>CM038611.1:5441815-5454013 GCA_021533255.1 Ceriops tagal | reverse complement strand
AGGGGAAGTCATCCACAATGGCTCTATTGTATGCATAAAAAGCCCAAGTTCAATCGAAAGTATCATAGACCTGCAATGTAAAGAGTAACTTTTCATTGTTTTTCATGGTGATATCTACACTGCACCCTTTAACATGGTGAGGATGACAATACAAGTAAAATGTTTAGTCCACAGTTAATATGCAAAACCCATCAAACATTAATGCCATAAATTGAAGAGATAGGAAAGCATGCTCTACCATGATTTTCTTCTCTCTAAGATAGCTAAAAGCTGCAAAAAGGTCATGTTCGGAATAACGACGTAAGGTTTCTGCCAAAAGATTTTGCATATATGACTCTGTTGAGGTGCTCAAAAAGACAAGCTTTAGTAGCTCTACAGCATTTGAAACAGCCAATGATTCGTAAACTTGTTGGCTAACACCTGACTGCTCATTCAAAAGCTTCATAAACTTCTGATGAATGCCAGACCATCTTGATCTTCTAGCAGAATCCTTACATTTTTCAGAGTCATGGTCCTGGGCCTCATTAACAGTACCTGAGGACAACCATTCTGGTTCCTTGGAACTCTGCAAGAAAGAGAAAGTAGTTAGGCATCCAACTTAATGTTAGTACCCAATAGCCCCCGAATAGTCTAAGAAGGGGTGCAAAATGAAAAACATGAGCATAGCTGCACCAAAAATCATACATATTGCATTGGGATGAACAAGCTTAGAGACATCGATAGTACGGGCTGCAGCCTTTCTTAATCATGCAATGACTGAATCCAAAACAGACAGGAAGGTATAGTTTAACCACTCCACCACTCAAAACTCCTTCATAACTACTATGATTTTGTCCAAGGCAATTCCACAAATGCAATGAGTAACAGCTGGAATGAAAGTCCAACTATCGACGAGTGGGGACGTACATATTCTTTGATATTTGAGTTTAAATTTGGCTGCTCTCCAGTGGCAGATCCAACTTTCTTAGATGCATCCATTTTAGCTACTTGCTTACACATAAGAACATCCTCAAAGGCTTTCTTAACACTTTTGTGGGTAAAATCATCCCACTGCTCTTCCTCAGAATCAGTTTCTACAGTACATTTGTCTCCGGTAAAAATCCTCCTGTCAAGAACTCTGGATTCATTGCTGTTACAAGACATAAAATGGACATTCTCCAGGTGCTTCATGTAACGTTCACTGAGCACAGTGCATAGCTTCATTAATGCTTTCCTAAAATATTTATTCCGATTTAGTGATGCCATTCTTCTAGCACAGGTTCTCGGAGGAGCTGGTAGTTCAGGAAGGGTACTCCAATCCACACGGTGAAACTTTGCCCCAAGAGCAGCACGATGTTTTGCATACTGGATCACCAGCAGCCTGCAAGACAAGATGTTTGAAAAGAAAGGAACTGCAGTACACTGAATGAATAGTAGCAAATAAATTTCCATTTTCTCTGTTAAAATATTTAAAATTGTGAAGACTTTGATCTCCATAAGTGTGGATATGAGTCAGCCTTCCAGACAGACACTCTAGACACATTGGCAAAAATTTAACACAGAGGAGTGAATTGACAGGAAGACATCAAGAAAATTTTTTCTAACACTTTTTCACAGTTAAACCACATTGCCTAGTATAATATATAAAAGATGGCCCAGAAACCTCCTCAACAGCAACTATCCTAATGGAACTAACTGATCACAGTCCCAAAATATTCACATTTTATTAGGCTGGCCACAGGAGCATGCTTTCACCAGACTGTTGTTATATTCCAAAGACACAGTAGCTTTCATCTTACCTGTCTCTTTCATCTGTCCATGAAAACCTGCTTCTGCCCATTGCCTTTCGTCTCAGAGTTGTGCACTGACTTATGAAAGAGTAACATTCAGCATCCGATTCTTGCTGCTCTTCGACAGGGGATAGATGATCATCATCCTCGTTGAATGATGGAAAAAAATCAGCATGCTCTCTTGAAGATGTAAGATCCTTTTCCTCCATGAATTTGTCTATGGTACTGCGTGACAGAGTAAGCTCCTTTTCACCTGACTGTTCATTTTTGCTACCATCGCTGCCAAGCTTTGATAAACTTGGCTCTACAAGTTTCCTCCTTTTCTTGGAAACTGCAGAGCGTTTTCTTTTGGATGGTGGATACTCCTCCCTGTTGGCCTTTATGTTTCCCTGAAATGTATTAAGACGCTTTTGGCGCTTATCATAATAGACACGAAGTACCTGTCGAGAGCATGCAAAGATAGATATTAGGGAAAAGAAAGATCACATGGCTTATCCTGCTGACAAAGGATTCTTTCAGCTGAGTTAGACAAGCTACCAAATGAGTTTTAGCAGGGAAAAGATAGACCACACATGCACATGCACATGCACGAAAAAAAGCTGACCTGCTGCAAGCTGAGATTGAGATCCTTAGCAATTTTTTCACAGTATTTATATGAAATCTTTTTGTGTGGATCATCCTTCGCTATGCGTTTTAGGAGCTCGGCACGTTGATCAGCCGACATAACCCGAACAGAGGCCCATGACCGTTCAAGGCATACCTGTAACAACTCATTCCATCTGAGGCACAATTGGATGCGTATTTCATGTACAAGGAAATTGAAAAGTGGCAGAACAGGTAGAATGGGATTTAATGGGAAAAGCAATTGCAGCTAAAATGGATACTCAGCCTACCAAGTAGAAGTCCAGAATATTATGCTATACATGCCAAAATGAATAAAGCATCTTGCTCGTGACACCTTTTGTTATATTACTACAAGCAAGGCTTAAAATACCAAACGCCAAGCACATACCTCAGGAACAGCAGATCCAGGGAAAGCATGCAAAGCAGCTGTGGGATCAGCAGCAGCATAACAGTACTCCAAAGTTTTCCAATACTCATCAACAGCTTCTCTATTTGACAGAATAAAGTCATGTCTTACTCTTGGGCGAAGGTCAAGGGATCTCATATTGGCAGTTGCACATAATGACAGCGGTTCCTCTACATAAGGTCTAAGCTCCAAGGCATACGTGCAAGTTGCATGTACCAGCTTGGCCCCCTCCTCTGAGTGCCCATCTTTTACTAGCCGTATCAGCTACATCATAGAAGCAGCTAATAAGACCTTATACAACTGTTGCAAGAACAAATGCCCATATTCATATGAATATTCCTAAACTAACATTCAGAGAAAAAATTGATCAACAGCAAGACAAGGAGAAGCCATTTTGTAAACTTTCTTATAGCATCTACTGCTTCAACAGGCAACACCATGAAATGATCAACCTTTGATTCATCAAGAGTCAAATGTCACTAGAATTTAAATACAATATCCAAATTCACAAGCAAATTCTTAAAGGAAATTATAATTGTGGTATTTCACTGGGTAACTTGACTGTTCATCAGAGAGATTCATCAGTTACTACCATAAAATTCTCGGATGCTAAAAAATTTCAAATCTTTTAAAATGCAATAAGTATTGGTGAACAAATCAATGTAGATAAGGGTGTTCCCAGTTTGGGGTCTGGGGAAAGGTCACATGTGCGCAACCTTAAAAGGTTGTTTCTTTGACTCAAACTTGTGACCCCCAGGTCACAAAGAAGCAGCTTTAATGTTACACCAAAGCTCAACCTTCAAACAAATCAACGTGGTTAAAAAAGAAGATAACATTTGAAAACAATGAGTCACCAACAGACTATTAATCTTCTCCAGTGAGACCAAGAAAGTATACCTTCAATCGCCTTAAAATATCTATGATATGTGACAGCCTCCCAGTTGCCTGAGTAGTCATGACACATTTGTAGTCTTCCATAGGAATGTCACAAAGACACAAGCCCTTCCGGCACCTTTCAAGCATATCATCAAAATTTTGAGTAGAACCTACCACTTGTAAGAAAAGCTCAATCGGGATGGCCTTCACAGCTACTTCAAGTTCAAAGTGTTTGTAGGTACAAGTATGCATCCCAGATGATAGAACATCATCCCATCCGGGAAAACTACTTAGATAACCCCACAAAAAGCCATGCAGTAGTTTGGCTCGAATCATTTTTGCCAACACAAATCCATTGGCACGCATAGCTTCTGATTGAGCAGCACTGTCATTTGAACCAACACGTAGCTGAGTTCTCATCACCCCATTCAATACAGGAAGTGGTTCATCAGTCTTCCGCCTAGATGACCTCTGCCCACGGATTTCTTTTTCAAAAGACCTCAGTCTGTCATGCATTTCACCAACTAGTTCAGGGGGAAAACTCTCAAGTGATGGGTGCAGAACCACTGTAGTTCGACGGCTGCGGCTGCAATTTGTCACTGCAGGGACATTGATAGTTACACATTTGCAATGCCCTTGTTTCTGAAGCTTGTCCAAAATTCTGTCGATGGTCTTCCTGTCCACTATTCTGCATTTGTCCTTCTCATGACTGACAAGCCACCTATGTAGCTCAGCTCTAAAAATGAATTTCTCATCCTACATGAAATTAAATAACAGGTTTAAATAAAAATATCTACACAAGAATAATACTTTAATGCAGGCCTTCGAGAAGTGAATGATGCAGGACACCTGTAAATATTCAAGGATCCTCTGCTCTCTCAAGGCACCATCTGTTGTCAAAGGCATTGGTTGCTTCCAAAAAGTAGGTGCAATCTCAGTTGAAGCAACATTTTTTTCCATTTCCAAACTCACTACATCAAGTCCTGCATCAGGAGCTAGACCTCTTGACTCATGAAAACTCACTGTCAGTTTCTATGTTAATCTGTTTCCCGGGAGCAACGTTTTCAACCTTGGAAGTCAAATTGCCATCCTCTAGAAAGCTCTCAATGGATTTCCTTCTGCAAATGCATCCCATACTTGGAGACCATATCCCGAGACCGAAAATCTCTTTTATTTTCAACACCAAGTCTCCCACACACTTGCTTATGGCAAAGTCGAACAGACAAAAGCTTAAAATCCACAGCATAAATAAAGTCAAACGAGTCAAAACAACAAGAAGTTAAGCTATATAGGAGTAATACCTAAAACAGAATGGAATGGTAAAAAATAATCCCATGCCAACTCAAACTAGATTGGGATTAATGCTTGTTTAATCATTGAGAAGTAAAACACAAAATCAAACTACAAGGACCACAACTAACAAATATAATGATAGAAATACTGCTGTCTTCCTTAAAAGGAAATTCAGTAATATCTTCACTATATTGCAAATAAAATGTACCAAACAAGTAAAAGCTAAAACTCATTGTGATAGGGAAAAAGTTTTACAGGATCAGAACAATGGGAGGAGAGGTAACCCACAGTATCTGGCTTACCAAGGTAGAGAGTCACTGATCAAGCAAGCCAGGAGAGGAAAAAAGGCATATAGAAAGACAGACAAAAAGTAGAGAGTAGAGGCAAATTCTTAAAGATGAAACCTCTTTGTGATGGGGACAAAATTACAGGATCAGGCAGATAAGCATTCAGACATTTACAATAATATTAAAAAAGAAAATCTCAGAGGAAAAAGAAAGAACTTTATTTCAAATCAAAGACATTAGAATTAACAAAGGGAAGATAAGAATCAATGCGTACCTCCATAAAGATAGCTCCTTCAATTCCTTTAGTATCAACCGTGTCATAAATCTAATGCTCAATAGCAAGTTCTACTAGCTGATCATTTTGTTGAGACCTCCTTCCACACTTGATCACTTGCTCAAAATTCTCTATAGAAAATTCTTTCAACAAGCGTAGGCAGCGCACAACCTGCCAAAGCATAATCATCACAACTGAAAATCAGAACTAAAACTTTTTGATAAGCAATAAGATAGAAACACTTCCTGCAGTCTAATTACACACCTTTTCATTTAGTTTTGCTTCAAATTCCGCAACAATGTGAGCTTCTTTCAACCTATTACATATCTAAGTACAAATCATGCAGTAAGCATTAGAAAAAAGAACAACACATATTCCAAACAAAGCTGCATTCAATCACCAACATAGGACTTACAACTCTCTAAGATTTGTGTCCAGTAGGTCTGTTACCCCTATAGCCTAGATCATTCTTGATGTCTGATATAACAAGCACCTTCAATAACTGTTAGAGATTGAAAGAGTAATAATACTTCTTATTCTTAATAATACATTAGACAATAGCTTTATAGATGCTAGACCTAGTAAAAAAGGAAAGTAATAAAACGGTAAAAATATATCCAATCCCATAACTTATGGGACCTTAAAAACCTACCTAAATTAATTTATTTTTAAAGATATATTCTAAAAATAGCTAACTATGCACAATATAAGCCACTAATCACATTTTCCTACACTCCCCCTCAAGCTGGTGAATAAGCATTCTCCATTCCCAACTTGGATATTATATTTTGAAACACTGAACTGTTTAACCCTTTGGTAAGTATATCAGTAAGCTGGTTGTGTGTAGGCATGTAAGGAATACAAATCAACCCGCTCTCTAAGTGTTCTTTGATAAAGTGTCTGTCGACTTCGACGTGCTTCATTCGATCATGTTGTACTGGGTTGTGAGCTATGCTAATTGCAGACTTGTTGTCACAATAGAGTTTTATTGAGCCATCCCATTTAATCTTCAAGTCTTCTAAAATGATCTTTAACCAAAGTACTTCACATTCACCTTGAGCCATTGCTCGAAATTCTGCTTCTGCACTAGACCTGGCTACTACATTCTATTTTTTACTCCTCCATGTCACAAGGTTTCCACCAAGAAAGGTGCAATATCCAGTGGTTGACTTTCTGCCAACAATTGACCCAGCATAATCAGCATCTGTGTATGTCTCAAGTACTAAACCTTCATTCCTTTTGAATAAAATACCTTTCACTGATACTTCCTTAAGTTACTGTAATACTCAGTAAGCTGCTTGTAGATGAACTTTCTTTGGGTTATGCATGAATTGGCTAATCACACTAACTGCATATGTTATATCTGGTCGTGTGTGAGACAAATAAAGGAGTCTTCCTACAAGGCGTTGATATGTTGCCTTGTCTACCGCAACATCCTCTTCTGCTTTTCCAAGTTTGACATTCTAATCTATTGGAGTACTTGCTGGTTTGCATGTTGTCATGCCTGTTTCCTTGAGGAGATCCGTTACATACTTTTGTTGGGAGATAAAAATGCCCTGCTTAGAGGGAGCAACCTCAATCCCAAGAAAATATTTGAGCCTTCCTAACGCCTTGATCTCAAATTCCTTGCCCAAACAATGACTTAGAATTTGTTTTTCTTTGTCATCATCTCCTATCACTATTATGTCATTGACATAAACCAAGAGAGCTGTGACTCCCCCTGAACTTAAGTGTTTAATGAACAATGTATGATCCCCTCAGCTTTGTTTATATCCCATAGCTATCATAACTCTAGCAAATCGTCCGAACCACGCTCGTGGTGATTGTTTTAGACCATATAAGGCTTTCTTCAATTTACACACAGTTTGAGAATCCAAGTTCTTCCTATAACCTGGTGGGACCTCCATATAAATTTCTTCCTCTAGTTCTCCATGCAAGAATGCATTTTTTACGTCGAACTGCTGTAATTCCCAACCATAGTTAGCTGCCAACGACAATAAAATTCTAACAGTATTCATTTTTGCAACTGGCGCAAAAGTTTCTAGATAATCAATTCCATAGCTTTGAGTATATCTTTTGGCTACTAACCTTGCTTTGTATCTTTCTATTGATCCATCTGCTCTATACTTCATTGTATACACCCATTTACACCCTACAGGTTTCTTTCCCACTGGTAACTTTACCAACTCCTAGGTTTTATTTTTCTCCAGTGCCTCTATTTCCACATTTATAGCTTGTTTCCATTTCTCATTAGACAACGCCTCGGTTAAGGTGGTAAGAATGGTAATGGTGTTTAAGCTAACATGGAAGGATCGATGAGATGGTGAAAATTTCTTAAAAGACATAAAGTGTGCAAGAGGATATCAAGGTCGTTTTGTGCACTCTCTTATTGCTTTCCTAATGGCAATGGGAAGATCCTGGTCATCCTTACTCATATCAAATTCAGTTTTATTTTGCAATGTAGGATTAGATATTGTTACCTCATTCTCAAGACTTGGGTTGGACTCTTGGACCTGCATAAATTCAAGAATGGTCATCTTCTTCCTTGTGAACACCTTGCCCTTGCCAAATCTTACATTCTCAAGTGCAGAATCTGTTTTTTCTTAAGGATTTTCAAACATAAGTTCAGGTTTAGACATGGATTTAAGAGAATTTTCTGATATAAGGTTTGGTTCATTTTCAACTATATGTTTAGGAAGATTTTCAGGCACACGGTTTGGTATAATGGGACAAGATGAACTGGATGGTTTACACATGGACAGTGGCAATAGATCAAGTAAAACATCCTCATCCTTATTTTCTATTGTTAAATTCTCCCCCTGAAAATAAGGATGGGTGAAGTAAGACTCATGTTCATTGAAAGTGACATCTATTGAGACATAGAACTTCCTTAATGGAGGATGATAGCACTTATACCCTTTTTGAGTTAAGGAATACCCCACAAAGACACATTTTATTGTCCTTGGATTTAATTTCCCCTTAGTTGGACAGTGAACATGAACAAATGATACACACCCAAATATCCTAGGAACAAGGTTATTTGTAGTTTGTAGGTCAGGGTAGAATGTGGAGAGTATTTCCATAGGACTTTTAAATCCCAAAAATCTAGATGGCAAACGATTTATGAGATAGGCAGCAGTAAGAACTACTTCCCCCCAAAAATTTTTAGACACATTGTTTTGGAACATAAAGGCTCGGGTTTTTTCAGGAAGGCAACCATTTTTCCTTTCTGCTACTCCATTTTGTTATGGGGTATTAACACAAGATGATTCATGTACTATCCCTTCCTTTTGAAAATATGGAGTTAAGGTTTGATTGAAATATTCCCTAGCATTATCTGACCTAAACCTTTTGATATTGACTCCAAATTGATTTTTAACCATAGAGCAAAAATTCGGGAGAACGGTAATAACATCTTATTTATGCTTGAGTAAAAAAAATCCAGGTAACACAAGTACAGTCATCAATAAATGAAACAAACCATCTTGCCCCAGAAATATTAGGAATAAACATAGGACCCCAAATATCATTGTGAACAAGATAGAAAGGAACATAACTCTTTTTGTTACTGGCTGAAATTGGTATACGCTTGTGTTTAGCAAGTTCACATACCTCACAATGAAAGTTTTCAACATCTAGATTTTTAAACAAAAAAGGAAACAGAATTTCAATAACTCTAAAAGATGGATGTCCAAGTCGGCAATGATGAAGCCAAACTTTCTCTTTATTGGATGAAAGATTTTCTGACATCAAAGAATGGGATAATTTGCCCTTAGTAATGTTTAACTGACTTGGTGCTTCAAGGTAGTAGAGACCATACCGTTCTTTAGCATGTCCAATGATCTTCCCCAAATCCTTATCCTGAAATTCACAATAGTCGTGATGAAAAACCACATTGCAATATAAATCTTAAGTAAGTTTTTGTATAGAAATCAAATTTGTGGACAGTTTAGGGACATGGAGGACATTTTTTAGGATCAGTGATAGACCTATTTTAACATTCCCTACACCTGCTACAGTGGTCACTAAACCATCTGCTGTGGCTATTTTCCTATTGCTTGGACATGGGGAATACGTGGAAAAAATATTTGGTAAGTCAGTCATATGGTCAGTAGCTCCTAAGTCCATGACCCAAGAGTTGGCAAAGGTTGTACCTGAAACATTTAACCCAATGGAGAATGGAAACTCACCTGAATATGCCAAAGAACAGGTACCTGAGGGTTTTTCAAGGTTGTTGATAAGTGATCCTGTCCTCTCAATCACTTCTTGGTTAGGACTGCCTATCTCCTTTGGTGTTGATTCACTTAGTTGTACTACAGCAACGTGAGCCTGCCCATAATTCCTTGGTTGTTCTCCTTTCTGTCCCCATTCTCGACTGGGAGGCTTTCTATGAAGCTTCCAACACCTTTCACGAGTATGACGTGCCTTATTACAATAGGTACACCACAAGTTGTCACGGTTTTGAGCTTTTGGTTGATTAAGCTGTCCACTTCCAAAATATGGTGCTCTTTCCATATTTGTGACTAATTTGTTGTCACCCCTAGCTATCATGACTAAGTTATCCATCATTTGTGATTCTAGCATCAGACCTCTTCTACTTTCCTCGCTTCGGATTATTGCCACCACCTCATTAAAACATAGAACTTCTGACTTACCAAGAATTTGGACCCTTACTTGATCAAATTCAGGGTTAAGACCAACGAGGAACTTATAGACCCTGTCTTGCTCAATAAATGCCTTTAGAACCGCTGCATCATCTGGACATTTGGTTTTTATCACCCTATAATGATCCAGCTCTTGCTACAAGGATTTTAATTGATTGGCATATTCAGTGACTGTTTTATTTCCTTGTTTTGCAGTCATTGTCTTTACTTTGACATCATATACTTGGGCTACATCTCTAGCTTTAGAATAGGTTTGTTGAATTGCGTCCCAAATATCCTTGGCACTTAGCAGTGGTTAAGAACATGCATGTGTCACTAATTTCAAGGATCATAAAACTCTATAGTCATGTCATAATCATGGAGTCTTCTTCATCCCATGCCTCAAAACCCAGATCTCCTGGCTTAGGTCATGTACCCATAAGATGACTAATCTTCCCTCTTCCTTTCAGCACTGTCCGAACAAGTTGGGACCACTTAAGATAATTTTTTCCATCCAACCTATATGCAGCCTGGATACTTTGTAGTTCTCCGATATGTTGAGATCGAACCCCCTCTAATTGGGTTGTAGAAATTGTCTCTGCAACCTCAGACATCTTTTATGGAAAAATAACAATTCTAGTCAATCAAGGCCTTCCATGTGAAGTAGAGATCATCAACAATAAAGTCTAGCAAAAATACTCTGTTTTGATGTCAGAGGAAAAATAAAACAGAAGGAAGAAGACTATGAAGAATAATAGGCTCTGAGATTGAAAGAGTAATGACCTAGTAAAAAAGGAAAGTAATAAAAAGGTAAAAATATATCCAATCTCATATGTGACCTTAAAAAACTTACCTAAATTAGTTTATTTCTAAAGATATATTTTAAAAATAGCTAACTATACACAATATAAGATACTAATCACATTTTCCTTAAAAAAATCAGCATAAAATGAAAACAAAAAGAAGTGATATCGAGGATGTTAATGTTTTCATTTAGATTTTCACTACATGACATAGCATCTCCGTTACAAATAGGCTCGTCGCAAGACAACACGTAATAAAACAAAATGCAAAATGTCAATTAGTAAAGAAATTGTCTTCCTAAACTGTTACTATTCGTGGCGTTATTCAGTCAAAACATTCACCTTGTCATTAGCTTGTTCAAGCTTATCACAAATAGCTTTCATAGCTCTCACAAGCAAACCATCTCCATCTTCAGTCGTGTCCCCATATTCCTCACCATCTGCACACTTTTCAATCTCAAACCTCTATTGGGAGTCACAGTCGAACTATTCTCGGCTTCTTTGGACTTCTTCACAACCACAGGTCGCCTCACAATCAAGCCGCGGCATTCAAGGGTCCTCACTACATAGTACAAGTTGTTTCCTTCAATACCAAGATCTTTCCCCAGTTGACTCTGCGTAATTCCACTGGTCCTGTAGACCGCAGTTCACTAACTCAAAACCCGAACACGTGCAGTTTTGAGTGTGCGCGCGCGCGCGTGTGAAATTAGGAGGAATGGAACCTGGCAGCCAGCAGGCGGTCGAGAGCGCGGCGATCACGGTCAGAGAAATTGGAGGAAGAAGCATCGTAGAGGCCGACGAAGCAATCCCTAAGATGCTGGTTAGCGGTAATCTTCAAGCTGAGCTTTTCCGCGTCGTCGAAACGACGGATTGACGTCTTCGCGGCTCAACGGCGTGCCTTCTCCGGGAATGGTAAACTGGAGGGAAGGGATTGACCGGAGATTGGACCAGAGCGAAGCTTTGGCAGCGACAGTGGGTTTAGGGGTCAGGGTCGGCCATATAGAGGAGAGTGAGATGCCGCGGGGCCCACTGCAGCAGATTTCTTCGAGCGACGAAGAGATGAGAGCCTCCATGGATGCATGTGGAGGACGACGACGACGACGCGTTGGCCTGGGGAGAAAACCTTTTTGTTTTTTCCAGGGTTTTCTCGGGAAAATTCGTTATATATAAGCAACTCCTGTTTTGAGTAGGAATTCCAATAACAATAAATGTAACTCCTGTTT
>CM038611.1:5326779-5441805 GCA_021533255.1 Ceriops tagal | reverse complement strand
ATAAATGTAACTCCTGTTTTGAGTAGGAATTCCAAAGTGCATTTTGATAGGAATTCCAAAGTGCATAGGGAAAATTTTCTCCTTCCTGATTAGGATTTCAGATTCAGAATTCGATATAAAGCCCGCCCCACCCCCCTCCACCCACTCCACAAGGAATCTTGGTCTCCCCTCTTTCTCTCTGCCTGGAAAAGTTGCCGTTGATAGGATATAGATTGTGGCAAGAAAGCGATTTTGTTGTGTTTACTATTGCTAACAAGATGATGAAATTTTTATTGAACCGTGCCCTGCCCACGAATACAGTCAAAATAAATGAAGAAGTCGTTGCTGCTGCTAAGCCTGCCCGTGCAAAGGACAATGGCTGCCGTCCCCATAAGTCTTTGGAACAGTTGATGAGACAGCCGTATACAGAGAAGGATTTTATTGACGAGGGACAATATATGACTCCTACGTTTTCTCAGAAGGAGGATATATCAGCACAATGGCGAGAGTTTTCTAGTTCGTGCAACTGGGAGGACGTTCTTGACCCTCTGCCCTCGTGGCTTCGACGGGAAATTCTCAAATATGGGGAATTTGCCCAAGCAACTTACGATTCCTTTGATTTTGATCCTCTGTCCGAATACTGCGGAAGCTGCAGATATAACAAGGCCAAGCTTTTTCAGGAATTAGGTCTTACTCATCATGGTTACGAGGTGACCAAGTACTTTTATGCCATGTCCCGTGTCGACATGCCTAAATTGCTCGAGAGGTCTAGTCCTACGTGGAGCAAAGACTTCAATTGGATGGGTTATGTTGCAGTCAGCAACGATGATGAATCCGGAAGGATTGGCCGAAGAGACATAGTTGTGGCTTGGCGAGGTACCGTGGCACCATCAGAGTGGCTGTCGGATTTCAAGGCCTGTAAGGAGCCTATTGACGACAACTCTGATGTTAGAGTCGAGCGTGGATTTCTTAGCATGTACAGGTCAAAGGGTGCGCATACTGAGTACAACAAGCTGAGTGCCTCCGAACAAGTTATGCAAGAAGTTCTAAGACTAGTCAACTTCTATTTGGAGCAAGGTGATCATGAGGTTAGCTTGACAGTCACAGGTCATAGTTTAGGTGGTGCATTAGCACTCCTGAATGCTTACGAGGCAGCTTCTTATATTCCTGATCTTCGAATCAGTGTCCTTACTTTCGGCGCACCAAGGGTTGGGAACATGCTCTTCAAGCGAAGGCTCGACGAACTAGGAATCAAAACCTTACAAGTCGTTATTAAGCAAGACATAGTGCCAAAATTACCAAGCCTTTTCGGCAAAGAGATCCTCAAGAGTCTTGACATAATCACTGGAAGGTTCTCGTCGGTTTACAAACATGTAGGAACCGTATTGAAACTCGATCTATCTGCATCACCCTTCCTAAAGCATGAAGCTGACTCGAGAGCGTGTCATAATTTGGAGATATACCTTCATCTCTTAGATGGATACGTGGGGAAGAAAGCAAAGTTCCGGAGGAGTGCTGAAAGAGATCTGGCCTTGGTGAACAAAAGTTGTGACATGCTGATAGAGGAGCTAAAAATACCAAAGTGTTGGTACATCTCGCAAAACAAGGGCCTCGTCCTGAATAAATATGGTAGATGGATTAAACCAAGTAGAGAGCCTGAAGACATTCCTTCTCCATTCAGTACTGAGTTATCTCCCCTCGTTCTTTCTTTCTGTGTAGCTAATTGTGTATAATCATTGCTTGAACATTTATAGTCGGCTTTCTTTTTTGGTTTGGAAAAGTCGTATGTATAACCAAATAAATATGGTAGCTGACCTTGTTCCATGAAACCAGAAGAGAATGTTTGGAGTTCAACTTGCCATTTGCTATTGTCAATATACAAAATTCATTTGAAATCATGCAGAAGTCAAAAGTAAAAATTCAGAATTTGATGGATGAAACTGTGACCAAAACTCTCATATCATTGTCACCTTGAATATTAAAGATGATTGGACAAGGGATCAATTGGCATTGAATTTAGCAGACAACAACCTGGAGTCAGGCTATAGGTAAAGACAGTATCCTGTTCTGGACTGCCACAACTTATCACTACGATGGCTCCTTACTGATTCAAGACGCAAGGAGCACAGAATGTCAAATGTTTTGTTGAGATTCATTGTCAGTTTATCAGCCATTGTCCAGATAACCTGATTTTAGATATGCTTGAAGGTCCAGTGATGCTTCTCTTTTACAGAACCAAGGAAGTTGGAAACAAGGATGCACAGGATGGAAGCAAACCAGAATTTGAAAACAGTTCCAATACATCTACTCCAAAGAATCAACCTTCCTGTCAGAAATTCAAGTTTTAAAATCCATAATTTATAATTCACATGATATTTAAAGTAAAGTTAATTATTGTTATTTTAAATTTTATATTTTTAAATCTTCCTATATAATGAGAATTAAAGCTAATGAAAATTAAGGTTCTGGCAGCCTTAAATTGCTTTGCTCCTTTCCTTCCTCGTGCCTTCAGTTAACAACCAGAAAGCTTGCTTCAACAGCAAGCCATTGTTTATGCGTACCAAAGAAAAAACAGAACCATCAACCTAATTGCAGCAAGCACAAACCTAAGAGCAGCATATACAGAACCTAACAATCCTTAGGGTCTCAAAGAATGTCGGCAAAATTTATAATGTGAAAGTTTCAAACATTTATTTATTTATTTTCGTATGCCTATAAGGAAGCCCTATTGATCAAAAACTTCTTCATGGCATAGTTGTAATGGTACATTAATGTGAATAGCCTCCGTGACATTTAACTCATTTTTCCTCTGGCTTTGAAAGGGCACGAAAATGAATCTTGACAGATATAAAAGTGATGTTTAATGATGAAATTATTTGAGCAAATTACGACAGACTTACGGAATCTCCTTAATGGTTCTTCTTGGCTCCTCGCCATCAGGTTTAGCCAGTTTCTTCTAACAACGGCCCTAAATGGTTCGAATACTTAACTTTTTTATCTATGGGAATTATTTGATTGCTTTCTAATTAAATGCTTACCGAAAAAAAAAAAAGACTGTTACTCTCTTTCCTAAGTTTCTCAATGTCCTAACATCACATATCCTAGATAGTTTGTTGAAGTGGCGTGCTCGACACACCCGAATTCATGTGACATGATTCAACTTGCAAATTGACTATCCATTCATCTTGAGATTCTGGTGTTTATTAACATATAGACTGTTCATTCATTACCTCATGAACATTAGTCAACACATATGCTCCCAAAATTGCGATTAGAGAACATTAGCCAGCTATTAGCAGGGTGTATATATAATTAAATTTCATTTCGGCTGAATCCATTGTCATAGTTAACTCTGACACAACTGGCGATGGATCTGGTTTGGCAGGTAGAAAGAGGGTTTACCAGAAAAAACCAAAAATGAACTCAAGAAAGCAACTGAAATTGTTTTAAAAGAAAAAAAAAACAAAAACAGAAAACAAAATGGATTGACTCGACCCCAGGTTTATTCCAAAAGGGCCGAATGCGAGTTTCTCGTCATCATTCCTCTAAAGTTCATTCAACTCTATTACTATTTCATGCTATAAAATATTAAATGACATTTCAATGTATAAAAATCTAATGTTTTATTATAAAATTTTACGTATTGACAATTTAAATACTATAAATTATAATGTGAGTTTATTGATATTATCAAAATAATAATTTAAAATTTAAAACTTATAGATAGAAAATTCTATACATATTATAAATTATGTCAAATTTTTATATTTCATAGAATAGCAGTTTAAAACCTTTCTTTAATTTAAAATATAAAAGAACAAAATAAATTGATGTTATTAAGGTTTTAGATCACTTATGCCAATACTTATTCCCTAGCATATGCCATCAAGATCCTAAATTCAACTCCCTCTCCGCGTCCAAACCCAAAGGAAAAAAACATCAAATAATTTGAGGAAAAAAAAAATAGTTTTAAGCAACATTGAAGCAATTTGATAAACATTCATTCGAGGAATCTCATTATCCTAAAGCTATGCCTCTGGTTGGGATACATATGTCCATTTCATCCCACTGACAGATACCAAACAAATGCATAGGTTCTGAGCAATGCCACCAACCAGAACCAAGCAAAAATGTCGTAACTTTCTGGCCGTAAACAGCGTTTGCCGTCTGGAGACTGCTCGAATTCAACTCCATTATAGTTCCCAAGTTCTCTTTCCTACTCTTATTTGTAGATGACAAGCACCATGACCTTTCATGGGAATAAATAAACAAAAATTTGATCCCGTGTGCACGAACGGACGTGTGAATACATATTCGAGCCATTTGATCCGTGGAGTGTACTGTGCAATCATCTGATCCGTGGAGTGCACTGTGCAATCTTCTGATTACATGGCTCGGACATATTTTTGCACTTGCGCTTGTACGCACCAAATACAGAACAGTTGCATAGTCTACATCTGGTGTAATTGGCTAACCAAAACCTTATACTATGAAAAAAATCACATACACCAAATGAACAGCACACCAAACACCACAGAATATGCTACCTGCCGTCTCCTTCCAAAATCATCTATACCCCACTTCGTAATTATTTAAAGTATACTCAAGAAAACAAGCTTGCTATAGCTCCAGAACACCCTATATTTTTGGTCAATGACCAAGAACAGATCAGTTTCTGTTTCTCTCAATTTCCTCGCTTCATCTAGCACACAATGAACGTTGAAGAACCTGAGCCATGCTTTGGCTCTGATCACATATTGGACTGGCTAGTTGAATCAGTTTCAATCCTGCCATCCTTCTTTGACGATCCCTACAATACAGGCGATATCATCAGCACTTCCAACCATTGGTGGGAGAAAAACGAAGAAATCTGCCAGGATCCCATCGGCAACAATACTGCCATAGATACCAATACCACTAGCCTAGTAGCACCTAGTAATCCCGGTATCTCCAATCATCCTCAGACTTCTGATACATCCAAGAAAAGAAAAGTTATGAATGACCCGGATCCGAAGCCTCCACAGAATCATCACCAGAGAAGGAATCAGAACCGGCGGGGCAACAATAATGAAGAACAAGAAGGAGAAGCAGCAGTAGAAGCAATTGGATCAGGGAAAAGATCAAGTGCTAGCAAGAAAAATAGTAACAAAGGCACGACGAACAACTGCAATAACGGTAACAAAGAAGGAAGATGGGCACAGCAGTTGCTTAACCCCTGTGCAGCTGCTATAACTGCAGGAAACTTGTCACGAGTTCAACACTTTCTGTATGTTCTCCATGAGCTAGCTTCACCAACCGGGGATGCCAATCACCGGCTGACGGCTCATGGCCTCCGAGCCCTGACTCATTATCTATCATCATCATCTGCAACCTCCTCTTCCCCCTCCTCCACTTCTGCAGCCTCAGTAGTGCCAATTGCTTTTGCTTCTACTGAGCCAAAGTTTTTTCAACGATCTTTGATCAAATTCTATGAGGTTAGTCCTTGGTTTACCTTTCCTAACAACATCGCAAACGCTTCCATCCTTCAAATTGTCACTCATGAATGCGATCACTCACGGAGTCTTCACATCCTTGATATTGGGGTCTCTCATGGTGTTCAGTGGCCTACACTTCTGGAGGCCTTGACTCGCCGATCTGGAGGACCTCCTCCTCTAATCCGCATCACCGTCATCACTCCCACTACTGAAACTGATGAAAACATTGAGATCCCATTTTCATTAGGCCCTCCAGGAGACAATTTCTCCACTAGATTACTTAATTTTGCCAAGTCTATGAACATCAATTTGAAAATCAATAGACTCAACAACCACCCTTTACAAAATATCAATGCACAGGTCCTTAACACCAACCCTGAGGAAACATTAATAGTGTGTGCACAATTTAGGCTGCATCATCTAAACCACAACACCCCGGATGAGCGAACTGAGTTCTTGAGAGTCCTGCGAAGTCTGGAGCCAAAAGGTGTGATACTCAGTGAAAACAACATGGAATGCAGCTGTAACAGTTGTGGGGATTTTGCCACAGGATTCTCGAGGAGAGTAGAGTACTTATGGAGGTTCCTTGACTCAACAAGCTTGGCTTTCAAAGGCCGCGAGAGTGAGGAGAGAAGGGTAATGGAAGGAGAGGCAGCAAAGGCATTGACAAATTGCAGAGAGATGAACGAAGTGAAGGAGAAATGGTGTGAGAGAATGAGAGGGGTCGGCTTTATGGGTGAGGTTTTCGGAGAGGATGCCGTAGACGGAGCAAGAGCTTTGTTGAGGAAGTATGACAGTAATTGGGAGATGAGGATTGATGAGAAAGACTTCTGTGTGGGGTTATGGTGGAAAGGGCAGCCTGTTTCTTTCTGCTCACTGTGGAAGTTAGATCGCAAAGGAAACGACAGTTAAAACAGTTAAATTTGGAGCTCCCTTCATTGTTGATAACCTTGAATGTTCACATCAGCTGTGTACAAAGTTGTACCAATGAATATAATTGGTCTTGCCATCCTGTATATTTTTGTTCAGTTTCTTTTTATAGGCAAGTCTTAATCCGTTGTAGCCTTAAGCTCGCAGGTTGAAGTAATGGAGACAGTCCCTGTAAAAACAGGATAGAGCTGCTTGCTGATCCTTCTTTAGACCTTTATAGTGTGGGAGTATGCATTGGTATGCCTCTTATTTATTTATTTATTTTCCTTGATGTTCCTCGATGGATTTTTTTGGTGCAGAAAACTAAAGAGAACAAAACTTGAAAGATGGGAACATTAGATGTTTTTCTTTGGAATTAGATCTACATTTGTTATCTAATCGTGTGGATCTTGCAAAGCAATAGGCTAAAAGTCCACAATCTGCTGCTATGAACATGCTAAATACCAAAAGCCAACACTACTTGTTTGAAGAACACCAAGATAAGCAGCTCCATTGGATGCTTGTCATTTACCAAAAAGACCTAACTATTCATTGGAACACAAGGACTCGCTTTCTGGACCTTTTGAGGGTGTGGGGCAGATCAGATTAAGAATAAGGGAAATGCCCTTCAAGTGTTTAGACTTTTTGCGCAACTGTAAAGCCTCTAGCCGTAAGCAGCATGTAGATAGGCCGGAGTTAACTGTGCAAAATATTGGACAATGACTGTGTGCGAGGATGTTGGAAGTCCTAAAAAGGACAGATGGGCGTCCCTTTGCGCAAGGAAAATGGAGAGTAACGACCCATCTCGAATATACTTTTCTATTTCCCGTCAATTTCTGCACGGACAATCTGGAAAGCAGTTGCCCCCTTCCTATCAATTTATTCACGTTGTTTGCGAATGTTTAAGATAACGATAAAGCTACTTCATTGCGATTGGATGAACACAAATTTGAGTTGCAAACATACATTTTTTGTAAACATAAAAATGAAACTGCGTACGGTGTGAAGATTCGCGCAAAACAAAAAAATAAGACTTCGTACATGCGGCCTTTCTTACACTTCAGTGTGTGAAACTTGCTTTGTCGGCAATGTATGAAATTTTATGGTTCATATTCGCCCGCATGAGTTGGCGTCGGAGTTGAACTCTTGGGACAAGTATGGTTCAGGCACGGCAAACCATATAGAGTTCGATCATCTACTTTGGCACAAACAATTCCATACAAAATCTAGTACAAATAGATGAAGAAGTTTGCATATATCTGATATATACTTACTCGTATTTAATTCTCTGCTCCTCACGACCAATTTCGCGTAAAATAAAGTTTCTGAAGGTGCACAGACTCGAATACATCCCTAGTTAGTTGAAGAAATCTTCGATTACTACAAATAATAAGGTCCAATAATAGTCATCTAATCTTCAATCTCAGAAAACGAAATCCTTCGTCTTGCATCCTTGCTCATTCGTATGCGTAAACGAAACATTTGTAAAACCAAGTTTTGGCTTTTGGGAAATCACCTTGAAAAAAGCTTTAGACAACACGCACCGCATGGAACTGCACTTGTGTGAGAGAATAAACAAGCTAAGTCGCTTACCGCACATCAAAATTAATTGACTCTAAATATATTCTGTTCTTGTTTTCCTCCGAACAAAGTATCTGGGGCCACTAACTGTGACACTTCCAGAAATTGTGCTCAAAATTAATCTGCTAGATTCTCCACTAGTAACTAGGCAACCAAGCTACAAACATCAAATTTCTTATCGACATAAAAATGTTTACCTACACCAAAGCAGCATTATCAAAAGGCAGCATTATCGACATAAATATTCCCCCCCCCGGCCCCTGGAAACGTTAGATTCTCTGAATTTTTCCTTTCAGTTTACAGGGAAAAAGCCCTGACTATTCCACCTGTTAAGCCACCATCCTAAGCACAAGTCCAGGGTTGTGTTCGCCAGATAACTGTAGCTGCTTGATCTTCAGCCCTCAAAAATCCTGACGGAATTTCGAATTTCCTGCCTACAGAGAGGACATTTGGGTGATACTTCTCGCTCAACTGACACGGCACAGAGTTGGCAACAAACTAGATGCCCACATGGAATGAACGCAGATCTTCTTCTTCTCATTAAGCAGATCACGCATAACTGTCCATCTGGCACATCACCCACCTCTTCGTCTGCATCAATCCAAGAACCATCCCCGTCACTAGCAGCATGGGTTGGTTGTTGGGATTGTCTCTGTTGCCTCCATTCTTTCCATCTGTTCCAATTCCTGAAGACGAATCATTTATCAGCATACATGGGAACCAAACTGGATTTGGCATGTATGACTTGGTTAAATCTTAAATTCAGTATCAAAAACAGCCAGATGCACAACATAAACCAAATCAATAAGCTTTTCCTTCCACACCTTTCGTAGCTTTTAATAAAAAAAAAAAAAAGGAAAAAATCTCGTTTAGAAGCTACCTAAATATAATGAAGCATTTTTGCAGCAAAACAACCCATTTTACCTTACTGCAGCATAACCAAGGATGCCAATTGACATCGAACCAATAACAATTCCACTCCAAAGCAATATTTTTGACTTAAAAGAAAGATCAGACACCATTTGATCCTTAGTCATATCAGACCTGCAAAAAATTACTCCATAAAAAAAAGTTCACAAAAGTAGCAAACAAAAATTTTGAAATATTTTAACCACAAAGTGCCTTAATGCTGGATCTTGAGGGAAGCACAAAATATGTTAGTCCACATGCCTAGAGAACATAAGATACTTCTTCTAAAACAAAGCCACTCACAGAAAGTAAGGAAGATCCTTGCAAGATTTTATCTCAGGAATTTCGTCTTTAGAACAGCAAGTACCAACGGCACTAATATCCTTTCCCAATGGGAGGATTTTCTCCTCATCAAGTAAGCCAACCTTCAACACAGGAAATTAAGATGTCAGACTAACACACATTAAATATATCAAACTAAAGAACTCAATTTACGGAATTAGAGCCACCCAAAAAAAATAAAAGAATTTAAATCACTGAGAACAGAGAAAGAGCAAACTCAGAACCAGCTGTTTTAGAAACTTACTGGGTATTCATGACCAAAAAGTGCCTGAAGGAAAGTATAAGGATTAGCATCAATGGGTTGCAGCTGATGATAAACTGTACTAAGCGGTAGTGGATGTCTTGAGCCATCCATGTTCACAATAACATAATTGGACTGTGGCCATCGACCTCCTTCAACAAGAATGAAGGGTACCTGCAAAAAAACTTTCCTTGCCATCACATCCACAAGATTGATCCACCAAAGAATAGCAATGTGCTCCATTGGAAAAATAAAAGAAAGCAATAAGGTTAATGGCATCCATTTGCCAAAGGTCATAACACCAGAAATTGGGTCAGCTAGGCAGCCGAGAAATTGCCTCACTATAAGCTTAGATCTACCATCTAGTTGTCCATTAAAATAGTTTACTAAATCTGATTATACTTCGAAACTTGTTCCAGTCTTCAAAGAGGCAGCATAGTATAAAGTCATGCTTTTAAAGTCATCTAGGTCTTTGGAATCATTGACTTATTAACATGCCTAGATTACTTCATCGTTGCGTAGATCTAGCACCTATACGGTTCTCTGGATTTGTGCATGTTAATTAGCAGGAAAGATATAAGCAGTAGCGCAGATGCTCCTCCATGAGAGTCCTCATATAATATATTCCTACCATGTCCTTGTAAGCATATTGGGCATATTTGAGTGCTTGGACCTAATCTTCCATGCAAATGAGATTGAACAGGGTTTGTACAGAAGCACTTTGAAGTGATTGATATTCAATTGGCAGACTTGACGTTGAGCCTACCACATTCAAGCAAAGAAACAATGATGCTGCCACTCTAATTTCATTAGTATTAGATTCAACATTTGTATTTTGCAACCACACAATCAAAGCATGTAATTATTGCTTTGATCCACAGCATTTATTCTGACCAAGAAACTGTAAGAAAATGCCACCTAAAATGACAAAGAATAATGAATTTACCATTCTTAGCGAGATAGATTCTTGTTCTCTCCAAGATCTGCCAAAGATAGCTCGTATATCAGAAGCCCATCCAAGAAAGCCCTTCCATTCATTGTATATACACTTCACAAACAGAAAAAAAAAATTATATCAAACTTATGCACAACACGCATAACATATACTGCATAGCAGTAACCAGCACCTTGAATATATTCCAAGCACATGCCACCAACTCAAAGCACCCAAGTTCATTTGTAAGAATATTTTGAACCTTAGATTCTTGAGAGAGACCATTGCCAATAGCAAAACTTCACATGAACAACCTTCACGTCCACCATTACCTGGTAAAGTAATACTATGGATACTAAGACTCTTCTGCTAATCTCTTTACTAGGTGATGCTGTATGTGACAACTTCACATACAATACCACCGAGGAGTTTGAGGAAGGGTCAGATATCATAGTCTTACACTTATCTTTCACAAATAGATTGCTTCTGCGACTCAATTAACCTTACCATGACACTTATTTTTCACAAATAGATTGTTTCTGTGACTTGGAATAACGTTACTATTATCACAGCCTTAGTTTCTCAACCATTATTTTAGCACATAAATACAGGCTCAAAACAAATAAACTGCATTGAAAAAACCACATAAATCAAGACACGAACTTTTTTAATAACAAAGCAATTATACAAAAGTCCAAGTAAAAACCCACTAACAAAACAATGCATATTATATCCTCTAACACAAAAACTAAACACAAACAAGCAAAGAAAAAAAAATCTTGAAGTCTTTTCCTTTAAAAAAAATGTTCTTGTGCTGTGCTTATCTGATACTCACAGTGCGAGTTCTCTGAATAATAACGGCCTTGTCACCGGACTCGTGGGAGACGAGCACAGTAGGCATCAAGCTCTTCCAGTTCCCATCGACGGCGGATTTGGGCTCCACGTGGCCGCGCACAATCACAACCTTTTGATTTGGCTCTCGGCCCTCACTTTGATCGGAGGGGCCGCGGCTGGGGTTGGGGTCGGCGTCGAGAAGGGCGGCGCGGAGGTCGGAGACCCTGACGTACGGGGCCTTGCGGATTTTTCGGAGGGCTTTCTTGGTGGACGCGAACTTGAGGAAGGAGCGGACGGCGGCGTAGGCCAGAGCCATGCCGAGAATTGCGCCATCGAAGGACAGCGCCAGCTGCGAGACCAACGACGCTAGGGCTTGCTCTTGCGACGACATTTAATTTATGGCTTTGCTGTAATTTTGCTCGAGACGCGCGGCGGCCGGGAAGGCGGTTGCGGTGGGGCGGAGCCCGTCTGAGCGAGAAGCGTGATAGCGGAGAAGGTACTTTGTGAGGATGGCGGCAGCGTATATAATCCGGTGTTGTAAGACAATGCCGAGCTCGTGGAGATGAAAAGTGGCGCGACCGTCGATTTAGAAATGTGGGCCCATCCCACTCTTCCAAATCATCCGTAGGACATTTGATTTGGCCCACAACACTTCATTAGCTTGAGTGCAATTGAGATTTATGATTTTAGTACCCACTGAACATTAATAAAAGAATTTGTCTTCTTCTTTTTTTTTTTTCAGGATATATACCATTTTTGCTAATGATTATGACTCCTTTTTCTTGGCAGTATGGATACCATTTTTGCTAATGATATGGGAAATTTAATTTTAAAAAAAGATTAATTTCAAAAAAATAATAAAAAAACATTAATTTTAAATTTAATTGAGGTAGTTTATATGAATGTTTTCTTTATTTTATTCTATTATAGAGTAAATTTTGTTGTGAGAATTAATTATTCTAAACTTTTTTTTAACTAATAATTTTCAAGTTAACTAAGTTATTTTCTTTATGTACTCTCATCATAGAATCAATAATTTTCTAAGTAAATTTTGATTACATCTGTGGATTAGAGGCCAGAGAACAACCACGATGTAGAGCTACTAAGGTTTTTTTTTTTTTCACGGGAATTTTTATAACCCCTGTATTTTGTTCAGCAGAAAACAACGAATAATTGCTAGCCTGGATTTGTTATGTTCTCATATTTCCAATTCCAAACTTAAAATCCTCTCAGCCTTTTTACTATAGAAGTAGAGCAAAGAAGAAGAATGGTGGCCTTAAAACAACTTTTTAGCAGTCAAGCATTAGACAAATCATAGAAATGGGGTTGCAGTTGGGCAGGATGGCAGCATTTGCATCAGAGGGACTTGGAATTACATAAAATATTACAACTTGTGAGTTCATGGACCAAAAGGAAAGGTTGTGACAATGACTACGTGATGCAATCCTACTAGAATGTATTGGGGTTTCCATTTTCACTGGAGGAATGACCCAGAACAAATGAAGCTATCAAGCTGTTGACAGCTTCAGGGGATTCCATATTTACGGCATGACCTGTGTCCTCGATTATCTCTATCCTTGATTTGGATCCCAAGTGCCTGTAAACCGAAAGAAAACACCAAAAAAAAAAAAAAAAAACAAGGCACTGTCACAACAATTACTTCAAAGTGACAACTGAGAACAGACTCATCCCAGGACGATGATTCTCTTTGGATGGACCCTCCAAAAACCCAAAAAGGAACAAAGAGAGGGAAACAAGTGCACTATCATGGATTACCTTTGCAACTGGTAGGCCAGGGTTATCGGGAAGACCCTATCCTGGTCACCCCATATCAGTAATGTCTCCTGAATCCCAAACACAATGCCATTGTCAATAACTTGACATGAACCAGCAAATGGCAATTCCAAATTCAAATCAAGCAATAAACCAAAAATTTCATTCAAAAAAAAAAAAGAGAGAGAGATGAGGATGATTGACAACGGAATTGATACGGACCATTCCAACTTAAAGGGACCAAAGGATCCCTTGGCCAAAACTGAACATTGTAATCAAATAGTAACTCTGTTCCAGCAAATGTCACCTGAGTTAGAATGGGAAGCTCTTTGTCTGCCTTTCTATTCAGCAAATAGTCTAGTAGCTCCAACTTCTCCTTCCTGTGACCGTTACCCAGTGCCTAGAAACAACAAAATAGCATTAACAATCCAACATGTTGACTTCTGAATTCAGGTTAATAACTAACCCCTAGTTTTTAGAAACCAAAATTCCATGCACAAGCCACTAACTAGTCGTCTATTTTTTATTGGATTGTCCTACTTAATTAGCATGCAGACTGTCTCGCACAACAATTACCCTTAAGACAGAGAATTATCCAGCCATTCGATCCTTTATTTACCGCATGATATGCGGAAAAATCAAACAAATTGGCTAAAAATCCAACAAAAATAAACCAAACCCTGAAATACTGATGCCAAGGAATAGAATAGCCTAAATCGTGGGGCCATGGAACTACAATGAACTCACGTTGATGAGCTGTTGAAGGAGAATATCAGGAAGCCATGTGATAGCCAAAGGACTGCGCTTATAAAATGTAAGGCTCAACAGCAGCCTTAAGTCACGTGGATTTTCGGGCAACAGCAGCTGTCTTGGATCCCTTCCAATTTTCCCAAGCAGCTCTCTTTTCACATCATCACTCCACCCCACCCCAGTGCTTGCAATCACCACCTTCTCCACCTCCTCTGGATACATCTCAGCCATCCGATACGCCACGAACCCACCATAGCTGATTGAGTACACCGAAAACCTGTCGACACCTAATCTTTTCAGCGCTTCTACCATGCAAGTTGCTTGAAAAACCACTGTCCTGTCTGATTGCATGGAATAGGACTTACCAAAAAACAGCAAGTCCGGCATGTACAAATTAAATTTTCGCGAGAGGGAACACACTTGACTGAAAAATTGCAGCCGCGCGTTGCCTCCATAGCCATGGATCATGACTAGATTAGGACAGCCGTGCCTCCGGTGATCGGAGGCCCAAAAATGCACGGTAGTTTGGTTGTCTAAATCAATGGTTAGCGGAGTCAGGCCACATAGCCTAAAGTGTGCGGACGCAACCATGTCAATGACCATAGGGAACAACGTCTTAATCCAGAGTAATCCGGCAAAGAAAAATTGGAGGGCGGCGAGTGTGACGGCGAGGGGAAATCGGAGAATGGCCAGTGTGGCGGAGAAGTATAAGTTGAAGAAATGCACAAGCTTTGTGCAGTCCATGGAGTTGCGTGGGGTCTGAGTTATGTGAGAAATGAAATGTTGCACTGATGTTATGTATAAATTGGCCGACAACACATTGGTTCAACCATAGAAAATTTAAATATCACTCCCAAAAAAAAAAAAAGGATAAATTTTTGTAATTTCGATATCGTCCCTTGTGGTTGGTGACATGTCTGTGTCTTATTGTCTCATTCACAGAAGTGTGGTGACAATCAACACAAGTTTTCTTACCCAAAAAATGGAAGCCAGTCTACTTCAATTTAATTTGCCCACAAAAAAAAATAAAAAATATATATATTATTTTTTCTAATTAATTAACTTTAACGAAAACTTAAACTCGAAATCTTAATTTTTGAAACGATTTTAATACTAACGAGCTATAACTTGTTAAAAAAATATTGTATCGATATTATGTGTCAGGTATTTGAAGTACTAGAATTAGCCATTGTTTTCACTGGACTGGAGTTGGAATGTGTAAGCAGACAAACTAGCCAATGCTTTCAATGGATCAACGAAAATTGGGAGGTTATATTTCCTATTCATATTATTAAAGCCCAGAAGGCGACTTGAGAAAAAAAATAATTTTCTTCCAATTATTGTGTGAAACTCGTTTGCATTTTTATTATTATTTTTTTTATTTAGAGCTTGATTAATAAAAATCACAAATATCCTGATCTGGTTGGGGGGGCAACGGTTGAGGATGTGACATGGGATTTTTATTTATTGGTCATATCAAATATCAAAATGGGATTAGACATCTTAAGGATGTGACATAGATATTATGATGATCATATAATCATCTCTATTCTCAAGGCTTACCTCTTAAGATACCATAATTTCTGATATTGGCCAATAAACTATGTCTTTAAGGATACTCTTTGAATAAAGTTCGACAATGTCAGATATGGTAAGATATGTTGAGTGAATATCGGTTCTTGTTGTTTATTTGCTCAAGGTAAGTTTATTTTTGTTTATTATTAGAGAAAAAAATTATAATAAATATGTTATTCATTATATTTATGAACTTAAATCATGAATTATTTGTTAATACATTCATTTAATTTTTTATAAAAAAAACATATCACTTGAATGTTATTCAATTTAAGTAAATTTTTATATATAATTTAAATATTAATTAATTTAGAACTCAATCTTAACATAAATTCTATATGTTATTAAAAAAAACAATAAAAAGATTTAAATCTTAGCTAATGCCAAAAAAAAAAAAAATCTGCCCATCAAACTATCATTTTAAGTGGTTATTCTTGTTTTATAAGTGTAAGAGTATCTTTTTCTCTCATTGACATACAAAACTTCACAGGAGTTGCGTAGTTATAATTGTTGTGCCTCTCTTGTTCCACAACAACGACGAATAACAACAATAAATCTTTAATTTCAGATTTCATTAAAGTTGATTACGTTAATCTTTTAATCATCCTTCGTCAACTACAAGCCTCTTAATGAATATAAAGAAAGAAAAATCATTACATTCAACCTCATCAAAAAAAAAAATGTAAATGAGAATAACATGCATTCTGCATAAATTACATGCAACTTATGTATAATGAGCACACAAAAAAAAAAAAAAAACAAGGTAAATCCCAAGCATAATAAGAAAATGTTGAACTTTAAATTCGAGTGCAGAAAATTGTCGTTCAATCTTGTCCATTTGTCAGGTGGGCCGAGTCAAATAAGGTGAGAATTGAAATGTTAGAGATCTGACGCAGCCGCCATTAACAAATCAGAGATCCCTTCTATGTGAGTGAGTTCGTGTAAAAAGATGCAACCCACACAGACGTCAACTTTCCCAATCAATAGATACAGCTAGCAGGTTTACTTTTATGGTTGTCCACAGCTAGCCATTGCTTGGCACTCAATATGAACCCAAATTGAATAATAGAGGAGATACTTTGCTTCCATTGCAATGCAATAGATACCTTTACCATCTATTTTTTGACCTATGCCTTGAATTTATGTCCACCATGATACAATCTCTTTTATCTTTACTTCCTCTTTTGATCTTCTTGGACGGCTATCTCCTAGTTACTTTTTGCCCTCCAATAACAAGGGTCCCTTCAATCTATCTGCATTTGCTTCCTCTTATAAATCCAACACCCTCCCTCTTGTTCTTTAGCATCGTCAAGTTGGTTGGTTGGTTGGTTCTTCCCTTAGTGAACAACCAATCTTAACCTTAGGCTCATCCATGGCTACATACTGTTATAGCACCAGCCAAAACTCATCACAAAGAGCATTGGCCATGGTGTTGGCTCTGGCAACAGCTGTAATACTATCTCCATTCTACTTCAGGCGAACCAGCGATTATGATACAAGATGGAGCTCTGGATTCGTACTTCCGATGGTGCTTGCTGGATTGATAATTGCAATTAGGACAACTTCAGGCCAGAGAGGTGCTACTACTACTACTACTAGAGCTTCATGTTTTCCTTCTCCTGATCCTTCTTGGGTGCTTAGAATTGGGAGCTCATCTTGGGGACTTGCCGGGGTCTTGCTGTTGCTAGTGCTTGTTTTGAAATGGCAAGAATCTGTTCAAGAACTCCTCTGGAGATAGGAGAAACTCGAAAAGACCCTTTGAATTATAGGCTATGTGATTTTGCTTTGGTTGTATTAATCAGAACATAATAATAATGCAAATTGTGGTAGTAAATTGCAAACTTAGCCTGCACAAAGCTATACCATACCACTCAATTTTTTTGATTACGCAGTTCGATCTACGACTTTAAGTATTGGTGATTCCCACACCCCCCCCCCCCAAAAAAAAAAAAAAAAACTGCCAACATTGGCCAACTATTGGTGTAGATGAACTTGCACCGTTGGAGAAGAAAGCCAAAATGAACCCTAACGAAAGCACCCTTCTTTATGAGCTACAGTGTTATTGACTCCTTTGCCAAACATCCTCTTGGAATCAAGTGACCTATGCGTGAAAACTTGAAGAGTTCTATTAAAGTGCAGAGAGTCACACACAAAAGAAACAAAATTTAACTATAACTATTGGTTTTAGTTGATTGTAAATTTTATTTTTTTATGTTATAATTACCAGTATCAAATTTTAAAATTTTTTTCTCTATATATATAACTTTTCTAAAATTTGAGATATTGACTTTACCCTTATGTCAAATTTTTTATGGAAAGCATTGTCATATAGAGGATTTTTGTGTAAGCTATTTTCCTGTTCTTCAGTAGAGTCCATCTTTTCTACCTCCACTTTTCATCTTTTTCTTTTCTCTTTTTTTTTTTTTTTTTTTATCTTCGACTCATTCATAATAAAACTGTCCGGTTCACAAACGGGTCTTTCTCGTCTCTTTTCCATTAATAATTCAAATAAGCATGGACATTTTGAGTAGCGCAATTTGATCAGAGAATGCAATGAACTCTTGAACAAAAGATTGGAAATAGTGCAAATGCATCATGTTTACGGAGAAACGCATCAAGGTAGCAGATTTCTTAGTCACTTCCAACTTTTGATTACGAGGGTGATTTACAAATTCACTGTATTTCTCTAACAAGAGTTAATACAATTGGTTTTGGAGGACATTTTTAGAGCATCTTTGTTCGGTTTTGTAGCAACGTAAGCTGGATAATTATGTTTTCCTGAAAAATAATAATAATTCAAATAAACTCGAATTTTTTAAATTTATTTTTTAACGAGAGAGAGAGAGAGAGAGAGAGAGAGAGACTAAAAATATGATCTACTTATGTCCGTATAACATCATTCAAAACGTTACCGTTTCAAGGAGACAAGGTTCAGCTGTCGTTCTTCTCTCTACGCTTTCTCCATAATGTCACAAAAAGCAAGTTAATTTGAGAAGAAATTTCGAAAACCAATCAAGACCCACCAAACCCTTTTGGAATTAGTTGGTGGGTTTGCTGGGAGATTGGTCTGAAACATTCGTTTTAGGGGGACAGTCAAGAATTAAAAGACGAGAGACAAGAATGGCGGACGGAGAAGAAGACCTGCCCAGGGATGCCAAGATTGTAAAATCACTGCTCAGATCAATGGGTGTCGAAGACTACGAGCCTCGCGTCATCCACCAGTTTCTTGAGCTTTGGTATCGTTATGTTGTTGATGTGTTGACTGATGCGCAGGTTTACTCGGAGCATGCTGGAAAGGCTGCCATTGACTGCGATGATGTCAAGCTCGCCGTTCAATCCAAAGTCAATTTCAGCTTCTCACAGCCCCCACCAAGAGAGGTAAAACTAAACTTCACAGAAGCAACTATCTTTAGATGAAAGTTTAAAGCTTCTTGCCGCCAGACGTGATTTCTGATGAAGGGGTCGTGTGTTCAAACTACATCGCCACCGCGTCAGATAATTCTCGCATTTAATTGTAAATTTTTGCAGCTAAAGTGGGTTGATGCTTTAATATGCGATCTATTTTTGGGTGTTACTAAACAGCTTAAGATTTTGGGTTGACATTGCCTTTGTGGAAATGGGGTTCTTAAAACATCAAACTTTTGAATGAGTTGCAACATTTTTCTTGTCTCATCTTTACTGGAGATGTGTAATTATATAGTGGTCTTGGTTTTTCTTTTTTACGTGGTGATGGGATTCTTTAGTTTAATGTCCAGTGGATCTGCCACTTGTTTATGAGAAGTCAGGTTTGTGTGTTGCCGTATATCAATGAATTGTATCTGTGTTGAGGCTTGAAATTGCGTTGGATCTTTCTAGATAAAGAGTGATTGACTGTGCTTCTTCCCTGCCCATTGTTCATGTCAAAGAGTTGAGAATTCTGATCTTTTTGTGTTTAGCATCAGGTTTGGTCTGGTATTTTGTTTATGAAGGGAAGTAATAATTTTAGCTATTGTTTATTGTTTGCAACCTTAGTTTGCTTAACTTTCAGTATTTTTTGTAGCAGATCCTAAATTGCAGAATCTTTTATATTCTCCTATAGAATACGGGGATTCTTAAAGCATGAAAATTTGTATGAGTTGCAATATTTGCTTATCTCATCTTTATTGGAGTTGTGTAACCTGTAATGCCTAACGTGTTTAGTGTTGTTATTTATCAGGTTTTATTATAGTCATTGGCAGAAGTTATGCTTGTATTGAGCTATTTAAAATAGGCTTCTTAAAAGCATGAAATTTTTGAATCAGTTTCAAGATTTTTTCGTCCCATGTTTAATAAGAGATGTGTGACGCGCAATGGCTAATGTCTTTAATGTTGTTTTTGTAAGGTTTTACTAGAGTTGGCTAGAAGCAGGAACAAAATCCCATTGCCTAAGACAACACCAGGGCCCACCATCCCTCTTCCACCTGAACAGGATACGTTGATTAGCCCAAACTACCAACTCGTCATCCCAACAAAGCAAGCTGGACAGGCAATAGAGGAGATGGAAGAGGATGAAGAAAGTGCTGATCCGAAGCCATCACAAGAACCAAAGACCGATGTCCAGCAGCATACTCCTCAAAGAGTATCGTTTCCTCTCACAAAACGCCCCAAATGATATTTTCCATTGTGATGTCCAAGATGGTTCCTCGCCTGTATTGAGAGAGGATTTGGCCAACAGAGAGCAATTAGATGTAGGATGTGTCTGTCGACGGGAAAAAAGGATGGAAATTACGTTCCTTCTTTTTTTTTTTTGTTTTTTTCTCCCCATTGATGTGTATTTGATGCCCGGTTTTGTTGTTCACTTAATTTACGATGCCTATGTTTTCTTCAGTGCTTACTTAGAGCGAGACTGCTAAAGTTTTGGAAGTGCAGGTTTGGTAAGAGTAATATTTGCCTGTGCTGAAAGGGGAACCCCATTTTTCTTATGGCCAAATGGCACTGAAACCGACTTAATTGGTCCCGAGAAACCGAACTGCAGAATTGCACAATAGTTACTAGTGCGCGTTAAATCCTGAAAGGGAGGCTGCTTCAACTGGTATAACATCATAGAGGCACTAGAAACAATTAAGGAACGAACCAGAGGCCGTAAAACACATTTAGCACTTCGAAGGGGATCACAACAGAAGCACACCTAGATGAAGTCATGATCTGCATTAGTTATGGAGGCTAGACAACCAATGCTTTGCACTCCGGGCCAGTCAATGAGTTCTTTTCGTCTTTCTTTGGTTTATCGGAAAGAATTCAATAGAAATTAAAATGACACTTACGAACAACATACGCACACACAATAATAACCAATTGTTGCTGCTAAGAGCACCATTTTACGGAGGACCCGTAGAACGTTAAAATATGGCGGATCACAAAAGAAGCAGAATGATATTTATCAATTGCCATAATCTGCATCAGCCATTCGCTGTGGAAAGTTGAAAAACAACGAAAAAGTTTCCAATCTAGGTTAGTCAATGCATCCATTCTGTTTCTTTCTGCTACATCAGAAAATTAAACTTGTCCTTACAAACTATGGCTGTTCTGTACAACATATGTATATACAAGAATACTATGCAATAGCTGCTGCTAAATGCACTATTTAATGGATGATCAGTGCAGTGTTAACTTCTCCAGCCAGCCATACCACTAGCAACAGGACCAGGGTATGAGATAGAAGTCAAACCACCATTGTACATACGCTGAATCTCTTCCCTATACTCTGTCAAAGATTTATCTGAAATGGCTGGTGTTAGCTCCACCACATCCCCCATCTTCAGCTTGCAGGTGGGATCACTGACTCGCTCATGATTCAGCCTTGGCCTCAATTCTTCCTTAACAGGGAATCGATATGACGAACCCTTCGAGCTGCCCTGTCCAACTCTTTCTAGCAGATCCATCACTGTGGAGTTTGCAGGAAGCTCTTGCACTGACATCTGAAATTAATCACACATACAATTCAGCTCAGCCCACAGCATGGGTTACCCAATTATGATCACCAAATGTACAATCGTCTAAAGCACTGCAAAGATTGATTTGTACAAGAGCCATGCCAAATATAGAAATCTTCCAACTGTCTACCATCAAACAATCTCATTTTACAGAACAAGCAAAGAAATGACAGAATCAAACCTTATCATTCTCAATCATTATGACAAAAACAGGTCCATCCTGGCCACTGTATGGCCTGTAAGAGTACGGACAGTTATCTGAATGTGAAGGAAATGCACACGGATGCCCAATGGAATTGGCATAGCCAAGGGAAGATTGGTCTTGACTCATCGCCTCACATTGCCAAGTGACTACCCATCGTGCCCACTCAACCATCTGCAACACAAATGAGGAGTGCTTGCAATTGCCTTCTTTGTATCTCCAATGAGCTGCAAATCCAAACTCAGATTGCAAATGCATCTCTTTTGTCCGAATTTGAACTTCCAGCAGAACAGTGCCTTCACCCAATACTACTGTATGAAGGGATTGATACCTACACATTAAACCACCGAGATTACAAAAAGAATCGTAGCATCCAAGGTAGCATGCCACCAATAATTGGCCGTCACATACCCATTGAACTTTGGGTGACTTATGTAATCCTTGAACTTTCCAGGTACTTCAGACCATAACTTGTGAACAACCCTCAGTGCCCTGTAACAATCCTCCTCATTATCAACAATCAGACGCAACCCATGAATGTCATGGATCTCATCCATGTTCAGCTTCTTCCTGCATAGAATTACACACCACAACATCAGCATGAATGAAAAGGGTCTATTTTGCATATTCCTCCATGCCTGCACATCCATGCATGTGCCTGCCCACCAATCATGCAACTACCAATACAAACACACACACACACACATAAGAGAGAGAGCATACTTCAACATTTTGGAATAAATGCTGTACAAACTTTTGTGGCGCCCATAGAGAACATGATATGAAATAGCTTCACTCCTAAGTGCTTCCTCCAATTTCTCAGTAGCAGTATTGATCATAGCCTCATCAAAAGAATCCACAAGTCTAGACAACTCTTGATGCTGATCAGGATGGAGATGCTTAAAGCAGAGATTTTCTAGCTGGTTCTTCCAACTAGAGATTCCCAATCGATTGGCCAATGGTGCAAATATCTCCAAAGTCTCCTTAGCAAATCTTTGTTGCTTGACCAAAGGCAAAGCATCCAGTGTCATCATGTTATGCAATCGATCTGCTAATTTAATCAGGACAGCCCTAGCATCAGCCATGGCAAGGAACATAGTGTGCAAGCGGTCTGCCTCCATGATTTTGGTTGCTGCATTTTTCTCACGTGCAAGCTTGCTCAAATGACTGAGCTTTGAGACCTGAATGAATGAGACCAAGAAATTAGATTAAAAATATTGTAAATATTCATTGAAAGAGGCATGCTGAATCTATTGAAGCAACTGAAGCAAGGAATTACTGTCCAACTATTTTACTGAACATAAAAAGGCAAGAGAAAATTGGCATCCAAATTTTAAACCACCTTTGCTGCTGTTAGATGCTTTGGTGATTTCAACCTACAGGAGCATCCAAAATGACAACAGTTCATGTTTTTCCTAACCACCTCATGTTTTTTACATAGCATAGATACAGAGTTCATCAGACCAAAACTGGCCATTTCAATGAAAACTAGTGTCTACTTCATTTCAGAGAAAGATAGCAGCAGACAATGAAATCAAAGCCATAATCACATAATCATAAATGAAGAAAAAAAGAGGCCAAATAGACTGCAGGCAGAAATCCAAGACCCTCTAACTCTCTGAGTAAAAGAGTTGAAAGCTGAAACAAATTCCAGACCTAAATCTGATCTTTGGTTTTTGAGGAGAGAGATAAAAGAGAGATGGTGTGGGGATTTTGAAAATACAAAGTCAGCAATGGAACCATATGACGGCATGAAAGACATCCACACCACTAATAGCAAGTGAGAAAAAAGATAAAAAATCACGGTAGAACAATACTGCAGAAGGCATCCAACAACATTACCAATCCTAACATTCCATGACTCATCAAACAACAGAAAGGTCTGCTTCTTACCCCTTCCACTAAATCGGCCAAACCGGATCCAAACGTGCCACTGATATAGTAATAGTTCAAAAAAGAATCATCAAGAGTGTCATGCAAAAGCCCTGCAGCAACCACTGTGGAGTTGGCACCAATCATTGCAAGCAAAACCGCAGTCTCCACACAATGCTGCAAATAAGGATCTCCACTAGCTCGCATCTACAAAAACACCACACAAACAAACTACTCAATCCTACAAAACAAAAATCTCGAAGAAAAAACTTATATCCAATCAAAATAAACCATAACTCCAATTCTACCTGCCCTCTGTGTGCCTTCTCGGCCTCATAAAAAGCTTTAAGGACGATATCTTCATAGAAGACCTTATGCCTCGATTGTGCACCCAACAACAACTCCTTTGCATAAGGCTCATAATTGGCATCCACAAATGTATCCTCCATGGCAAATGTCAATTCATCAGCAACAAGAGAACCCGAACCCGCATCAATTCCAGCACTACGTATCTCAAAGCTTGGCGAATCATAATCCACACAAGATCCCAGTGCCTTAGTCACGAACCTATTGAACAACAAGTGAGCCCCACCACGAAATGAGCCATGACTTGTGCTTTGAAAACCCACATCGGCAACACCCCTTTCACGAGAAACTCTCATGGGAGGGCTACTAGAACACGAAACCGGACCTTGCAGCACGGAGACTGGACTCTGATCTCTCTTCATAGAAGAACCACCGGGGAATTTACTAGGAGAATAGCGGAATGAGCTACTCAATTCTTTCAAATCATCCCCTCTATCATGCCACAACGAACCCAACTCCTCCCTATCGCCAGAAAACGGCACGTGCTTCACCGAAGAGGACGAGAACAAGCACGAGAGGCCACCCATAATTGGTTTCTGCGAAGAGGACGCGCTAGAACACGACGCTGTTGAAGAAGATCTCGAGTTCAAATCAAAATCAAACGTAGTGTGGCAGTTGAATTGGCAAGGATGCGCCGTAGAACAAACGGTGGCAGCCGGATTACCATACAAAGCCATGGTCGGAACCTGCATGGCTCCGAGCTCTCGGAATCAAAAGCCGGAACCTTTGCCCAAAATCAACCCAGATCAAGCCACAACCTTTGGCAAAATCAAATCTTGATGAACATCCAATAAATTTCTCCCAAACCCCACAAACTTTATCAAGAATTCAACATCATTCAACAGAGATTCATAGAAATTTTTTTTTTTTTGTTGTTAGCAACAACCTTTGCTTAAAATCAAATCTTGATGAATACCCACTAAATTTCTCCCAAATCCCATCAATTTTATCAAGAATTCAACTTCTTTCAACAAATATTTTTTTTTGGCTGGGTCGATCTGGGCAAATTCCCGGAAAGACCCACAAAAAATGGGGTTATGGGTTTCTATCAACAGAAGTGTGTGTGTGTGTGTGAGAGAGAGAGAGAGAGAGCCAAAAAGGTAGAGAACGAAATAAGTCAAAAGAATGAAGCTCGTTTCGTTAAGCTTGCCTTCTGGAGGTAAAATAAATGCGAAGAAGAAGAAGAAGAAGAAATTAAAGGCTGGGTAGGTACGAATTTGTGCACGAGAATTGCGTGTTTCCACTCAAGAAAGCCAACAGAAATGGAAGAAAAGCTGGCAAAGGCATCAAATTGTGGTAAAAATGAAGGCGAGAGGAATCAAAGTGAGCAGTGGCTCGATTGCCGAAGAGAGCAGCCAAAGTACGCTTTGATTTGGGTTTTGCTTGCACTTCTCACACACCGAGAGAGAGAGAGAGTTTTGATTTTTTGTGTGTGTGTGACAGCGTTCCTTCTGGCCTTCGCTTAGCCGCCTGCCAAGGGAAACAGCGAAAGTACCTGAATACCCCGCAATGAGTTTTGCTGAGAATTGCAATGAATTTTGTTTTCTCATTCCTCCATTCTCTCTCGTTAATGAGTGAACAAATATATATATATATATTTTTTTTTTTTTTATTATTTATTTTTTTTTCATTGCGTCAAAAAAAAAAAAAAAAGAAGCAAAGCAAAAGGATAGTACCCCAAAAGATGAATGTGCCTGTATCAATTCCACCGTTCTTTAAATATGGACTTGGAGACGTTACATTGGGCTTAATTAATGTCATTTTCATGAGCTTTTCACTCTCCCCACCAAAAGTCTCCCCAATCGTTTTATCCCCCCCCCCCCAAAAATTCTCTTTTTACCTCCTCCTCCTCCTCCTCCTCCTCATGTCTAAATAACATGTCCGACCCCAATTGAATATCTAAAAAAATATTTCTTGTTTTGTTCCCTTTCGATTTAGTTCAATTAAACGTTCTATAAAACCAAATCTATGCTCGAACTAAAAGGCTCGGTTTCATGTTGTTAATAGGAATTAAACAACAACCAACCCCCCCCACCACCCCCAAAAAAAACAAAGCACAATTATAATCATATAATAAATAATAATACAAAAATGGGAATGTCACATGAGGCACCATCATCATCCAGTCAGCAAACAGACCAAAACCCTTTCTTTAAATTAAATTTGGGGACGGTCTGTGTTTCTTTGGGTCCGTCATCCACTCTCCGCCAGCCTCTTTTTTTTTTTAACAGGCAGGCTAACCACTGACTATTGTTCAGATATCCAATTTCCAAGCGACGGTAACCTCTTTTCCCACGTTCAGTAAAATATGAATGGGGATATTCATCGTTTCAAACTACATACTCAGTAACTTCAATCGAATACTATTAATTATTCGCTTCTTGTCGACTAAGCCAAGCATGCTCGCACTTAATCTCTTGAATCAATAATTGTTATCATAATCACCTTTCTGATCCTTCGTGAGCTATCTTTAAGTCCATTGCCAGAATGACGACGGCATTGGGGGAACTCAAATCCATCGCACGATTGTCTTCCCGCTGAGGATACAAATAATAAGCTTTTGGCTACGGCATGGAGGGTGAGAGTAGGGTGCACATGCAGGCAGGTTGATGCTCATGGTTTCCTTTTTGGCACCCACTAACAAATATTGCTTTCGATCTTTTGGAGACGGATGCAGAGATTATTCAAATAGAATTCCATCCCTTTTTCTTTTCTTTTTCTTATTAAATGGAAATGACAACGTGTTAAATTTATTTTTTTAAAAAAAAAGGTTATGACTATCAAACTATTACTTTTTTTACGATGAGGTTAACTTTTGTGAAAAAAAAAATAGAAATTTCATAATATATTTTTTTTTGTATATAGACTATTTTCTTAAAAAAAAAAAAAGGTAATAATTTGATTTGTGGTATAAAATGAAATGGGACATCGGATTTATTTTGAGACTGAGTCACAACTAAATAATTAAAAATAAAATGAAATTGGACAAAAGGTAGTTTTTGAAATTGTTTTTTAGAGAAAAAAAAAAAAAAAGAAAAATACAAGTTTGATAGTGCTCCTGTCTTGATCGTGGCTCCGTCTTTTTGCGTGACATTTCAGTTGTTTCCGTGAAGGCTGCGTCCACCACGTGGCGTGCTTCGTCCGGCCAATCACCCCCACGGGGTCAACCATCGCCGTCCACATGTCCCTGTCCGCGGAACTCGCTTGCGGCTGGGTTGGTGCGGGTTTTGTTGAGGTTCCATCTCAGCCCCGACACGCTCACTCCACGTGGTTATTGGCATTTGCTTCTCTCAACTCTCGGCGGTGGATGCACTCTCCTTTTGATTTCTGTGGGACCCATACGTGTCTCCTTTATATCCTTCTTTATTATTATTATTATTATTACTTCAAAAAATAATTAATAATTAACTTTTTGTTAGTAATTAGAGAGATAATAATAATATTAATCGGTTTGAACACATTGAATGAAAAATTAAAATTTTAAATTCTCATGAACCCTCGTTGAGTGCTTAAAGAGGTTAGGATCGAATTCTCAACATTCTCGCCAACCAAAATAAGCAAAATAATTAATTTTATTGATTATATTAAAAAAATTTATAATTATATTTATTTTATTTTAAAAAAACTTATACACTAAATTAATTCATTAATTAAATTTAATTCATAACAAATATTTTTCATTAAATATAATTATGCGACAACAACTTACAATTTTATTTATTTTTTGTTTGGTCTTTCCCATTCCATCAATCATTATTGTGGGAAAGAATATAAATACAAGTAGGATGGGGTCGACGTGGAGTGTGAGCCAACGCATGCACCGCCGTAATCCGAGTGTATCTACTTCGGGGGCGGCGGCATAACGTACAAGAAAGAAAGCTACGAAGGTTGCTTTTGGCCAAGATCAAAATTCACATCCATGGGGGAGGATGTGCAATGTTTCCAATCGATGCATGCCCCCAAAGTGAGTTTAATTGTTGGGACGGGACATGTAACGTTAATAATCATTTTGTAATTTCGTTGCGCATAGAGCAAACGTTGAGGAAGAGTGCAAGAAGCCACTTTTGTTTGTTCGTTTGTTTCAATCTCTACCTTTCTTCATTCTTCAATCGTTAAGATGAATAAAAAGAAAGAAAGAAAGAAAGGAAAAAAGTAATGTAGATAGATAAATTGGATGAAAAAAAGATTTAGACGTAAATTTATATTATTAATTGTGATTGATATATTCTTTAATAAATAATGGATTAACTACAATTAATAATCAAAATTAAACAATATGGTCTCATATATATATATATATATATATATATATATATATATCAAACAGATAGAGAAAATATTTAAAACTTTTTAATAGGTCTTAATTTGTTGATTAAAGAAAGAGAAAAATCACAAATTTTATTTTTTTTGTAATTTTTTTTACTAAATAAATACGTCGTTTAGTTTAGACATTTGTATTAGTAAAAAAATAATTTACATGTCCATTCTCCAAAAAGATAAGAAAAGAAAAGAAAAAAAAGAAAGACACCTAATTAGGATATAATTGGTGGCCAAATTAATGCCATGAATAGTGTATTGGATTCTATGAGGGGGTATACCTCCTGGATTTGATGTGGGGGCTAATTATGAATGATGCTTTCATTCCGCTGTTGTTTGAGTTGATTGTGGTTGATAAGGGATCTGAGCAGCTTCAGGGTGCCTTTGCTGGGTGTGCCTTGGCAGTAGTTTCTAAGCGGATGGACCCACAACCAAAGTTGGCAATTTTGCAGAGTCTTTCAGATAAGTAGGGTTTTTTGGGTTGGTAATGGGGGATAAAGACTCAGAATTGGTGTCCGAAGTAGCTGCATTAATTGCTAGGTACGCGCTACAGGTCCTAGAGTGCTATAAATGGGTGAGAACTGGGGATGCTAAGGGGTTTTCGCTGGAGCTTCTAAATGAAGTTTTACCCTCAGTTTTCTATGTGATGCAGTATTGTGAAATGGATACAGCCTTTAATACCGTGCAATTTCTTTCAAGTTACATTGCCACCATGAAGAGCTTTTCTGCATTGAGGGAAAAACAGCTGCATCTCGTGGCTCAGATATTGGAAATTATTCGGGCTCAAATTTGTTACAGTCCAGTATACAGGGATAATCTTGATGTGTTAGATAAGAATGGGAAAGAAGAGGAAGATAGGATGGGTGAGTTTAGGAAGAACTTGTCATGTGGCACCAGATGTCACTCGAGTGTTTATCATAAATTCTTTAGCCAGTACAGTTGCATCTTCTCCTGATAAAAACTGTGAAGAGGTGGAAGCTGCACTTTCACTTTTGTATGCACTTGGAGAGTCTTTGAGTAATGAAGCCGTGAGAAGTGTCGGTGGACCATTGAGCGAGCTGGCCCCTATGCTCCTCTCAACACAGTTTCCTTGCCATTCTAATAGACTGGTTGCACTTGTGTACTTGGAGACAGTAGCTTGATATATGAAGTTTGTTCAGAAGAACGCCCAAAGTATTACCATGGTTCTAGCTGCTTTTTTGGATGAGAGAGGAACACATCATCCTAACATATACGTGAGTCAAAGAGTGAGTTACCTATTCATGAGGGTTGTCAAATTGTTGAAAGCAAAGCTTGTGCCTTTCATAGAGACAATATTGCAGGTACTAAACTACTAATCCACTTCTCTTCTTCTAATTTATGGCCGGAAAATCATTTGCATCATAGTGTTTACTCATGATTTCTATGTCTTATGAGTATCATAATGAAATGCCAGAGTCTCCAAGATACAGTTGCCCAGTTTACTAGTATGGACTACTCCAAAAGTTATGTTTCAGGATCTGAAGATGGTAGCCACATTTTTTAGGTACTCCTTGCTTTTAATCTTTGAACACACAAATTTGCAAATGCATGCACACATAAAGATTATCATGAATATATTACGAGTTAATACTTGTGCCTTTGTTTCGATATTTGTTGTGACTATTTGCAGGCAATTGGTTTGTTGATTGGAATGGAAGACGTGACACTTGAAAAGCAATCTGAGTATCTCTCTTCGTTGGTGACTCCTCTTTGTCTTCAGGTTATTTGATGTTTGGATTTCTTTTCTTATTTTGTCTTCTGCTGTGCGAGCCTCTAGCAAATTAACATTTAATCAGTAATTTCTGAAGTGCATTGCTTCCAGCCAAAAAAAAAAAATCTCCTGAATTCCATAGATGTTTCACCACTCATACCTGCTTCTGAGATATTTTTGTTTACTCCAGGTTAAGGAACTGCTCATGAATGCTGAAGTACTGAGTCCAGAAGAGTGTCCAGCAAAAATTGCCAATGTTGAGCACATCATAATGACAATTATTGCACTCAGCAAGGTTTCTTGTACATCTTGTCACCCTCTTAAAACTTTGATTGGAGATGATTTTCCCCTTTAAATCTGCTTTTTGCTGTAAACAAAAGGCTTAATATTGCCATAGCACTCTTGGTAATTGTCAATAATAATCCTTCTGTTTACAGTATGAAGCAGACCCTTTTGGTTTTTTTTTTTTGGGGGGGGGGGGGGTGAGGGGCAGCATAGAAATCATCTCCATGCAGAATAACTACAGTAATGTTGTTTTAAATGCCACACAATAGATTTGCATAGCATAAAATTCAACCTGTTGTCTTTTGTTTTGTGTTCAATGTTTATCATTTTTCTCTTTGCTATAACTCTGTATGTATTTAAGCATGTTTCCATCCTTCTTTGCCATGCTTTTTGGTGGCTACTGAAGTTTTGGCTTCATGAATATGCATTTTTCCTTGCAATTTCTATTTCTTCTCTAGGGTTTCAGTGAGTGCCTTGTAATTGCCAGTTGCCCTGCAATAGGTGTCATGTTTAAGCAGGTTGGTAATTAAGATCTTCTCTGGAGTTTTTCTAGTGCCATGCATTTTTCTTTAATGTTTCTCCCTCGTAGTTCTTTAGTTCAAGATCATTGGAAAAATTTCTGTTTAAATATTTATATTGTTTTCTTTGCATACTTTATTATCAGAAATTTTGAGCTCTAGATTATGTACTTCTTATGCCTGCAATCATTATGATGCTTCAAGTTTTAATGCAACAGGCCGCAGTTTACTTATCTAGTTGTTGTGGGGATTTTCTGCTGTACAATCTATCGGCCTGTTGCTAGATGCTATTATCAGCTGGGCTATAGTATAGCAACATAGAGATGCTTGATAGAGACTCCTTGTGCTCTTTTTCATCTTTTTGCTAAAGTTGCATTTCCTTGTGTTGTGATCCAGTCGATGGATGTTTTGCTCCAACTTCTTGTTGCATTTCCTAAGATGGAGCCTTTGTGGATTATGGTAAGCAAGATAGATACGGAGCCATGAGAATCTTTTATTCCTCTAACTTGTTGATGATACACTTTCCTAAATTTTGCATTGATGCCATTCAGGTCACATCCTTCATAAATCGTATGGTGGACACATTAGGAGCATCAGTATTTCCTTACCTTCCAAAGGCATTGGCGCAACTGCTTGCTGAAAGTGAGGTAAACAAAGACATAATGCTGCTTAGTTATGTATATACTGTTGTTTGCCATGTCATGCATTAAAGAACAATGGGACATTAATATTTTTTTCTTTGGTATCATGCTGAGCTGTCTGTTTCATGATGGCTTTGGAATGGGGCTGATGCTGTGAATGTTTTAGATAGCAATTATTGAAGATTATCACATGACAGGTTTCTGCCCTGCTGCACCCTCTAAGTTATTATACCCACAGTTACCAATTCCTTTACAGCAACTAGATTTAGGTGCAAATTTAGGTATCACTCTTGATATGCTTAAGGATGCTTATTTGTATAATGCAGAGTTTTTCTGATTTTGTAGGAAGTGATCTTCAAATCTTCTTTGTTTGGTGCAAGTTATAATTATGGATTAGGACAATGAGGCTTTCTTCATTCTCTCGTCCCACACTTAGGTTTCATGTGTAATCAATGTTACTGAGGACCTAGCCAAATAGAATTCAGCATGGGCTTGGAAAGGGGCTTACTGACTGGAGGGCCAAGGGCGGTTTGCTTAAAGTGGTTTTTGCATAATAACTAACCAGTGATTGCATTTTCCAAGGGCAGTGGGTGAAACTTCACTGAATCTGAAAATGGATATTCTGGAGTCCTGATTATCATGCTTATTACATTATCATTTTGTGTGTATGCTTCACGTAACATGAGTAATTTCTTAATTATGATGTATTGCAGCCAAAGGAGATGGTTGTTTTTCTTGTACTACCCAATCAGCTCATATGCAAATTCAGCACATTACTTTATGACATATTGGAGGAAGTATTTCCTGCTATTGCTGGTAGAATTTTTAATATTATCACACGAGACATTCCTTGTTCTTAGCAAGCCAAGGATTTTTGACATTGTGATGACTTTAATACGTTCAGGTACATGGTTTTCAGAAGTTTATAATTAAGGCCTTGGCACTGAAATGTTGTTTGTACAGTGTGCTTGACAAGTCTTTTGATTTCCATGATGCAAATACCGTAAGCATCAATCCGATGGTTTTATATTTATATATTATTTACATCTCAAAGGTGGATAGGAACTTGTAGTTAGTCCTGACTTTGTCTTATTACTGATCTGTGACTTCATGCTTTTGTGATTGTCTTCTGGATCACACGCCAGCTTGTTTTGTTTGGAGAGATTGTTCGGGCTCAGAAGGTCATGTATGAGAAATTTGGTGACAATTTTCTCATCTATTTTGTATCAAAAGGGTTTTCGTCAGCACATTGCCCTCAAGATTTGGCTGAGCAAATTGCCTAAAATTGCAGGTAACAAACAATGCCTTAAAAATTTTCGTGTCAGTTGGGGGATTGGGTGGGTGTGCATTTAGCTATCCGTTTATAAATTGTGGGATCAACCTTCTGCTGCCAATTGTTGTTGCTGGATGTTGTTTATATTTTTCCTTGTTCTTTGGGCTGCTTTTGTTGTCAGCTGAGCTAAACTAATGTGTTGGATATGTTTGTGAATATTTGAGGGTATGCATGAAAATAAGATTGCCCTTTTGGTTCTCTATAACTTGGCTTCATGTATCTTCATTTTTCTACATTGTTATGCGTTGAAGTTAAATGTACTGAGTTTCGGGATTTGGGATCAAATAGCTGTTGCCAGGATCTTTAATCCTCCATTCTTAGGTTAAATTTTGGTTTGCGGAGCAGGATGCAGTTCAAGTTTCCCAAATGTTTGCTCCATGATACTGGTGTTTATTTTGTGCAGGGCAGTGATATGTGAAGGCATTGAGATCATTTTACTGGTCACTCGTTGAAAACTTGAGACAACAACAGAATGGAAGCCTTGTTTTCAGATGGCATTCTCAAATCGAACAATAGCTGTTGTCTCTGGGCAGAAATGACCTTGCCGCCACTAAGCCTTCCAATTTTTCATTCTTTGTAAGATCCAATTTTGCTCCCAGAAGGTATGAGACTGGCAAATGATGCAGGACTTCACGATGTAAATAGCAAGTCTTCCATTTCGTCGACACAGAGGTACAGAAGTCCTTTTTAAGTGCAACCTTGATATTTTCTTTTTCTTAGACCATGATGTCCATCAGCTTCTTCTTATTTCATGTTTTTTTTTTTTGACTGATTTAGTTCATCAATTATTTTTGTTGCAATTGTATGGTTTTTGGGGGGCCTTGAAATGGTTGGTGTGTGAATATGGGTTCCTCCTTCTCCACAAATTTCCTCTACAGGATGTTATTCTTCGTATCTTGATCATTTTGCTCTTGGAGTTGGATGTATGTAATGAAATTTGAAGTACTTCAAGAAGAAGAAAAAAATAAAAAAGCTGGGGTGGGTGGGTGGGTGAGTGGGTTGGGGGAGAGAGAGAGAGAGAGAGAGAGAAAAATAAATAATGGCATAAGAGTTTTTGTTGGGCCATCCATAGCTATAGTTGGGGTGAATGATCTAGAAGCAGAATTTTCATTGTTTGGGATTTTATTGATATTTTCTATCTCCTGTTTAGGTGGGGTTTATTAGACATGTTTATGAATATTGATATATTGACAGATGATCGTTGAACTGAGTTTTTCAACTGAGTGTCCCCACTCTCTCTCTCTCTCTCTCTCTCTCTCTCTCTCTCTCTTTTATTTTTTCTATCTTTGTTGCCTGAATTACCGTGTTTCTGCTTCAGAATTTCACGATTGTTACTTGTTCTTCATGGCCAAGTCACGGTGGAAAAGATGGAGTCCAAGAGAGTAAACTTAAAAAAAGAAAACCACGGAGTCGGCGCGATTCTGGATTGAATCTTTTTGCCCCTTTGCTCGCTTGTTAAGCCCCATGATTTCGAGCATAGCCGCCGTCCAATCCTAACCAAAAGTGGGGAATGTTAATGTAAAATCACCGCCGCCTGCCTGAACATGACTGCATAAATTTATTTATTTTTATGGGACAGAATATCCCATTTTCCTTTTCCTTAGGAAGAAAGTCAAAAAAAAAAAAGAAAAGAAAAGAAAAAGAAAAGAGGTGTTCCTGATTCCCCCGCCCCCCAATCTGTACGAGATCCAAGCTCGCTGCCAATTGGCCTTCGACCCAAGTGAGTCAAGAAAGTCGCAGGTTTATTAAAGTGCACCATTGCGTCACAATTTGTGGGGAGTAATATGAGTATAATGTACAAATTTATTATAATATATTTTTTAAAATTGAATTTATTTATTTATTTATTGTTATTGTATTACTCTTTAAATATTGTCATTTAATTTTTCTCTTTATAAAAAAGAAAAATGTAATGTAATTGTATGATAATTATTGATTCCATGCTAAACAATTATACAACGCATGAATACGATGATATTATTAACAATAAAATTATATATATATATATATATATATATATATCTAATCATCATAATATTAAATATTAATGTGATAAATACCCCTTTTTTAGTTTATTGTCAAATACACGTGCTCCTTATCTATGACTTGAAGATATTAATCTCTGAGAAAAAGAGGAAAAAAAAATCTCAAGTTGCGAGAAAATATTGTGGGTGTTTGGTAGTATTTTAAGTATTTTTGCAGTTTATTGTGGGCGTCTATCCTTGTCTGCAGGCGTCGGTCCAACACGTTAACAGTGAGAGCCTCAAATGTGGACTAGAAGAAAGTAGGATCCATTCGGCTAATATGGAAGTTTCCAATGAATACTGAGTGCCAAGCGCTTGAAGGGAATTACTTAGACTGATGTTGTTGATATAGGCCAGGAGATCACCGATTCCTTTTATCTTTGTTTCCTTTTTGGCAAGAAATGAAAGTGGGAAAGATTAAGAAGGGCTGTGGGAAATTCCAAGCCATTTTCTGACAGCGAACGACATGAACGAACATCAACTTGGCATTTTCTTGTAGTAAGTTCACATGTTGTCCCCCACATTTGTGCCGTGCTCCTTGCATCGTAATCCTTGGAGCAAGCTTAACAAATTCAACAGTTGCATCTACACCGACACAGACATCTGTTCAATTATATGCTCTTAATTGACCGGCATCTGATTTCGTGGAGCCAGACTAGAAACCGGCCACGTCCTTTTAGGGAACGATTTCCAATCCATTATACAGCATCATCTAGTTACTTTGGTACAATATGAAGTCCAAGTGAATAGAAAAAAAGATTAAACATAATACTCCATGCCCACGTTTGCATTTCTCATTGAGTTCAACTTGAATGACTCGATGAAATCAGAATTCAAAATCTCGAAATCTGAAATAATTTGATTCGAATCTCACCTAGTCTAGTCGTATGTTACCTTTATCCATGAGACGAAGAACGCACTCGCTTTGCCAATTGAGTTCACCTACTTGGATTTGAATGGATATAATATGATATGAACCTGTCACCGGGTCCAAATGCATTTAGTTGGATTTATTTGTAAGTTGGAATAGCATTGTACCAAGCAGATTCCTGCTAGAAGACAGCAAAGAAGTGTGAAAACGTGCAGTAATTACGAGGAACACATGTAACCGTTGATGGAGACTAGACCTTGCAGTAACAAATTTTTCCAAGACTCCCCGAAGCGCCAGTTAAGACAGAAGTAATTACATTTGAAACTTCAGTATGCAGAACATGAAGATGCAAAACAAAGCAGGGGACAAACTTTTCTCTGGTTTTTTTTTTTATTATTGTCAAAATGTAGTTTTTATATTCAAACTCATGAAGAGGCCAAGACAGAAGACTTGGCGTGGAATATTAACTCTCGAATAGAATACCATTCTTCTAGAATGGGAAGATATATGTATAAATATACACATTGTCCTACAAGGAAAATTAGGTGAGTCGTTATGATTGAATCATTGACTTGCCTTTGCCTTAAGAGTTTATTACACGGCCTCACCCCATCTAGTTCCTTACCATTTCTTCCGCTTAATATTTGCCTAGCAAATAGAGCCTACACATATACATATGTATATATATATATAACCAATTTGTGCCACAAGACTAGAACACAAGCTTATAGAATATGAGTCTAAAAGAGTTCAGCTGGAAAACGTTGTTCCCAGCATGTTTGAACAGAGAGCGCCCGACACCAAAGCCAAAATCGCTTCCAGGTTCCAAAACAAAATCCTCTCAGAGATTATATCTGTCGGACTTGAGCAATCCCGGATCAACAGACTCGATCTACGAATTATCAAGTGCGATTACTAGCCTTCATGTTTTCAGTCTAAAAGAGCTGGAAATTGTGGCAAATAACTTCTCAAGTAGTAACTATTTGGGGGAAGGTGGATTTGGAAGGGTGTTTAAGGGGTTCATTGATGATATGCTTAGGCCTGGTCTAAAGGCTCAGGTTGTGGCTGTGAAGATACTGGATTTGGATGGTTCTCAGGGACACAAAGAATGGCTGGTAAGCAAAGTGCTTTACTTTCATTCATGGTAACTCGAGATCAGTCCATTTTTAAAGGGTATGCTTAACACACACAAAAAAAAAAAAAATTGTTTGGTTCATGTATAGAATGAAGTGATCTTTCTTGGGCAATTGATGCACCCCCATCTTGTGAACTTGATCGGCTACTGCTGCGAGGACGAACACAGACTTCTGGTTTATGAATATATGGAGCGAGGCTGCTTAGAAAAGCAATTATTTGAGAGTGAGTTCTCCTTTCTCTTCATAAGCAATTTACCTCTCGTTTCTGAGACCACAAAGATTATGCAGAAAGCACAAATTGATTTGCTACACAATTTATGAATCTGGAATTCACGAAAAGTCTGTTTGTGTAGAAATCATTATGTTCAGGTATGTTTCTGATTAATTGATGCAGGATATTCTGCAAGCTTGCCTTGGTTGACAAGGCTAAAAATTGCAATTGGGGCGGCAAAAGGTCTTGCTTTTCTCCATGGAGAAGAAAAGCCAATCATATTTAGAGATTTCAAAGGTTCCAACGTCTTACTGGACCCGGTAAATCATTTGTCTTTTGACACCTTGTCCACGTTCCTCTGCCTGATTCGTTTTTGACATTGCAAATCACAACTGATATTCCAAGTCAAAAAGAAATAAACTAAGGTGCTTCCAATTTTCAGGACTATAATGCCAAGCTTTCGGATTTTGGACTAGCAACAGATGGTCCAGACGGAGACAAGACGCACATTACAACCCGTGTTATGGGCACGGAAGGGTATGCTGCTCCTGAGTATATAATGACTGGTAAGTCAAGCTAATGTTTCTAGACCCCTAAAATTTTAGAGCCTCGTGCACTGCAAATGCCCTTTTGTTACAGGCAAATTATAACACTGATGGTGGTATATTTTTCAGGTCATTTGACAACCATGAGTGATGTATTCAGCTTTGGGGTAGTACTTTTAGAGCTATTAACTGGCAGGCGATCTCTTGACAAGAAACGTCCAATTAAAGAGCAGCTCCTAGTGAAGTGGGCAAGACCATTTTTGAAGGATCCTCACAAGCTCGATGAAATAATGGACCCGAGACTCGAAGGCCAGTACTCGACCGAGGGTTCCAGGATGGCTGCAGCATTGGCTTACCAATGTTTGAGCCACCATTGCAAGTCTAGACCCACTATGAGCAATGTTGTCAAGACTTTAGAGCCTCTACTGGAGTTGAATGACATACCAGTTGAACCCTTTGTGTACATTGCTCCAATGGAAGGAGAAAACGGAGTCAATGTGGAAAAGAAGGGAAAAGAGTGCCAGAATCAATGTAATCTGCTAAAATATGGCAGCAGAGCTGAAGGAAAGAACTTGGAAATGAAAGAGAAGGGCTACAACCGCCAGCACTGGAAAGGCCATAAACGCAGATATAGGATTAAGAGATTGAGGTCTCGAGCTGTCTATTCCGATACTGATCTGTATAAAGCCTTAGGAACGAGTTTGTATTCTCCTAGGAACTAGGAGGACCTGGCCAACGGGAACTGTATTATAAGCTTACTGTACATTGAATTGCCTTCTTTCTTTGCTTTCTTTTCATCCTTTCTGTGGAAAAGTTCTCGTCTTTTACGAGGACTCTTTACTAAGTTACCAAGATTTAACTGTTACATTGGATCTTTCATGTTGAAAATTCACAAGCTAGCCCTCATGTTGGGAATGTCAACATCATGTGTAGCCTGAATTATGGACTTTGAATGCCAGTAAAGTTGTTTGACACAACTAAATCCAATGTTCTGATATTTCACACCAACTACTATGTTCTGGTTGGGTTATAGTTTTCTGCGTTAAAATGACAGTTCCTAAAATCCATGAGGACATCGATTTTTCAAATGTTAATAGGTCTTCTTTTGGACAGAAGTCGACTAAAATTGCTTCTGGGTGGGCCTATTATTAAGTGCTCCTGTACCTGAATTCTTACGAGAATATAAAAATTCAATCATTCCAATCAGGCTGTGTTCCACATAACATTAGTTTCTTCAGCCAAATGATCATAACCTATTTCCTCTGATCAGCTAGACTGCCATGTCCCATTATTTGAGTTGAAAAGATAGACCTGACTAAAATCAACTGCATATATTTAAGTCTATGCTGAAAACTTCCGTCATAATAGAACGTGTGCTTTGGGGAGGAATCAATTAAAACCGCACAATTCCTTTTATCCACCACTCACCCACCCAAAATCATCAGTCAAAATACAAGAGGCACTATGCTGCCCTTAACAATTTTGAATTTTAAGGCTCTTGTTTGAAGTTAAGCAATGCTATCAAGGGCTTAATAGAATTCAGCATCTTCAACTTGGAAATCATGATCAAAGCCGGAACTGAATTCCTACTGCATGCACAAACTTTATGACAATGAGAAATGACAAAATGCGTAAGAAGGTAGGTAGCTGACCACTAAAAAAGCCATATTCATACTTTCTTTGGGTCCAGAATTAAGTCCCTGAAGACTGCAGACACTATAATTTCAAATGCTCGCCTGTGTATTGATCCATCTGCCCAGAAATCTTGCACATTGAGAAAGGCCATACTAGAATTGTAGCTCCAACATAAATCCATGATCCACCTCTTGACTTGTGGACCCTGTGCCATGTCCTAATTAAACTTGGGCCTTTAGTTTCAGAAGAATCCAGTGGACCCCAACTCTTTCAGTAGACTATTCGGACATAAGCAGACTGAATCCACATTCCACAGCATCTGCGCTTCTAATCAGGGATGAATGCTTGCTGACAATCTGCTTGGATCTTTTAAAGCTTCTAGGTTCCAATTGAAAGAAAATTAGCCTAAAACAACTTTGAGCCTTGTAATTATTTGTATTTTTTTTTTTTGGCAATTAGGTGACATTACAAATAATATCGTTTACCTTATAATACTCTTAACAATTAGATATGGTGATCAAATCTTATTAATAGGTCTTATTATTCTAGACAGGATAATAAAATATTAGTATAATCATGAAATATGTTTTTTGTTTTTATAATCAATTATATTTATGTATTAAATGACTATAAATATGATATTAATGATCATGATAATACTAGAGAATATGCCTTTTAAGTCTATTTCTAGTTTGTAATTCTTTCTCTTGTGTACCTACAAGATTTCAGCTTAATAATTTAGGTTGTTTTATCCACTCAATACGTGAAAACAAATTGACAATCCACCCATCCATGTCAAGCCTATCACAATGCTGGTTGTTTTTTTTTTTTATTTTTTGTTTTTTTCCCCGTTTTCAATTCAAGCAAAATGAATCCTTTTCTTTAGATTTAAACTTATGAAATGGCAGAACTTCGTTGATTTGGAATTGAACACCAAGTATATTTTATTTATTTAGTTTGTACAGAGTACTTTTTTTTTTTTTGAGTTGTGGAGACTAAAGATCAAATCTTACACTTAAAATTAGAACTCAAGATAAATCTAATACCAAACCTTACAATTATGGCACACAGTACATCTTATTTGCAAGCTTTTTTGTACTATTACAATATCCATGTAGCTAACCCTAATTCTTGAAAGCAGCCCAAATAGAGATGGCTGGAAAGGACCTGGCTGGTGAAAATCACAGAGAGTAGAGATGGGCTGGAAGTCGAGGCTCAACAACAGAAACAAGAGGGATCTTTCTAGGAGTGGAAAGCCCAAAAATCTCCTCCATATTCAACTCTCCTTTCTTCATTCCACCGGGCAATTCCCACTTAAATCCATGCAAAAGATTGGCCAAACTCGTTTGAATCACCTTTAGACCAAGAGCATACCCAGGACACATCCTCCTCCCGGCGCCAAATGGCAACAACTCAAAATCATGGCCCTTGACATCAATTGCCTTGCCAATGAACCTTTCAGGATAAAACTCCTCTGGGTTGTCCCACAGTTCGGGGTCCCTCCCTATGGTCCACACATTGACAAGGGCACGAGTGCCCTTGGCAATGTCATGGCCTGCCAATTTGACTTCCTCGCGGGTCAACCGAGGCACCAACATTGGCGCCACAGGGTGCAAACGCATCGTCTCCTTCACAATTGCATTAATCAAAGGCAAATTGACAATGTCCTTCTCTTGCACCCACCTTTCTCTTCCGATTACCCTGTCCAGCTCCTCCGTCGCCTTCTCGAAAATTTCTGGCTTCTTGAGGAGCTCGGAAACCGCCCATTCTACCGTCACCGCTGAGCTCTCCGTTCCACCCGCAATCAAGTCCTAACCATTAATTGGAACAAAAAAAAAAAAAAGCAGAAGGGTAAGTAAAATCAAAGAAGGGAGGGCGAAATTGTTGCAAATGTAGATCCCATTTACATATACAAAACCAAGAGAATATATGTACATAATAATGCGAGTTCTACACTTGGGATCTATGTGTTGTGACGTGTACTATGCATGGGGTCTATTTATGTCATAAAAATATTATAGCAATAAGATTATTATTATCATTATTATTGTTAGGTGTGGAGGAAATGAAAGCATTAGACTTGATCGATGTAACTTTTCGGGGGCCACACGAGTGTGTAATGGACGGATGACATAGAAGTAAAGGAACATTTAATTTCCATAAAGATGTGAGATGGAAATTTTCAACCACCAAAATCAACCGGTTATTTTCTCCGATCATTGATTTTGTTGTTAAAATTTTGAGTTGATATATTGTGTTCAATTTATGAATTTATCATTTATTTATGTTTCACTTGAGTTTTCTTCCAATAAATAAAAAAAAAAAATGTGTGGAAGGCCAATGATTTTTAAATAACAACAACAACAACAACAACAACAACAACAATAATAATAAAAGGGTGGGTGGGGGTGGCGCTAAAAACTTACCTGAGTGAATGCCTTGACACCATGTCTTTCAAGCTTGACCTCAAGATTGGGATCGTCCGCAAGCTGCAAGAGCACATCCACCATGTCCTTGGGGACGTAATCCTCCACCCCTTTTCTCCTTGCATTATGTTCATCCAACACATGCTCCAAGAACCTATCAAACTTCTTGCTCAAAGCCTTCATTCTCTTGATGTACCCTTGCAAATCCAAGAAAGCCAGCCAAGGAATCGAGTCGCCAATGTCCAAAACCCCATTAAGCAAAAACAACTCATCAAGCATTTCCTTGAACTCCTCGGGGGTCACAATCTCGTTTTCACCTTTCTCTGCCTTGACCGTGTACTTTTTCCCTAGTACCATACGGCTAATCACGTTAAGACTAACATCTGAGAGGTGATCCTTCAGGTTGATCGGCTTTCCACTTTTGATGAACAAATTTTTAAGGAGTGCATTTAACTCCTCCTTGCGGATGTACTCGTATGATTCAAGGCGTTTTGCGCTGAAAAGCTCCATTAGACACATTTTCCTGGCTTGACGCCAATAGGGTCCATAGGGTGACCACGTAATGTCTGAGTAATTGTAAGTAGTGTACTTGCCAGCGGCGGTTTTGGGCCGTGCAGCAAAGGTGGCGTCGTGAGTTCTGAGGATGGCCCTGGCCATTTCGACGGAGGAGGCGACGACGACGGGGAATGACCCGAATTTGAGGTGCATGAGAGGCCCGTATTTTTGGGAGAGAGAGTGGAGGGACCGGTGGGGCAATGGGCCTATGAGGTTGAGGTTTCCAATAATGGGCCAGGGTTTTGGGCCCGGCGGTAGGTTAATCTTCCGCCGACGACGGAGGTGGTGGGAGAGGAGGAGCAGAGGGATGATGGCGAGCCATGCAGCGGCATAGGAAACCCAAGTAGGAGTCTCCATCAATTTGTTGGGGTTTAGCAGGGGTTGTAATGCAAGACCTTGGAGGAGATTTGTGGGAGGAGGGGGTGGGGGGTGGGGGTATTTATAGTGGAGAAGCTGAAGTCTTCTGTAACAAAAATAGGATATGTAAATAACGGAAGGCTTGCTTTTTGTACCGTGTTAGGTGGGATAACGTAATTGTTTTATTTAATTCGATCATTTATGGACCGGATGCTTGGAAAGTCTAGTCTACGATAATATATATATAATTGTTAAACATAATATTCTTATATTGTTGTTATTCCTTCCCACGTATGACTTGACTTGATAATATTAATCTTCTCGTATTGAAGTAACTCTTCATACCACAATAATATTTATCAAGGATTACAACAACATCTTTGTGTAAACTACTGTCACTTGAAATCTTGTAAAATTCTACAAACCAACCAAGGTCTTCCCGCGAGTATCATAGTACAATCGATTCATACGACTATATTACTCTCATAATTTGTATTATTTGGAAAGAGGAAAAGGGAATCGCAAGCAACTTGGGATGCAGCTGTGGATGCTCTGCTCTGGTCGTTGGCGTCTTTTAACAACCAAATGGAATATGCCAAAAACTATTTGGAAAAAGGACAAAGGAATTGCAAGCAAGTTGTGATGAAACTCTGGTTGGTGGGGTCTTTAAAAACCAAATAAAATTAGCCAAAAAAAAAAAACTATCTGGAAAAAGGAAAAGGGAATTGCAAGCAAGTTGCGACGAAACTCTGGCCAGTGGCTGTCTTTTAACAACCAAATAAAATTAGCCAACAACTCTGTGCTCGTCAATGTCAATGCCATTGTCCCAGTTGACTAGTCGGTATGAAACCAACCGAGAAAATAAACAACGACTCATCTTTTGGACTCGCTTTGGAAATGAGGGGTAAATTTACATCAATCAAAAAGATAAAAGATGAAAAACAGTGGAAGAAAGGGGTTTAATTTATGCATATTGAATTCTTGTTTTTGGTCCGGAGTGAGGGTGCCTTGACCATTGACTTGACTGAAAAAAAAAAATTATTTGGGTTCTTCTATCACCCCATTAAAGTATTTAATTCTTAAAATAATATAAGAATTATGTGGTGTATATGAGAATTCGTAATATGTACAAAAAGTAAAATAAAAATATGTATGAGAATTTGTGGAAGGTACAATAATAACCATGATAATTCATGATATTGTATTTTTTTTTCTCTCTATAGATATTTTATTCGAATTACATGTATACTTTACTAATTTTTATGCATAGTATATGATTTTTATAAAAAAGAGAGAATTTTGAGAAAAAATATATATTTTTTATTATGAGCAGGGTCACCTCCTTCGTTGGGCCCTGCGTGGTGGTTGTTTTCGTGGAAAGTATGGGGAAAGAGAAGGAACGAAAGATTGGGTTATCAATTGACCTGAGCCAACGTCGCCGGTGGCTTCCTACTTACCGTGTGGGGGTGGCGGGCAGGAAATTACATGGGAAAAGAGCATAGGAAAATAAAAACAATTGTTTTTTGAAAAATAAATGATAGACCTGAGAATAATCTATTGAGAAAAAATAATTACGTGTTTTGAGTGTCATTTATTGGCATGACTTGGTGGGGACGGGGGAAGTGCTCGTTTAACCACCGCCGTTTCCTTGGAAGGGGAAACTGTCCCAAGAATTTGGGCTCCGCCAACCGGCCGGAGGCCTATAACTAACCTCTTCTAATTTAAGAGGACGGTGACCTTTTTTTTTTTTTCTTTTTTATAAAAAAAAACCCTAAAAATAAAAAACTCTAGCCATTGATTTAGCCAAGAACAAGAGTAAAATGCAAGACGGTCTATGTAAAGAAGTGGAATGGATCAATTAGAAAATATGGGGAATTCATTAATTCAATGGTTTGCAGTAAGTCTTGGCGTTTCCCAACTCAATTACAATTTTATTTTCTTAAATTTTCTCAAAATCATATCCAACATTTTAAAATTTTTTTTTTTTATAAAACTAAACCGCTAGTCGTCGATGTTTCAAAGATATATAGATAGCATTTTATTGGAAAACATAAATTCAAGAGTAATCCCATTGATAAAAAGGTAAGAAATTAGATGAAAATTTATATCACTTAATTTTCATTATTAATTATAATTGATTTATTATTAATAAAAATATTTGTCAATAGTAATTAATGATTAAAATTTAGTACCAAAAGTTTGCATTCAAAATTTCCATTCAATTCTCCCGTTTGACATGTAACATTTTTATTCCACAAAAACCCATAGGCATAAATGTACAAAACTGACAGGTAGCACAAGCCAATCATTTTTTTTTTTAAAACTATTTAAATCCTTTTTTCGGTACGTGAAAAAGAATGAGCGGCTAAAGCTAGAAAAAAAAAAATTGTATTTCTAAACATCTAGTACTTATAACGCAGACTAATAATATCTAATTTGAAATTTTCAACCTTTTCCATCAATTTATTTTTTTAAAAAAAAAAATTCGAAGTTGTAAAAGGCTACAATTATCCGGTGTTCACCAATTATTTGGTCTATGCCTTGATCTCATGACCAACTTTCCGGTGTTGTTGTTCTCGATCATCTCAGTCTTATCTTCTATAACTTTTGCATGATTAGTAGGTACTGAAGAAATTACATTACTCCTTTCATAAATCTCAACAAGTCATTTGTTGCTTTGTTAAATTCTACTATTTTCTCATCCATAAAAATATTACATTGCAAAAGAGATTAATTGTTATTGAAATCTTGAACTTTATTATCTAATTGAATCTGGTCTTAATTTCAGCTTGTATTTTTATTAAATTCAATATGTTTACTTACTAAAATTTCATGTATCTTTAAATTAAAAATCTTGTAAGTATTAACATTTAAATTATAACAAAGGAGAATTCTTATTTAAACCTTAGCATCCAGCTTATCTCCCTTGATTTTAGGTATAAGGTTATAACATAAGTAACTAAAGGTTTTTTTAGTGATAGAGTGAATGTTTGGTTTTAGGTGAAGTCTTATGTGAAGTTTTGTTACCTTTTAAAATCTAACTTGTCTCTTTTGGTTTCAAGTATAAGGCTATAACATAAGTAACCAAAGGCCTTCAAGTGTCGGAGTGAAAGTATGGTTATACTCTTGTTCTTCATTTTTACACTTAAGAGCTTATAGTTTTTTTAATCTATAATTTTACAAGTGGTTTCTTTAAATAATAGTGTATAACAATTTCCAACATGAAGTAGTCTTTTCTTTGTATATTGATGAAATTTTTATTTCCCACCTTTATTATGGACTTATAGAACTAATTTAATGATTTGAACTTCCCCATATTATTTGACATATAATAAGTATAGTCATTATCAATTAGTTAATTCTCAACACTGCTCTTATTATTATTGTAAGTTATAATGAAAATTGTTCCTTATGTTATTGATCCTTTATTACTTGAGTTTTTTGTTATCTTTATTGTTGATTTCCTTTCTTCTTATATATTTTTGCCATATTTCTAACTTTCTTGCATATTCTGTAATCTATATATTGTCTAAACCAGTAATATTTTATAACATGAGCATTTTCTTATAATATTTGTAAGAAGAATACACTTTCTTCTTCTCTTCTTTTTCTCTGTTGCTCTTACCTTCACCTTGCTTCTTGAGTTTTCTATCATCACATGGTTTCATTGAGTTTAAAAATGGCTTATTTCTACTTTTTATTTGCATAGTAACTTTTATGTAATTATTTTACCTAATTATTTTATGTAAATTTGCTTAGATCTTTAAAGTCCTTCAAAGATAAAATTTGGACTCGAGAATACCAAGACCCTTTTTATAATCTTTTAGTTAGTAAGGTTCTCTCTCAATAGTTTAATATAATCGATAGTCTTTATAAGTATGTTTGTAAATATTTTGACAAATTAAATATTATTCATTTTAAGAAATTCAAATTTTTTTTATCAAGTTTAAGAATTAAATGCCTTTTGTTTTATCCTTACCACGAAACTCCTCCTTTAACCTTTTTTAAAATTCTTTTGCACTCTCACTTGCCATTATTTTGTTAAAGATGACATCTATTACATTAAAATGAATTTATGTAAGTGTCTTGTGTAACTTAGCTGTTTTCGGGTGGTGTTGTTGGTGGAACTGGTTTTTGTTCTGTCTTGCAAGGTTTGTGCTGCATTGGCCAACACGTCTGATGGCAAGATTGTGTTGCCTAATTTTGCTGCTTCGTCCAAATTTCTGCAAAGAAATCCGTACCCCAGCGAGGCAACTTTCGATGCTATGTGGGCACCCTTGATGCTTCCTCAATTGCCAGTCTCCGGGCCTAAAATATCCACTTTTGTAGAAAACCTACCTGAGTCAAGGCCTTTTCTGAACATCTTTAGAGATTCTGTCTATCTATTTTCAAGACTACCCAAAAGCCGCCTGTGATCTCCCATACTGCGGACCTGCTAAAACACATGCGCCACCATTCCCAAAATGCTCAGTTGAAAATTTCTTGTTACTAGAAACTGGGGTACGCAATGCAATGCAGGGGGGAAACAGAGCGATTGGCTTGGTCTGACGGCTGAAACAAGAAATAGCAAAAGTAATCCTTCTAAACAGACCAAGTATAACAGCAGGGATATTATTGTTCAAATTAGCCCCATAATCTTAGAATAAGAGGCACAAAACAAAGTTTCAAAAACTCTTACAATCTAGACTGCCGGAAATTATTATCCAAATTATGGTAAACAATGGTAAGATACAACAAAAAAATCAAAGCAAGCATGAAATTCAAACCCGAGATTTTTGTTCACATAACCAATTCTTATTTTGTGTCTAAGAAGAAAAAATTAAAGAATTTTCTATGAAAAGGAAAAATGGTGATCTTCGTGGATGAGTATTGATCATCAGGTGGATAAGCTCAGTTCCAGGGGACTTGGATCAACAGAAGCATAAGCCAGCAGCTCCTTATCATTCTCCATCAAAACCAGCTCATCTTCCCCCAAGATCACCAATGCTTCAATGCCTTTAGGCTTTCTGGTATCCATAAGATAAATGATTGGTGCGAAGAATGGCACGGACCTACTGCAACCAACGACCGAGGCCCAGACAGGTTTTCCAAATCCAAAATCAACACCATAGATACCAAAGTTACACCAGCTAGTAATGGGAAGAAATTGGCCTCCAGAGGCTGCCACACCGCCCAATTTGCCGCCAATCTCTTCGAACACCCTGTAGACCTCAGCCAACCCTCTATCACCCTGCAAGCTCCTCACCAAGTTGGCATCGAGTTTTGGTATTTCTTCTCTCAGAGAGCATATTAAATCGGACATGTCTGTTTCCACTGCATTGGATACAAAAGGTGCAGGCAAAATGAAATTTCCAATTGAGTCTTTTGGGAATGGTGGCGCGGCTCGTCGCCTCAAGTTCAAAGTATGGGAGAGAACAGTTGGGGTGTTGGTGTTGGATTTGGACCTGAAAGCTCCCATGCTGCATTTCCAAAGAAGTGCAGAAACAGACTCAACTCGGGTAGGATTTTCCAGTTTTTGGTTGGAAATTTTGGCCTGAAGCCTGGCAATGGATGAAGAATCGAAGACGAACCGCCTCGCAGCAGCCAAGCCTTTTCTGATAAAAGGTGTCCAGACAGCACCAAAAGTTGCTTCAATGGGATATGAATCTCTCTGAGGGAACTTAACTGAAGCATCAAGATTCGGAGACACTATTCTCTCAACAGACTTGCTTGCAATTGCAGACCAACCTTCTAAAAACGAACTAAAAGCATTTCCATCAGCAATCGAATGCGAAACAAGCAAGCCAATCGCCATGCCACCACATGTAAAGGTGTTCTCTTGCACCAAAGCCACATGAGATCCTGCTGTTGGTTGGCCCCAGACGGCTTCCCGAGGAAAAAGATCATCCAATGAAGCCAGAAAGTTAGACTGGTTGAGAAATTCAGACAAACTACAGCTAACTCTTGCCTCAGCATAAGACACCCCCTCGTCATTACAATCAATGGAAAAGCTGTCTCTAAACTTTCCAGCGAACGGATAGAATTTAGCTAATGTTTCTGATAAAGATTGCCTTAGCAGGACCGATCGGTCAATATTCACCGTGTCCTGATTTATGGGATAGAAGAGAACTACAGGAACGTAGAAGGATGGCACACATTGGTCTAATAAAGAGAGCTTGTAAATGTTGGGATGAAGGGGTGTTGGGGAAGAGGGTTTGATGGTATCCTTGGAAATTATTTGGACCTCCATTGCTGTTTAATTTTTGCAAATTGATTAATTCAAAAGCAAACGAGAGCAATAAGAAGTGAGCAAGGACTTGGTAGTGGAGGGTGACATGGAGAGCCTGATCTTCATTTATACATTGAACGATGCTTGAGCCTCCAGGGTAGACCACACAATGCTTGATCTTTTTTTTATTTGATTGGAAAGCAACTTCTGCCTATCAAGGTTGAATTAATGACCCTTTCTTCACTTCAACAATTTGTCAGTTTGCTATTAATTTATTCTATATTCCCCTGGGAATACATGCGTATAAATGTTTTAATGCACGTGTATGCTGCTTAAGGAAACTGATGGACATGGCTCATCGCCGCCGCCTGCATGTGTGGTGGCGATGCGCCAGTGGACCAGATAAGGATAATGAAAAATTTTAAAAGATTTGGACAGAGTTAAAAACAATTTTAACCAAAAATAATAATAATAAAAAAAACTAAACCGTTTCAAGTGACCTTTCTGGTGTCTTTTTAAATTTGAATTTGTTGTCGGCTGACCCAAATGTTGAGCTTGTTAGTAAAGTGAGTATGTATTAACCCAAAGTGTTGATCTTTGTCACGGTTAAGGGGCCAAAAGGCTCCCACTTTGGTCAACAAAGTGATTGATTGATGGTTCAACTTTAGTCCACTGATCAGAGAACGTAAATACATGAAAATAAAATCATAATTAGTAGCCAGCCAGACCGGACATGCCCTAACCTTAGAAATCAACTTTTGCGGGTTGGCTGTAAGAATCAAAACCTGGACATGAAACGCAAGCGCAGAGGACTTCGGCAACAGACTTTTTGTTGGCCAAAAGAGAAAGGAATCTTCTGATCAGCTTCGGGCAAAGTCTCGTCATGTTCCACAGTAAAGACCACTAGAATCCAACGAAATATTGGCAATTTCCTTTCTCTTTTGTTGGCCAAAAGAGAAAGGAATCTTCTGATCAGCTTCGGGCCAAGTCTTGTCATGTTCCACAGTGAAGACCACTAGAATCCAACGAAATATTGGCAATTTCCTGCTGGGTGCTTGAATTTGAATCCACGCTCTATTTGTAAAAGTGAGCTTGATTATACGAACAGAGGATTTTCCCATATCTTGGACTGAGCATTTCAGATTGAATAATTATTTTTTCTCTCAAAATTTATATTTTCAGCCAAAAATCACAGGATTTTTACACCATAAATTAACAAAATATGCAACAAATAAAAAGAATGTGTAAAATTCTTCAAACAAAGAAAAGAAAAGAAAAAAAAAAAAAATACGGTGCTAACATTAGCCTAAAGAGTGGCAAAATCGCCCGTCCCTCTAGCATTTCCGAATCCGAAACAGATATTGGCCAAGAGCAGTGGGCCAGACCGAGCACCTCAGAACCCTCCGAAGTTCCATGCAATTGTAGTGCAAAGCCTTCGGAGAAGTCTACGGTCTTTGAAGCTCGACTTGGCTATCGCATTTCCATCATTTTCCTCGGGACTCACATATTGCATGCCCCGTTGGGTAGTCTAAAACATCTATTTGATGAGTCCTAGGTTCTAACTAAGTATTGACAATGGGTGTCCAATCTACGCGGAAATGAAGAGTTATTCATGTTCTTCTGTGGTTCTTGAACTGACAACAAAGTAGATTAACGTTTGATATTGTATACATTTAAAAAAATTCGATGTAGTTAATATATACACTTTTTTTTTCTTTTTCTATTGGCTATTGCTGATAGGGATGGAAACAAATATTTTATACTGTGCAATGTGTCTTTATTTATAGATAATATTTTTATTAAATATAACATTCATATTTCCAATATTTTTTTCTATTTAGATTATTTTAAATATTATATCAAAATTTATTAATTTTATATCTAATAAACAAATATTCATGAGATTTAAAACCTAATTTATTCCTTTTATCATAATTTATATGGATATAAAAGACACAACAAAAAATTTTTAGTTGTAAAAGATTTATCTTTTTTACTTCTTCAAATTTCTTTTAATAGTCATTTATTTAAAAGAATAAATGGTTATCAATTAATCAAATAAATTTTAGTATTGATAGCATCATCCTAAACTATCTTTAGTTTGTATTCTTGTGCCATTAGCACATCCATTCAAGATTCCGTTCATGTGCTTGGCGATGACATCTTCTTAATTATTTAAAATTCTTTATCGTCATTATCAAATTTTGATAATTTTATTTTTGTATTAAATTTATTTTTTACTTAAAAATTATAAATACATCAAATTTATTTTTTAAAAAATAAACTCATAGTAAGGCAACATGATATAATAAACCACCTAAGAATGTTAATAAAAAGGAATGCCAAATATCAATATACATAAGTTTCAACTTCTATATCTTGGATATCCTTCTAATTTTGGAGAAACTAATCTTTTTTTTCTTCCATAAAATATAACCTTCATAAATATTAACATCTATATTTTGTATGTTAAATAACTTATCTTCTTCTAAAAATACTTTTTTTTTTCTCATTTATATATTAAAGTCTAAAATGTTAAGTTTTAGAATCAATCTCTAATAGCTCCCATTAAATCCTTTATATCCAAAATCGTATAGAGTCTCCATTATTTTTTTTCTTGCTATCACTCTTTCTCTTTTGGTAATTTTTTATAATCCATTTGTAAAATGTCTTGCTTTATTAAGTTGTCCTATAAAGATCCAATTCCTTTTCAATGTTAGGATGTCTTTGATATTATTTAACTTTCACATATATTCATTTTATTTCTTGACATAAACATCATTATTCTTTATTATATTTAATAGTTCATTATCAGCATGATACATTTTTAAAAAATTACTAGTAATATAGTTTTTCATTCAATTTCTATATAAGGTTAAGTGAAAAGATGTCTCACAGTCTACAATATAAGATTACACTATATTTTCAATATTTAAAATCAAAGTGTCCAAAATATTTTCAATTGATATATTTATAAAACCTCATCTTGATTTTTATTCTTTGATTACTTGTTGTCTTTGTTAAAGGGGTCCTTACAACTATAATTCCAACACGTAGTATTAAAATTACAAGTTAGAACTAAAATTAGATGATACATGAAATTCTCTCTTGTAAATATCTTCCTTCAAAATAAAATTTTAAATTTTAAATTGTAATTGTAGTAAATCAAATGAGTTATTTCCAACTTTTTAGCAATAAGAATAATAAAATTAAAACCTTAATATATTCATCAAAATTAGTTAATTAAAAATTAAATTAAATTCATTTATATGATTCACAATAAAGGTACCATTTTTATCTTTAAATTATACATTGTTAGAAGAAGAAAATTCCTCGTATGCATGAGTTAGTGCCCACGTTAAATCCTATGGTTATCTTCTGCATTTTAATATTAAAAGTAACATGTTAGGCTAGCGTAAACTAGATGACTATCAAAATTTATCCATCCAGCAATTCTTAGTCACCCATCAATTTTAGTTTTTAAAAAAAATATGAAAATTTTTTTGTACGAATAATTTTTCATTTGCATTTTCTTAAAATTAAAATCGATACAATGAAATTTGTCAATTTTCACTTTTTTTAAAATTAACAAAAAAAATTTACATAATTTAAAACTTTGGAAATGCTTTACGGCTAGCTTTGAGGTCAATACGCCCACCATCCTAGCTCATCCGGTAATTTTATTTGGCTGGCAATTGGGGAATGCACACGCGAGGATACAGGTGATTTGGTAAGCTGCTTAAATAGCCAGAGCTGATTGTGACGAGAATATATTACTTAACTTTTACGTTGTCGATAAAAAAGAAGATATTGATATATAAGGGTAAGAACTACACATTGTAATAAATTTTTTTTTCAAAAAAAAGTAATAATATTGTTAATAAATGATATCAAAATATATTTTTGTTTGTCGTGAAGATATAAAATGTGGAGAATTTGACTCGGTGTGAAAAAACATCGTGTATAACTTAGGCCTTCATAACATTGATTTTGGTTTGGGCAAGGCTGTCTTCTGTGACATCAGTCGTCGGTTTCAATAGGTCCGAGGATCATTTTTCTCCCATTGTCTTCCTCGTGGATGCGAGGAATGGTAAGGGGAATTGAAGCTCTAGCGATTTTGGGCCAAGATGACATGGCTACCTTGGAGCACAATAAGCACCTGCCTGAATATGCTTCCATAAATCCATGTCCCCTGCAATATCCTCTCTCTCTCTCTCTCTGTTTTTTTTTTTTCTAAATTTAGGTAACTTCTCTAATATGGTATGAAAATAAAAGAAAAAAAAATTAAGATCTAAGATGAAAAATAAAAAAAAAATAAATTTGTACTTTTTAAAATCATGTGTGTATTATATTTAAAAAGAAAATGAGTAAATATAGACTCATTTCTTAAAAGTGTTAGCTCGGAACTTTGTGTTCAAGAAAGAGACATGTTCAAATTTTTATGGACTTGAAAAAAAAAATGAATTTAATATATAACATGTATTTTATCTTAAAATTTGATTCGTCTTCTTGGTTAAAATTGATATTTATGAATAATTAATTAATCACAGCAAGCAATTGAGGTCGAGTGATGTAATTCTGCGTTTTAACTTTTGTTTTTACGGAATTTTAGGGTATGCAAATGCTTTTTTTTTTAAATTTTTATTCAAAAACAGGGTTTTTTCAAAATTAAAAAAAAAAACAAAGAAGGGTGGGGGGGGTTAAAATTAAAATGAGCTATCTAGCAAGACGTTCCATCAGATGCTCTGACAAGTCCCCACAATAATTGTACGGATGAAGGCAGGGGGGGGACAAGACCGTGAGAGTCATTAATAATACACAGTCATGCGAACTTAGAGAATCGCCAGGTCAGGTCCTTCCACAGGAGACAAGTTACATTCTTATTTTTTGAAAAAAAAAAAATATTATTTCTTAAAAAATATTTAATAATTAAAAACTTAAATCTTTATTTTAAACAATTACATTCTAATTTCAAAGATTAGAGAAATAACCATTGACAAAAAAATAAAATAAAATAAAAGAAGAAAGAAAGAAGAAGAAAAGGAAAAGAAATTAGAAGAGAGTCTAAGTGAATTAATGTGTGAGTTTTATAAAATAAAATTTTTAAAAGATAAATTATGAAAATTTTTGACAAAAAAATTCAAAATTCAAAATTTTTTAATATATAAGTTTCACACGTTAATTTATCTTTTTCCTACGAAACACCACCCTACAAATTAAGGCTCTTTCATAAACTCAAAAAAAAAAAATCATGATTTTTGTATTTATATACTTTTATTGATAGATTTTCCTCTAAAATAAAAAAAAAAATTATTTACATAATAATAATAAGCCTCTTCCGGATCCCACGCGCTTTTGTGAACTCTAATGCAGGAGGAAACTTCGTATCCGGAAGCCGAAAAAACTCTCTCTCTCTCTCTCTCCCCCCCTAGCCTCCAACTTTTCTCTCTCCAACTCCACACTGAGTCGACTCGGTCCCGAGTGGTCCACACTCTTCTAAGGTGAGTCTCCATCTCGCTCTGTTCATTTTCTTTTTTTTTTTCAGCTTATTATTGCAATTTTGTATTAAGCTATAGTTGTTCTTGTGTATGAATGTTTCTTAATTCAATAACGCGCGAATCTTGCGTTTAAGATTCAATCTTTTGCCAAATTTGCGTCTAACTTGCATAAAAGGTCGGATCTTTTAAACCAAATTTACGTCTAATTTGTATAAATGTTCTTTTTTTGGGGAGGGTTGTTTGAACTGAATTTATTTTAATTAGTACAGGCGTCAATGTGAATTATTGCCATTTTTGGTATAGTAGATTGTAGAAATTTAATATGATTTTTCGATATTATTTGTGTCTGTGTCGCAATATAAAAAGGGGGGTATTTGGACATAATTTAGGTTTGATTAGCATTGGATGAGTGTAAATTGCTTTTCATTCTGTTTTGTGTTTTTTTTTTTTCTTTTCTTTTCTGAGTCTATGTTTCAGTTTATGATCTTTTTTTAACTGCATTTTTGAGATTTTTTTTATTTAAATTTAATTGAGTGTAAATTTAGCTATTGGAACTTGGTTGTAGACTTGAAGGTGGAAGAAATGAAGCTTTTCCATGAGAATTTGTGGTTACAATAGGAATAAGATTATGTACTTTATTGAATTTTTACAGCCTAATGTCCACTATCTTTACATTGCGGTTCTCTGTCTCATTCTAGTCTGGTTTCTTTCACAATATATGTGGTTTCTGAGACTGAATTAGGGATTTTACCACGTTGAGTAGATAACAGTAGCATATATATGGAAATCATTGATTGGGTGAGATTATTTATGTAAGTTCAGTTCATATGTTTCATTCATGCATTGGAGAATCCATGATTTGCAAAAGAAGAAAGAGCATCAAGTATTGATACTATCTTTGTTTATTTTTGTTTGGGATTTTCAGTTCTTGTATTTGAGTTGCATGTGGTGGATCTTCCATGGAAACAGAGGTTCAAGTTGAGGGGAATGATAAAGGAAAATTTGGGGAAGCTCGCCTTGGGAAACTTGCCCATTCTCTGTCTTCACCTCAGGCCATTGCCAACCCAGTTGTATACAAACTTGTTCGGGTGATTCTCGAATGTATACTGTACATAATTTTTCAGTAAATTTATATTAAACGTGCATATATGAGAAGTTGGCTTTGTTTCTTACAAAACTGGGTTTCTCAAGCCTGTAGCTTTGACTTGAATTAGCTGGAAAGTGACAAACTTCCTTTTCACCATTGCTAAGTTAAAATGGCATTCATACTTTTGCTCATGAAATGATAGTTATCAGATAAGTTTCTATTTGGTTATTAATCATTTGCTTAGATAATTCTGGAATTACCTGGTTTACGCTTCTGCCTTTGTGTCCTAATGCCATTTTGAGCATCATAACTTCCAGATATAATATATTGTGATGTTCCATTGATTTGTTTTGAGCTTCCATCAAGGCTAGGGGATGGAAGACTCATTTTGCCCAACATGCAGAATCGGTCCCTGATTTGCATTGCTTATCACATTCATAAGATCCTGACTATGTGATTGCACATCATAAATAGATTTAGTTCTCTTATATGATTGAATGTCAGGAAGCTGTTAGTGTTATGGATTTTCCTACCGAGTGAGGAAATATGATTGAAATTTAATTCCATGCATCTAACCTCTCAAGTGAAATTGATTAACTTTTCATGGATTGTGCCCCACAAATATACAGGTGGAAGGAGATGGGAGATTAGTACCTGCAACAGATGATGAAGTTATGGAGGTTGAGGGACTGCTTGTGGAGGGAAAGAGCAAAATGCATAATGCTCCAGAGAATGGGAAGATAGTTGCATGCACTTTGAACGAAAGATCTTCCTCTGGGATGCCTCAATTAGCCAGTTTGGAGGGTTTGTTCTTATTGCTACTGCTTGGCATAACATTTAAATGTTGTGTTTTTGCAGAATTCAATTTTGAATGACTGCTGGACATTTCAGACAGCTTACTTGCTCCTGAATCCTAATATGAGCAAATTCAAGTTTATCTGATTTTCAAAAACCCGAAACATTTAAAATCCTCTTCTTCCATGGGCTCAAGTTATGAATTTAGCTTTGTAAACAATCAGAATTTGTTCTTAGGTTTATTTCAATCTTCCAATGGAAAATTTTTTTGTCTTATTGACTTCACTTTCATTGTGTATCCAAACAAGATTGAGGAATTACTGCTGGGTCCATGGCATGGGCAATTTATCATTCCTTCCAACTGATGGATTTAGTGCTTAACAAACATGCAGTTGAAAACTTTTGTGTGTTCTCCTATTGAGTGTGTTTGTGTGTTTCGTATTTAACACTCATGCCAGCACATTGGCTGGCCAGATCATATTTTCTTACTTTGTTATGCCCTCCATGCCTTTTCACTCAAATGTTTGGGTAATATATTACAGGTTTGTTGCACACTCAAAAGACTGATATTGATGGAGATGAATTAAGTGCACAGCTTGAGGTATAGTTTAGCCTCTTCCAATGTTAGTCCTTAGTTTACTTACGAGTTTCCACTTCTACAACTGTCAGATGAGTTGTAAAGTTGCTAAGAGTTAATCCTGCTCCTTTTCAGCTGCCATGTGTCTCACCTTCTTTTCTTCTTCACTCCTGCTCCTTTTCTACTTCGTTTCACTTCTGCCTTTGCCCTGTATCATATCCATGTATCATAGCATGTCAAGGAGATCTTGCAAAAGGTGAAAGAGGAAGAGAGCCTCCATTTAGCATATATAGATCTCCCAATTATTCCTCTACTTATTTGTTTGTATAGAGCCACTGTTCTGATCAGCATCATAAAGTTTCTGGTATTGATGAGAAGCTCCAATCTGCAATTTCCTTGCAGGAACCTGTCTTTTCCTTGGCACCAAGTTTGATTGAGAACCGTGTTGATCCATTTCAGAGTGTTGTGGAGTATCCAAATCCTCCAGATAAACAGATAGAAGGTGGACCATCAACTTCTGCCATTTTCACTAGCTCAATGCCTGATTTTTCCAAGCTACAGGGGGACATCTGCTTGGACAGTCTGTCAATTAAAGAACTTCATGAAACCTTTAGGGCAACATTTGGGCGAGAGACTACCGTCAAGGATAAGCAGTGGCTCAAGAGAAGAATTGCAATGGGATTGACTAATTCTTGTGATGTTTTAACTACAAGTTTTGTGATAAGGGATAACAATTTGGTAAAGAGAATCGATGAAGAAAGCTGTAATAATGTGGGTGGTACTGGTGCTGAGGATTTACCAATCAGGACAACAAACGACAAACAGAAAAACTTACCCATTAGCCATGGTGGAGAATTGGAAGATTGTCTAGTTCTTTCCAACAATAATGTGAGAAACCATATTGTGGATGGCCACCATGCAAGTAATGAACATTGCATAGATCAGAGAGCTACCAAAAGGGTGAGGAAGCCTACTAGACGATATATTGAAGAACTTTCGGAATCGGAGGCAAAATTTTCAAGTGGAAGGTTGATGGATTCAGAGAAAAATTCTGGACTTGGACAGACATCCCAGAACTTGCACATTAAGTCTGCTGGCAGTGCCTCTTCAGATAGGAGAATGGTGATCACAAGGCTGGTTTCCCTTGGAGGAACTGGGATAATGGTCCCATGTGTTTCAAGGGTTCGAAGAAGCCGTCCAAGAAAAAACTTCACTGCCCTTCTGGTAAGTAACATCTATGCTCCCATGCCAAATTCATGTTTTGATTTTTTTTTTTTTTTTTTTTGGCTGTGTTGGTGTGAAGCATACTGCTATGGCAAGAATTCATTTCTTTAGACCTTCAAAAACAATGCACACTGCTTCCTGTTTGTGGATGTATTTGAGGTTCTGTAAGTTGTGGCACGGTTTCACAGAAACACGCTGTTCTAACCTCACATTTGGTATGTTTCTGAAAGATTGTAATGTTGACTTTGGCACTGAAAATGGAATTACAATTTTGCTGAGCAGTTTCTGTTTGTTGTTGTTATTGGCACCTTAGATGTCTGTTGGCTCCCATCCTATAATCAGTTCAATCATTGTGTAATATGAATTGAGTTATGCAGAGATTCAATCCAGCTAGGAAGGGTGTGGCAGCTACATTGGTAAGGAAGGCTCTCGGTGCACATAGTTTTCAGCCAAATAATGTAGGTGACAACAAAATCATGATAGCCAGATCTACTCTTGAACAGCTTCAGCCCCAGGTATGATCAATTATATGTGTTGTCTATATATAGTTTTAGCTTTGTTCTTCATTTCGTTGGAAAATTTTCCTATACAATTGTTCCAGCGGCAATCTTTTGGTAGTTAAACCCTAATGTTGGCACCATTGAACAGGAATTATAATAATCAAGATAATGTTCTATCTCTATGGTCTAGTTCTTAGCTGAATTTCCCCATTGCATATTCCCATAATATTGTATGGGCCAAAGCTATATGGGGCAGCAAATTACTTGAAAAATTTAGAAAATTGTTTGGTGATGGGGTACCGTAGTTTCTTGGCGACAAATGTTGAGAACTGGTTTTCATGGGTGAAATGTGTTAACACAAGGCAAGAGCAGTTTCCCTTAGTAACAAACATTAGACTGTGGGGATTGGCAGGGGTTTTTCTTGTCGCTAGCTCCAAGATATGGTGCAGCATGACACTAAATTTTAAGAGGTAATGGAAAATGAAAGTAACTGGAGTCTTCCTAAATTGACAAGGGAATTTTGAGATTTTGCACCCTGAAGTAGATATTGGAAATACATTGTCTGGAGGCCAAATGTGTGGTGGTTTACCGTTCTTTAAGAAGTGAATACATCTTGACATTTTGCATTCCTTGAATGATTCTGTTATTATGTTGCCGAATGTATCTGTTTGACTGGCAGCTTGTAGCTGTACTAGAGAGTGAGAAGCAGTTATCAACATCAGGTGTGACTGGGGTGGAGCATAATGTGGAACTGAAACATGTTGATTCCTCGGGATATCCTGATGAAAATATAGTTACTGTGCCAACATCAAAAGGTGGAATCAGAAGGAAACATCATCGAGCTTGGACTCTTTCAGAGGTTGTGAAGCTAGTTGAGGGTGTGTCAAGGTATGGGGCTGGAAGGTGGTCTGAGATTAAACGGCTTGCCTTTGCATCCTATTCACATCGCACCTCTGTTGATCTCAAGGTACATCCATCATTAATTTTCAATCTTCAAGCAGATAAATTTCACACAGAGAATAGCTTGTTTAACCTAATCGTGGTCTGGATTTGTGTCTGATAAAATCCTATTTTCAGGATAAATGGAGGAATTTGCTGAAAGCCAGCCTTGCGGAGACACCTCCAGATAAAAGGGTAACTATCCTGATCATCTTGTACCTCTTCTATAGGAGCTTTTAATTCTTGAGAACTTGGTTCCATTTCTTCAGATCCTTAACCGTCTACCTAATGTGGTCAACAATGTAGATAAACCCCCGCAAAAGTGCTGCTGCATTGCCCATCCCCACACCAATTCTGTCGAGAGTGAGAGAGCTTGCCCAGATGCAAGCTCAGGTACCACCAAATCTAAGCAGCTCAAATAAGGTGACTGGCGGTAGTGATAACAGTGTAAATGTAAGACAAACTGGATACTTGTAGCATTCTGACTATATTGCAGCATTGTATAAATTGCATATGAACACCCACAACTTGGCTCATTTCCTGGAGTCAATGCGGTCTTCTTCGCGATGGGGATCAAGGAGAAGGGCTAGACTAACTAATCAAAACGCCATAGTCAAAGACGTTCACAATGCAAGTGAAAGAGAATTACTTATGACAAAGGTTGTCCATAAATCTGACTTGGATGCTGCAATGAGAATTGTTCATAAAAAGTTATGCTTTCAGCTTTCAGCAGCCTCTCAAATTGTTTCACGCCCTAATTCAGTTGAGATTTTCCAGTCCAACAAGGCAACCAAGAACAGTTAGTTTAACATCCTTCCCCCCCCCCCTCCACCACCACCCTAATGATTTAACATTTTATATTTATACATTGGAATTGTCAGAAGCCCGAGCCTTGGTTATAATGTCAAGGAATTAGAGACCATTGGTGAGCTGCAAAAACAGTTTTTTTCATTATAAAAGTAAAGTTAAAGCTGGGGATGCTCCTTTTTTCTTACGAGCATAATTGCCAGAGGGGAAGAAGGGGCAACAAATTTGTGTTTAGGAACAAAAGGAGTCAAGAAAAATAAAGGAAAATTAAAGTCTAAATAAACCCAAAATTCCAAATGGGAAAAAGATAAAGGGACCAACCAACAAGGCTTTAACTAAAGTTACAACAACAAAATGTTTAATTTCAAATTTAATTTAATTAAAATGCATCAATCTTTTCTCAAAAGAAAAACAGGGAAACAAAATAAAAGCTTGTGTGGGCTGCGTTTCAATGTGAATGGGCCGCATAAAATCATTTTATTTCAAGCCCTGTTTTTTTTTTTAATATATTTATTTTTCCCTATTAGTCTAATTACCCAATCGTCCACCATCCCCGCCCCCCAAAGAAAAAACAACTCCGTTGTCCTCTGCTAAACTCGTTCTTCGTATTCAAGCTCTGGGGATTGCCCCCCTTGACTCGGTGAGTCACATCAACGAGTCACCTCTCACTCTTTATATACATATATATCTTGAAGATTTTCGAATCATCAATGGAGAGCTATAAAGAAACTGGCTTTTCTTCCTATGAAAATTATGCTCTGTTTTTCGTCTTCTGCGAAATTCGAGTCAGTGTTAATTGTTTGATTTTGAACCAAACCTTTTTTATAGCCTTTTTGCTACTTTTGGTTGATTTGTAGTAAAAGCTGTGTCTAATTCTTGTTAAAGTTTAAATCTTTGTTGAAAAGTTTGTTTATTTTACCAGGTGGTGGCTGCTAAAACCGAGCTAAAATGGGGATTATTGAGAAGATCAAAGAAATCGAGGCCGAGATGGCTCGGACCCAGAAAAATAAAGCCACAGGTTCTTCTCTTAAATTTGTTTATTTAATTTTTTCTATCTATCTATCTATCTATCTATCTATATATATATATATGAGTGATGGCATTAAAATTTTAGTCGTTATTTGTTATTTTGGTTGAGCTTTTGAATGGGATTTTTTCTAAAATTTAAATTGTTTTGGATAATCCACAGAATACCATCTTGGACAGCTCAAGGCAAAGATAGCAAAGCTAAGGACACAATTGTTAGAGCCTCCCAAAGTATGTAGCTTCTCATATCATCCTTCAGTTTCTACTTTTTTAACTTATGTTTGTTTTCCACTTGTTTGGAATTTGTTGAAGGGCATAGTTTCTATTCTTTTGTGGATCAGGGTTCAAGTGGAGGTGGCGATGGCTTTGAAGTTACTAAGTATGGCCACGGCCGTGTTGCATTGATTGGATTTCCAAGGTCTGCTGTTATTCTGATTAGCAGACATGTGCATACATATTATATATATATATATATATGCACTAATTTTGTTAGCATTTGGATTGTAGTGTGGGGAAGTCAACACTATTAACGATGTTAACAGGCACTCATTCAGAAGCTGCATCATATGAGTTCACAACACTTACCTGTATTCCAGGAATTATAAACTATAATGACACTAAAATTCAACTTCTTGATCTTCCTGGAATCATTGAAGGTGCTTCTGAAGGCAAGGGACGTGGTAGGCAGGTAGAGGATGTTACCAATGCTTATTATTCTCCTCCAATATTTTGCCATCATTTGTTATAACCCTCATTGCCCTGGCCTCCTCTATCATTTATAAGTTTTTGGTACAAAATGTGAATCACGTACACTTTGACGAATCTGCTTTTCACCAGGTCATTGCAGTTGCCAAATCTTCAGACCTAGTACTGATGGTCCTTGATGCCTCAAAAGTAAGTTGTTGTGCACCTTATATAGTGTCTTGACCCCTTTGGATTCCTCTGAATGGATTTTATGATCATCATAGTGACTGACCTTTAGATTGTGATGTGATTATACATTTTGTTCACTTGTCACCTGCCAAGGAACTTTTCAATTCCCAATTGAGATCAAGTCTCAATGTTTATTGGAGGTTATGATTGTTTTAGTAAATAGGAGAGGGTCTGTCTCTTTTTCTTTGGATTTAAAACTGAACCGTGTGGACTGTTTATGTTCAATTATGAATAACATTATAAAATCCATTTGGAGGTGACAATATTTGAGGTTCATTTTGCTGCATTAACTCTTCCCTTGTGCTTTAGTTTCCATGGTTACTCTATGAAAGGTTAATGTTGTTCAGACTCATTTGTTCTTTATAATCTCTGTTGTCCTTATCGTTTATTTGGAAAACTGGAAACAGCATCTTTGCCTCGTCACTTTGGTCCAGATTTTTTTGTAACAAAATCTCATCCTGTATCTTTCCTGAATAAACTATTTTGGTATCTGATTCAATTGCATAGCTAGTTTTTCTTTTCCCCATTTTTAAGATATTTCCTGCAGATATGTTTTATTTTCTGCCAATGTTTTTCCTTATGTACATTAGTGTAACTTAAATTTCTTCAAACAATTATGCAGAGTGAGGGTCATCGACAGATTTTGACAAGAGAACTAGAAGCTGTGGGTTTGCGATTGAACAAGAGACCTCCTCAAGTATGTTTTTCTATTGTATATACATACATGTGATATTGATACCTACCTGAAGGATAGTTAAGGTTATGCATTATGCCTAGGAAGCAAAATTTCAATTTTATGCTTTAACTTTTTGCTGAATTTGAGAGCTTTAAACATTTGAACCAATTTCACAATTATCTCAGGGTGAAATCGTCATGAGACAGTATTCTTAGATCTGGCTTTTGTGGAATTAATTCTATCATAAATGCCTTTTTTTTTATGTCAATGCCCCTGATAAACAATGAACATTAGTTGGTTTATCTTTTCTTTGACTTCTCTTTCTTGGCAGATTTATTTCAAGAGGAAAAAAACTGGGGGCATTTCTTTCAACCGCACCCTTCCTTTAACTCATGTAGATGAAAAACTTTGTTACCAGATTCTACATGAATATAAAATTCATAATGCCGAGGTACTTTCCAACACAAGTAATGGATGACAAATCATAGGATTTTCTTTGTTACTCAAGCTTGATCAAGATAGGCAATTGTTGATTCAAAGCAGCTATCGTTTTACAGATGTGGCTATTGGTACTTCCACATTGTGCTTGAATGATATTTCTCAGTGCAATTTGCTTCAAGTTGTTACACTCATAATTTTGTCTCTGAATGATTTCTCTTTGATAACATGAAAACTAATCTGCCTTGGCTTGGTTCTGTTTTACTTCTCAAGTTGAAAAATCTCTCATAAATAACTTGTTTTATTGCAGTTTCCTGCAATGCTGATGATTCCATGTCATAATGATTAAGTGTTCAAAATTTTAGTTCCTCTTCCTTTGTTGAAATTTTTGGTCCCTTGTCTCCTTTTGTTTAGTCTGTGCTTTTTAGATTTGCAGTAGGATGTTTTAGTCTAGATACCTTTGCTTAGATGCCTTTTGCACTGCATATTTTCTTGGGGCATAACAAGGGGACAAGGCCATGCTGAAAATGCCTATCAGCATGGTTCTGCTGTTGTTCTGTTTTAGTTGGGGTGATCACTCTCTATCTGGTTTGGCATTTACCAGTTGATCTGTGGAAAAAGGATACTCATTTACAGATGAATTCTGTTATAGGTTCTATTTCGCGAGGATGCCACAGTAGATGATCTTATAGATGTCATTGAGGGTAATCGTAAGTACATGAAGTGTGTGTATGTTTATAACAAGATAGATGTTGTTGGAATTGATGATGTGGACAAGTTAGCTCGCCAGCCAAACTCTGTTGTCATTAGCTGCAATATGAAGGCAAGTTCTGCACATATATTTCTTGTTCTCAATGTGCTATAAATGCCATTAACAAAATGTTATTTGCAAAACCGTACCATGTTCATGGATTGAAATATTTTATTTCTCCTCTTAAACAGCTCAACTTGGACAGACTGCTTGCAAAGATGTGGGAAGAAATGGGGCTTGTGAGGGTCTACACAAAACCACAAGGCCAGCAACCTGATTTCACTGACCCTGCAGTTTTTTCTGCTGTATGATTAAAATTATCCAATTATTCAGTTTACATTCTATTATTTTACGTAGAATCCAGTTTATGTTATTATTATTTATGTCAATTCTGTGCATGATAGGGTAGAGGTGGCTGCACGGTGGAAGATTTTTGTAATCACATTCACAGAAATTTAGTGAAGGATGTGAAATATGTGCTGGTGTGGGGAAGGAGTGCACGGCATAACCCGCAACACTGTGGCCTCAGTCATGTTCTTCAAGATGAGGATGTGGTTCAGGTTGTTAAGAAAAAGGTGGGTACTTTGTACTTCATTTACAAGAGCTACTTAGGATGAGTCTAAATGTCATTGTCAACACTACTTTCTTTGTAATCGCATTTCCCCTTTCATTCTTTCATTCATATTATGAAGTACACGAACATTTTTTCTTTAGCTACAACTTCTGTCTTTTGTCTTATTCTTTGAACAAACTGGGGATTGTTTGAGCATATTATTGAGAAGTTATGCTTATCGTTTTACAGGAAAAGGAAGAAGGAGCAAAAGGTCGGTTTAAGTCCCATTCCACAGCTCCTGCTCGTCTATCAGATAGAGTGAAGAAGGCTCCCCTCAAAACATAATGACATGAACTGGCATTCATTGGGACCTTTTGGTTCTTTGCCTCGCTCTCGTTGAACGCACGGCTAGTGCAGACGACCTCATTGATATTGGTTATCATTATAGATATATGTCTCGGTGTACTTCAATCCAAACGAACGAAAGTCATTGGGGTTATGCTTCTTTTTGGTTTTTGTTCAAGAGAAAAGAAGCTTATTTGGCCTTTGTCCTTTGTCCTCACAAGAGTGAGAGTTTTCTCGTGTGGGTCATATCGTATCTTTCTTCTCTCCTCTTGAGCCTCCTACCACATCTCTTTTTCTTCAACTGATAATCTGGAATTGGAAGCGGTTTAGGACACTTTGGAAGGGGAGGAATGTAACCTTTTGTTATAAGTACGTGATATTACCATCATTAGGATCCATATCCAGCATTAGAGGATTCGGATGCTGCATTGAAAATGATGAAAGGGGCGACAAAAGGAGCATCTTTGGAAGACCAATATATTGAATGAGAAAAGGGTATCTCATTGCATGGAACTTCCACGTTTGAGAGTTCAACCAATTCAAGAAGGATAAAATAAGATGGGAAAATTTTAGAGTTGAAAAGATGGAATTAAAGGTGTCTGCCTCGTAGAAGCTATGATCTCGAATAACAATGCCTAATTTTAGTTACTGGTAGGTTCCAGCTCCTCAAGGCTCTTTGCTTCACAATGTCTGCCAATTGGTAAATTACTCGTCATTACCCCATCAGGCGGCAGAGTAGGAAATTGGAAGAAAATGCTTCAACGACCAATTCTTATCAACTCATGAGCCATAATATGAATCAATGGCTATACACGCTAAAAATGTTGGATCCACCAAGTTCCTCACCAAAATTCATGGAGATTTGAAAGAAAGTGGCTCCTCATGCAATTGAAAATAATAGAGTACCTAACTCTTTTAACTGACATGATTTTTCTGACCGATGCAACAGAATTCATTTGTTAAGCATAAAAGTAAAAAAAATAAAAATAAAAGGTCATTGATTATTCCTTGCATATAGAAGCCATTAGTTTTAGTATAATAATAAAATTATTTCATCGTAATCAAGCAATCTCTTTGAAATAGGGGTAAGACTGTCTAGTTCCAATGTGGTAAGGTGGTCCTGCTTAGCTTAGATGTAGATCCCCTGCCATCATGCTTCAGCCCTCCCCACCAGTTTACTCAAAAGAAGGACTAGCTTGCGGTAAGAACATAAAAATGGAAAAAGAGAAAACGGATTGTTCAAGATGTTAAGGTAAACAAATGTAGCAATGTTCAAACTAGAAATTTATATTACAAAGATGACAGAGATTTAAAAGGCTGGATAAGAAATTTTTTCTACTTTTTGTTAATTATTTATTAAACCTTTTATACATGAAATTTGTACTTTACAACATTCAAATTATAAACTTTTAAATTTAAAATAACAAATAACATTTTTTTTGTTCAAAATATTTTTAATTAAATTACATGATTAGTAAAAGAACTTAATTTTATTTTTTCATCAATAAGCTCTAACAAATTTGTAACTATCACCAACAAAAAGGGAAGTTTCTTGCATAAGAAGCCAAAAAACTTACAAAGCAAAAATGTCTTGGTGTTGTAATTTTGCATTTAAAGTTCATTTCTTAGTTCTTCAAATCTTAATTTATACAAACCTTTTGTTAATATGTTTTATAATTTGCTCCTTTGTTGTGAAATAGACCAAAATGACTATAATTGTTTTGTACTTCCCTAATAAAATAAAATTTAATCTTGAAATATTTAATTCTCCCATATAAGATGAGATTTTTCAAGATTGTAATTATAATCTAGTTGTCCCACATCATTTTGGTAGGTTTTACTTCCTTCATCTTTAAATTAATGAGCCCTTTCTTTATTAAAATTGCTTAGTTCACTACTAAAACTATTGTAGTGTATTCAGCCTTATATTTAGCCTTAGTTGTGAATTAATCAACAATAGGTTACTTCCTAGAACTTTTTTTTTAAAAAAAAAGTCTAAGCCTAAGCCTATGATAAAGGCATAATTTATTATACTTTTTATATCATCAAATGACTTAACCTAGTCATTATCAACAAAGCCAACCAACTTCATTTTCTTACTTCCTTTAAACATAATACCTAAATTAACTAAGCCTTTCATGTATATGGGTATCCTCTTATTGACTTTGAAATGATTTTCATTAGTAAAATATATATAACTTGACAATAAAGTAATTAAATGTATTATGTTAAGCAGGGTAGTTGATAAATACAATAAATAACTAATAAGACTTCTAAACTTACAAGTATCTACTTTTATAGCTTTATCCTCCTTTTGAAGCTTTTCTCCTAGAGTTAATGGTGTCTTAAAGCTTATGCATCCTTGCATTTAAAACTTTTTCAACACTTACTTTGTATATTTGGTTTGATTTACAAAAATCCCTTAACTGGATTGATGAATTTATGGTCCAAAGAAATAATGCACTTTTCTTATGTCTATTATATCAAATTGACCTTTCAACTCTACTTTAAACTAAATAATAAGCTTTAAGCTATTTTCAATGATCATAAAGTTGTCAACATATAGGGACATAAATAAAGAATATGTATCTTTCACTTTTATATAGAAAATGGCCTTTGTTAGGGTTTTATTAAATCCAAGTTGTAACTGGTAATCATGAATCTTGTTATACTAGACCTTAGGTGCTTATTTAAGGCCATATAAAGTCTTCTTAAGCAGATAGACCTTTTCCTTTTCTCCTTCCTTCATAAATCCCAGAAATTATTTAATATAAAACTCATTTTGTAATACTTTATTTAAGAAAGTTGATTTGATGTTCAATTGATGAATAAACCAACCTTTTAAAGTTATAATTGCAAAAAACAATTTGATTGTATCCATCTCAATAACTAAGGAATATAATTATTGCCATATTTTTAAAAATACTTTTTAATTATTAGTTTGGCCTTTAATTTATTCAAAAAGCTATCTATGTTGAACTTAGTCCTATATATCTATTTAAACTCAATAAGTCTCTTATTTTATGGTATAGGAATAAGAAACCATGTTTCATTTTTTTTATAGGAACAAACTCTTTTTGTATGACAATCCTTTATGACTAACTTTTAAATGCCTATTCATAATTTAAAGGCTCAATAATTACTTTATAATAACTTTCATAAATGTCAATAAGATCTCTAATACCTTTGATAAGAGTATGATTAACATCTTGATCTTATAAGGAGTTAGATTCCTATTATTGAGAATTATAGAATTATTTAATTTAAGTTTTTTTAGTTTTAACCATTAAATTGTCTTAATTCCACAGCTCTTTCTCATTAAATTTGAGATTTTTAGCAACATAAATCCTTATTATTTTTATATTATAAATTTTATAATTATAAGGTTAACCTATATAACTAATAAATATAATTATAGATGACTTTTAATTTAATTTTGTTTCTCTTTTGTTCTGGAATAAGTACATAACATAAACAATTAAAGATTTTGATATAACTAACAAATAACTTACATTAAAATCAAGCTTTAAATGATGTTCTATTAGACAAAGTTTTTGTTAGAAATCTATTATATAAATAAGTTACAATTGCTACAACTTTAGTTTAAAAATTCTTTAGCATTGATTTATGATATAACAAACACTTAGTCATCTCAAGTAGTGTTCTATTTTTTTCTCTCACATTTTAAATGTGCACACGTCTTCTTAAAGGATTATGACATATATTATATGTCATTAACACTTTTAAGAACTTTAATTTTTAAGCTTGATTGACTTTCATCCTATTTTTAAATTTAAGAAAACATCAAAGTCCCCAACTTTAAATTTAAAGAAATAAATCTCCATAAATTTATAATAATCATTAATAAAAGTAATGAAGTATTTGTTGTCATTTAAAGAAACAATGTTTATTGGTCCACAAAAATCTGCATAAACAAGCTGAAATCTTTCTTTGGCTCGCATACTTCAACTTTAAGGAAAAGAAAGCCTTATTTGCTTTCCTAACTAATACAACTTACATATACCTTTACTTCAAACTAGAATAAAAAGATTATATATAAGAATCTCTTTTTGTAATTTTTAAATTCTAGCAAAATGATAGTAGTCAAGTTTTTAGTGTTATAGATATAATTCTTCATTAATAATAAGTAATGTTTATACTTATATATTTTTAGATTTAAATAAAAATTTTTCTTAATCATAATGATTATGATTAATTTAATACCAGAAGAGTTATAAATAACATATACCTTTATTTTAAAGATCAAAGAGTAGTCCTTCTCAAGTAACTAGCTAATTGAAAGCAAATTTTGGTTTATAACAAGTACATATAAAACATTGGATATAAACTTAGTACCTATCATTATTTTAATTATTATTGTACCTCTACTTTCTACTTGAATGCTCTCGCCATTCTTAACTCTGATTATGGACTTGAAGGAATTGTTAACCTCTTTAAACAAGTTAAGGTTAGATGACATATGATTGTTATAGTTGTTATCCATTAGTTATATGTCAACAAATTTACTATTTATACAATTAATAGCCATAAATAGTTGATTTTATACTTCTTGGTGTTCATTAATAGATTGTACATTATGCATTTCCTAGTCTCCCTATAACAACTATTGTTATTACCTTCCTTTATACCAATATTTTTTTTTTCAAAGTAATCATTTTTATTGCAAATTTTATAAATAATATCAAATATTTTACAACAAAATTTTCCTAGGTAATTAGTCTTTTTACAATATTTACAAGGTAAATATTACTTTTTGCCCTTTGATCTACCTAAATCTCTAGCTTTCCTTTCTTATTTACTAGATTACTTTTTCTTTTGCTATGATTTCTACTTTACCTTAACTTGAAGAGCTCCTTTAAAGGTCTCCTTCTATCTTAAAAGTTTTCTCTATTTTAATCTTGAAGAAAGCTAATAAGTTCCATAAGACTAATGGTGTTTAAATATGTGGAATCTTCCAAAAGAGATCTATGACTTAAAGTTTTTTAGAACACTTACCAAGACCTTTTGAACAATCTACTTATTAAGAAAATCCTCACCTAAGATCTTAATTTGTCTTACAACTTTTATCAATTTATCATTATAATCCTTTATAGCTTATATATCTTTCATTTTCAAATGTGCAAACTTTCTTCTCGTATTGAAAAGCTATATACTTATTGTTTTAGGATTATATCTAAATTCCTTTTTAATTCTTTCTCAAGTTTGCTTTGCTACTTTACATATCATAATTTTGTTGATATAGTTTTTGAAATAATTAAATGAATGCAAATTAAAATTTTATATTGCTTTGGTTTGTTAAAATTTTATATTTTAAGTTATATTTTTTTGGTTTGTTAAAACAAACTATTTATTTTTTTTTCTAGTATTTAACATCTCCTTTTTTTTTTCACTCCTTTTAGGTTTTATGTGAATTTTACTACTTTGATATTAAATTTGTTGGTATTTTTCTAAGTTATCAAGATGAATGAAGACTTGATAAATACAAGGATAATAGATTAGTTCAAATAGTTAACAAACTAGCAACACAAGGATAACAAAGACTTAAAAGACTTAATAAAAAACTTTTGTAATTTTTATTAAAAGGACTTAATTTTTCTTTAATCAATGAATCTTTTATATGAGATATTTGTATTTTAAAAAATTCAAATACAAACTTAAATTACAAATAAATTTTTTTTGTAAAGCATGTAATTTAGTTTAAAATATTTTGAATAGAAAAGATGTCACTTATTAACTAAGTTTTTGTAATTATTAGAGAACTTGATTTGATTTTTTCATCAAGAAGTTCCAGCAGATTTGTACTTGTCCCCAACAGAAAGGGAAACTTCTTGCAGAAGAAATCAGCAATCTCAAGAAGCAAAAATGCAGCACCAATGTTACTGACTTTCAGTAAATATTATCATAAATACAAATTATAAGGATCTTCCTTCCATATTCTCCATCACTACTACCATAAACACCATTCACCATCATCTGACCATATATTTGTGCATGAATGGATTCTACCTTCACAATTCTGAACCAGAAGGAAGCCATGTTCAGCATTTCTGATGCCCTAGCTGTACTTGGAGGTTTTGTCATTGCATATTTTCTATATGAGCTGTCTGCAATGATGAACGCCCACTTCTTTCTTTCCAGACCAACCGGCCACGTATAGATAACTGTTCTTCCATCGAAGGTCATAGCGTGTCCGGTATCTGCATTGAATTTCAGCTTTGAGGAGGAATATGTGACGCAGCTTCCGGGTTATCTGCACTGCTTTCACTTTCCTTGTATAGATATGTGGCTGCATTATCATTTCAGTTATCCAATCTGCCGCAAACCTCTTAAGCCCCTGGATTCAGACAGTGATGAATTGACAGCAAAGGAGAACTCAGTATCAGCATCTCGTCTTGAGTTCCCTTGCCTAACCGTGTTATTTTACCCTGATATTTCTCTGTTCCGAAGAAAAACTGCTAATAACACCCAATTAAGTCTGCGTTTGAAGGTTCACAGTATGGGAGCTCAGAGTATTGAGAACATCCTTTTCTAAGTCTTCATAAAGTAATTGATCTCAAAACAACGAAGAGATTTATGATTAACAAACATTTCCTCTTAAAAGTCATAATTAGTCAATCGATCTCGACTGCAAACACATGAAATTGAGCACATAGATATCACAAGCACATCTGTAATATTTACACAGAAAGTCCCAATGACGTGCAATCATATCAGATGTGGAATTCAAACACAAGTTCAAGGACCGCATAGCTCACGGCATCCCCATGCCTAAATGGAAAGCTCCTGGTTCTATATTCTCCAATGTCACATCTTTCTCAAGTTATCCAATCTCGCCTGTAAATCTTCATCTAGTCCATTGTCTTCATGATTCCCTGTGGATTCAGCTTGGGCAACCTTGGTCTTCGCAGCTGGGGCAGAGACAGCAGCTGAGGGAGCATTTACAAGCTGCATATCAAAGAGAATGATATGCTCATTATCACACGACAATGATCCTTAGTAATATTGCGGATCAAAAAATATTGATTTTCAAGCTTTAGCAGTAGCTGAACTTTGCTTCTCAAAATAGATAAAAGAGATGGGCGGAAATGTCTATACCTCATTATTGATGTCAATTCCAATCTCGTCGAGCACCTGATTCACAAGCTCTTCTGTTTCCACCTCTTCTTCATCCCCTTCCAAAGCATCATCAATAGCATCACCCATTACCTCAGTAACCATTTCCATCTTTTCGTTCTGTCTCTCAAACTCTAGCATTATCCTCTGCAATGATGGCAAGTTCATCTGCCTATTCATCTGGCCCATTGCCTTGGTAACACCCTTCATTGCCTCCCCCATTGCTTGAGTTGATTTTAGAGTCTGAAATATCAATTCCATTCTCAAAAATCAAATATGGCTCCAGAAGGATAGGCAAGAAAAAAAAGAAACAACTACACACGCATTTACTTATCAAAGCAATCATATAAGAAGTTGATCTTGGCCATTCTTGAATGGTTAAACCTCAGATCAGACATGAAGCAATAGATTTATTTATTTCTAGCCCTCAAAACTGAAAAGAAACTTAAAAAAATTGCAAAATTGTATCTCCCACAAATTACCCCTAATTTTAGAATATCCACTTTTTTCTTTTCATACTAATAGAGCCAAAAAACATGCTGCAGGAGTTGGAAAGTAATTGGTTTTTTCTTGCACCAAGTAAATGCACATCAAACCAAAACTCAGAGTCCTCAGATTATACCAAAAAAAAAAAAAAAAAACACAAGACTCTAGTGGCGACTATTAACAACTTAAAAAAAAAATAAAATAAAACATCACCATAGTTGTCTACTAACAAGATCACAAAGTAGGAAGTTACCTGAATTCTTAAAGAAACACCCTGAAGTTGTGACTTAAGCTTATAGAACTTCTCAACTTGATGCCGTGTTCTAATAAGATCTTTAGCCATCACTCTCACAGCTCCCTGAAAACAGAATGTAAAGACCCAGTTACACAAACTCACAAATTATAAGCGCACACACAAAGACACGAGGCTCAGACAAGAGGGTCAGATGCATGCAACAAAACGAAAACACAAAACAAATAAATAAAATGACAGTTACCATCTGTCCTTGTTTGGCATTCTTCTTGATCTCAACAATAAGCTTCTTTTCCTGAGCTTGCAGGCCCTGCCTTTCCCTCTCTATTTCCCTTATCGACTTGTCTATCATCCTCTTGTTTTCCCGCAATAATTCTGCAACCCCATTACACCAAATTTCAAAACTTCGTTTAAAAAAAAAAAAACAACAACAAAAGACACAATCTTTACTACCAACATCTTGCTTCAAAAAATCTATACAAAGGGAAGATTGACCAGAATTTCTTTGCGTTTTATTGGAATTCATATGTTACATATATTAATCTACAAAAAATTTACTGAAAAACAACAACAGCAATAACAAACAATAAAAGTAAGCACAATCATGATAGCAAGATTGTAATAATAAGTCGCAGAAATTAAGGATGATTTCTTGGTTACCTGCGGGGGTTTTTTTCTTCCCGAACAGAAAACTCATTGTCGCCGATGCAACTGTAAGATTCGTCGAGGCTGTTAATTCTCCGAAATTTCAACTCTTCTCCTCTCTCTCCCTCTCTCTCTGTGTTTTCAATTCACGAGGAAAGATTGCTTAGATGTGTAAGTTTGCTTGGTCTCAACTCAGCCTACGTTGTCAGAACGAAATTCGGTTCCAATGAGACGCGGTTGTACACTTTATATATATATATATATATATATATTGGAGAAAACAATATATTTGACTAATTTTTCAATAATTATATTTAGAGAAAATTGATGAAAGAAATTTATATAGAGACTTGATTAAATGTTAATATTAATGAGAAAAAAAATTGTAACTTTAGATAAAACTTTATTGAAATTTTAATTTCACTGACAAAATTATAAACTTAGGTAATGAAATCTATGCAACCAGTTTAACAACCAGCTGTACCGTTCGTGTGTTCACAAGAATGATGGGCACGGCAATACCAACGTAAATTTTGTTTTTTTGGATTTCTGGCTGAATGGAGCAGGTGAGGAAACCGTCCCCAGTTCTTTCTTTCTTTTTTTCTTTTTTTAAATTTTTTGGGTTGGGGGGGGGTGGGGAAGAATAAGAAAATAAGAGTGTTTTTACACTTCAATTTGGTGAGAAAGATACTCTATATAGGTCAAGAGGGGCAACCAATCACTCTCACAATTTTGCATACTTTACCACTTATGTTTTAATCTCATTAAACATTTTAATGAGATTCAAACCCAAGATTTTATTTAAAAAGGAACGAATCGCCTAAACAAGTGATAAGTTCACAGATTCTGAGAGTGTAAACTGCATGGTGGACAGCCCAGCCCAATTCTAGATTTGTGATCGAGAAGTTCAAAGCCCAATTTCAAATTTTGGTAATTGGCAGATCCCTAAGAGAGCTCAAAATGAATGAAGGCTCAGACCTGCCGAACTTCACATTTGAGCCCTCCTCTGTGTTCCCAGCCCTGCAAATTTTCTTTTTTTGTGGGTTGGGGGGGTGGGGGAGGGTGTCTCAATTAGTTGTACTAGAAACATGAGACTTTTGTATTTTTCTCTTTGACAGAAACAAGGCTATATATAACACAAAGAAAATTGTCTGAAGGGAGAAGGTTTTGAAGAGAAAGGAATGGTTTGAAAACTTGCAGCTACCCCCTCGATGGGTGCTTGAGATGACTCTCACAGGGCCTACAACTGCGTGGCTTCACGCTTAGAAAATGCAGGGAGTCCACAATCCAGTAATAATGTCATTATTTTTTATGGAATGCAGTGGTTTTTTTTTTTTTACAGTGAAATGTATTTTTCACCTAGAAATAGGGTAAATTTTAAGCCTTTGCAAGGATTAAGAAAACCAATCTAATATGGTGCGTAAGGTAGTTCATCATACAGTACAATACGTATGTGGCATAAGACTCCCTCCTACCTAATGCCATTCTTCAACAGCAAACCATATGGGAGTGATGGGTCTTCTACATATTTAGTTTGGTTGTTGTCAACCTAGTGGCTAGGTTTCTGTTCTTAGGCATTTTTGCGGCATTCGAACGTTTTAACAGATTTTGATATCATAGTAAGTGATGCTTAAGGCTCAGCTATATCGAAAACTTTTTAAGATTCGGGAGTAGGCATTAAGATGATAACTTTTTGTCCTCGCTCCGCTATCATTCCTAACTTAATCTCTATTTAAGTCATATTGTAACAGAATATTATCTTCTTTCTCAAATGGTAATCTGTTGGTATGTATAATATTCACGCTTATATAACTTAAGATTTCTCTCTTCTTCGACAATGTGGAATTTGGGTAGTATGCACCCGTTACATTTTCCTAAACCGAATTCATCGACGACCTCGTCGATATTCTTGGACACAAATTAAGCCAGGTTCTTGGCATTCTGCGCCGAGTCGTAGCTCCCACAAGAGACAAAGGTAGGCTTTGATACCACTTGTCACAGGATCATCACTTTTTTTTCAAAAGACAACCTGTTAGATGTACAATGTCCACGCTTATATAGTCTAAAATTTCTCTCTTTCTCAATAATGTAGGGGATTTGGGTAGTGTGCACCCGTTACAATATGCTATCTAGCTGTTGTCTCAAAGTCTCAATCATCATGCAACTTCGATTTCCAAAGGCGATCTTCAAGCCAATTTTTTTCATCTTCACATCCCAAAATGAAAAACTGCCAAAAACACACACACAAAGAGACTTTTCAAACTTCATATCTAGTTATGGGTTTAAAAACCCTTGTTAGACTAAATTAATTCATTCCAAAACAAAAAAGTGTTGACTGCAAGCGATGATGGCCGGTGTGCTGGAAAACATGAAATGCTGCATTACCCTACTTTTTATAGCCACCAAAACACGTTCTCATTTCAAAAGAATCCATCTTTCCCACAATTTGTGTTTTTGTTTTTTTTTTTTTTCCTTCACATCAACATCGTTGTGGTGGAACATAATTGTCATTATTTCCAAAATGTTCCAATGGCCGGAGATATGCAATGTAGCTGTATTGAATTAGCCGCATTGTGACCATGTTGTAGCCATTGACGTCTTTTTCAACTTTTAATAACTAGGTCATAGAACACAAAAGAATGCTAATACCTATCATATCCTACTCTATATATATGGTCAGCGGTATTTATTGAAGAATTGATATATCAAATCAACATTATATCAGAAATTGCTCATAAATAAAAAAAGATTACGTCAGAAATTCATCGTAAAATATAGATTCAGCGTTTGACATCAATTCTTCGGTAGTAACGAGCATAAAGTTGTGCATTTTTGCAAGGCCAAGGCTCAAAATATGAAATTTTTTTGAGAAATGGTTTACATACAAGCCCTTTTAACATGCAAGTATTTTTCTTTTACATGGTAACACAACACCATTATTAGTCTCTTAGTTGTTCGTAAGGAGAGGAAAACACAGGGATTTATTAATCCCATCATGAGTTCGGATCATGCCACCTAAGGCCTGATGGTTACAAACAAGTCGTACAAGAAAATACCTAGAATCCATAATACTTCAATATGTAGGAAAAGGTTAAGAAAATTTGTCTAATCATTATTTCATGATTTGATTGACTGTATTTGGACGTGTATATCATTGTTTTTTGGAATGAATAGTGCTCCCTCAACTTGACTATTTAGATTTATTAGTGCTGAAGAATCTATCACATCATTTTTTTAAAGTTTATGTGTATATTTTGACTAAGAACATACGACGAGTTTGCAAGCTTCCTTGTCCAACCTTTTATGGCCACGAGTTATTTGTCCTACCGCTAGAAATTTCTGGTGCACACCAATGGCCATGATCATATGCATGTGAGCTCTGGCCCAAATTTACTTATAAAAATGGCTTCTTTTCTGTTTGTGGATCAAAGAGTGGCACTTCCTTTTCCTTTTTAAAATTCAAAAATAAAAGCTAATGCTAATCATGATATTTTACTAGCTAGCAACAAGAAAACATGCATAGAGTAGGCTGGGATGCAAATACCCCATATCTTTGATGAATGTGGGAATGATTCATAACTAAAACTTAATGGGAAGGCTTTTTAGAGTGTTCAATAAATTAGGTTAATTAATGCATTTTGCAATCATTTTCGTTTGATGGCTGCCATGCCAGCTAGATGGATCATCTCAATCGTGCATGTGAGAAATGTGGAGCACTGCCAAGTGATTGTGAACTTTGGATTTTATTCGATTCTCCAACTAATTTTCCCTCGATCTTATTATGATCAATCTAGATTTCCAAGTTTGAACTAGTTCTCATGAGCACTACAATTTTTTGAACCATTTCATACAAATGTTTTTGGGACAAAATTATGAGTGAGCACAACATAAATTGAAGGCCAGTTGGTGTAATTAAGAATTACAGACAGGACATTTGTTACCTATATTTTGTTCCGAAAAAAGATAGGTGGATGGGGCAGGAGGACCCGGGCAGATGCGGGTAGAATGTGCAAACTGGTTGATACTTATTTGTACGTATATATCTTAGTTATATGCATATTATATGTTTTTCTTCTTTTGTTTTAAGAAAAGAAAAGAAAAGAAAAGAAAAGAAAAGAAAAAAAAAAGAAAGAAGAAGAAGAAGAAAAAGAAAAGAAAAGGATAGGACCCGCGCAGAATCCACATCAAGCACATCACTCGCGTCTTTCCAATCTATTCCACCCCGTCCATCTAGTGGTGTACAAGAGGAGTCTATCCTTGCTTCTATCTCTCTCTCTCTGCAATAAAAAGAAGAGAAAGCCTTCAATGCTTGGCCACTCTTGGTGGAGGATTCTTCTTCGATTGCTACTTTTCATGCACACACATTGCCAAAAATTTTCAAGAAAAAACCAACTCATATCCGAAGGAGCACGGGTTCTTGGACACAGCAAAATGAAAGGGAAAGGAATTGAGGATTGATCAAAGATACAAATATGAACTTGGAATTGCTTTTGAATTCTTGAAGGATTGATTAAGCCTAGAATTGCTAAGAATGAAATCAATAGTGCCTGAAAAAACTTGTTATCCGGCCCCCCCCCCAAAACCTTTTTTGAGGTTGAATTGAAGAATACCAAGTAAGCATGCTTTCAAGATTTTGAACTACAAATTGGAGACCACATTTTATAATCTTATATATGACCATGCAAGAAGAAATTTCACCAAATTTTAAATGGTCTTTGGGCTCAATGCAAGACACATTTATTGATCTAAGTTTCATTACATAGATATAAATTACGTTGATACAAGACAGAAACAAGGTATATTATCACTATTGTAGTTTTTAATTACACATTTATAATTTCAATTATTAGTTGTGTTCATTAATTAAACAATTGCAAATATGAAACCGGCGACTCTTTATATCGTAAAACATAATACTCTTTATGCTCTACATAAAAAAAAAAAAAAAAACTCGGGGTTAGTATAACACACTCCACACTCCACCAGCAAAGAAGTGTAATAAGCAGAGCAGCTAAAGAAGAAAAAGGGTAGTTTTTCAAGTTAAGAGTTTCAAATGTCATCCTCCTCCGAATGTAACATCTCTGTCTCCCCCTCTTTTCCAAGAGGGAAAAAGAAAAGCTGCAATCTGCTGAACATTTGTTCCCCACAATAATCTTCTTGCCTTGGGATCACAAAAAAAATAAAATTCCTTGTTAGGGTCCCTACACCTTTCTATTTTCACTTCCCCCCCCCCCACCCCCACCCCCACACACAACACAGAAGCCTCCTGACTCCTTTCTTTTACTAAAGCTGGCCCCGTCACCTCAGTCTTCTGTCTCTCTTAATTTATTTCTTTTAATACCCATGTCGAAAGAGCACTACATTCTTAAACGCCATGGACATTACCGGAGTTTGGATTCCACAGCCACACGAGGGGATGACGAAGGATAGGTCCATTTTGTATGGTCAGAAGATTTGACCAGAATGTGAGTCCCATTGAATAATTTTAAAATAATAATAATAATAATAATTTTCTTCCCAAAATTAATAAATGTGTAACAAAAAGGATTTTTTTTTTTTGGGAACGAAAATGTTAACAACTAAAGGCCCAACTTATTGTATGATAACCATTAATTATTAAGCATAAGAAAGGATCAAAAATTACAATTAAAAATTGTAATTGCAAATTTATAAATGTATAGCTCTAATCATGTCAATATTTCATGTTTATTCAAGAAGGATGCAGCACTCCCCATTTTGCAAACTAAACGAACTCGAGTTCAACTAACTTGATGGCCTAACCCAATTATCCTTTTCTCCTCCTGCATTTTTCTTTCTTTCTTTTTTCTTTTTTTTTTTTAGGTCTTTTGTTATTTCCTTTGTCCTTCCCTTGTTAAGACTTGTCTTCCCATTTCCATTGCTTCTTTTCCTTGTTTAAAGCCTTTTCCTTTTCTTCCTATCAATAATCAATAAATTTTAACTCAATGATACTCAATTCATCCTCTAAAAGTTTCGAGGTTCAATTAACCAACTGAAAAAACAAATAAATAAATAAATAAAAATGGTGTGTGTGTGTGTGTGTGTGTGTGTGTCAATGTTCTTTACATTTCTCGACTGTGACGGGGGGATGTCACTGGTAAGGATGAATCTTATAAGTGGGTCGGGGTGGGGCATGAAAATGATAAAAGAGAAAAGCACACGTGTGCATGCGCGACAGCCAAGGGGGCAGACAACATGGCCACTCCATCACGTGTGGGTTTCAAAAGCAGATTGTCCCTTTCAATTAATTCTGCTTATTACCCATCAGTTCACCGCACGTCTATTTATTATTATTATTTTTTTTATTTTTTCAATCACAAAAATAATCAGTAATGAAATGTTAAAAATTAGTAAATAAAAAAATAACGAATATCTAAATACCCAAATAGAAAAAAAATACATACTACTCCAATCTAATCTCGCATTACTGCGAATATTTGGAGACAGATGATGGAAATTAAAAATTAAATATTTAAAATTATAAAAATAAAAATAAAGAATTAATCAATTCAAAAAATTAATTTTTAGTAATTGGTTTAAAGAAATTTGTTTCCAATAAATTAAAATATTTTTACCATATTTTGTATTGTTTTGTTAAAAAAATTTGTAATATATATATATATCATAAAAATTTTATTATGATAATTTGTTAATAAAAAATAATTATATCTATTAATACAAAAATAATAAAAATAAATATTAAAAAATATAAAGTAATAATAATAATTTTTTAATTTAAAAAAATCCCATCAACAAAGAAACAGAGTTTTAACTTATAATCTCTTTCAAAGCCACGAAGATTGGGCGGCCATCTCATCTCAGCTTTATCCGAGATGGTTTCACATCTTCTTGATCTTGTACTCTTGTCTGTGGCATGCCAACTGCTGCTAAGGCTGCCAGACGCCATCTGTTCCTGCCCCAACATTCTCTGCAGGGTCGGGTCGGTTGGTTTGGGGATATTAGAATATCCTGAAGGTTTCAAAAAAATTTTTTTTTTTTTAAAGGAAAATGATAAAGAGATTTTTTTTTTTTGGGTACATGGAAATGATAGGAGTATCATAATGATATGCATTTGACAATTGCGATCATAGATTGAACGATGATAAATATGTAATTAATAATCTTAAAAATATAATACTAACATTAAAATTAAATATTTAAGAAATATGTAATTAACAAGAATGATCATGAATATATGTATGGATATAAAATAAATAGATTTGTGCATTTCATGCACATTAAGAGAAACAATATCTTGAAGAGAATTTTTCAATATTTTCTAGAGATATTAAAACCTTTTACAAATGAACTCGAAAAGATCGAGATGAAAGCTTAAGATCTCGCGCAATTCGTCCTTTTTGTTAAGAATTTTCATAATTTGTCAAACAATTGAGAATAAATACAAGAAGCCCAAACGGAGAAGGTATCAAATCCAGCAAGAACATACATCAATTTTGGGGCTCAAGCTTTTTCTTCTCATTTAAGCATGCAAACAATTTTATAAACCATTCGAAATAACGAGCCATGAGTCGTGAATTTCTACAGCTCAATGAACTTGTATACGAATGAGGATATTTTAGAATAATATATAATTTATTTTTGGCCCGTATTCAACAGCTGTTTGGATTCTTGAATTAAATAATTTCTTAACGTCGGCCCCACGTGCACCCTTCTACATGTACACATTTTGCAAATATTGTTGAGACATTGATTAATCCATTTGTGGCTTAGAATAAAACTAATCCAAATTGGTCTGACAATGGAATGGCCAAATCTAATTAAACTGGTGGCATGCCTACTGTTATGGTATGCGCGCCCGTGAATTGTGCATGGTTGGTAAGTAACATGTCCCAGCCAGGGCTTCCCCACGACAACACTCAAAATGAAGTGAATAACAGCCACGTTTTGTTCTTATTAGAAAGGATTAATTGTTCATTAACATTACAACCAAAATAAAAAATTGTCTTGTCAAAATCTGCACTCCAATCCAATTTATTGCTCCAATGATTCGTGCCCATTTGTAGGACTTTAGATTGCTTGAGGAATTAGGAACCATAATGGTAACGGAACAATACCACCTTACCCACAATCCGAACAATCTCTCCAAACTAAAACTAACCCCCTCCAATGGAGAAAAATAAGGGGTCTCAAGACTATATTAAGTCTAAATCCTGGTTAGCATGTAGTTGAGATACTAAAATGAAATTCATGATTAGAGATCGTGTCCTAGAAAATTATTGTCAATTGTAGGGGTTGGTGGTCTTATTCACCCCCAACCAACCCATTAATCCGGTCATTGTCATCTAACTTCCCACTTCACCAACCGTTTGATGACATGTGAATATGATCCTTACATAATAATGTTTTAACTTTTAAGTTTGATTTAATATTATAAAGAAAAAAAAAGGGGGGGGGTGTTTTTAGCAGCAAAAGATTACAAAAATAAATATTTCGGGGCAATAATTTTATAATTAGATAGCAAATTGCATTTGATGATGGCACTTGTTCTTCTTGTAGTTTTTCAAATACTTTTTTAATTGTGATTTAGACTAACAACTAATTACGGGACCCCATAAAATATTCCAAGGGGTACATAGCCATTTCGAGGCCACATAACTTTTGCATATAGGATAGCCTTTTCTTTTCCTTCAGTCCACGCTAGCTTCTTAGAACTATTGATTATGCCTTAAAATATGCTAGTTAGTAATTAGGAATGTCAAAATATATTATGATAACCTAATTAGCATATCAACTGCTGTGATTTAGTGGTCTGCTTCAGTCTTCATAAAATGCATTTTTTGAGAGAGAGAATTATTAATTACAGCGTAGCAGATTTTCCCTTCTGATGCGGCTATCCATTTGTCATTTCATCACGATGAAATTCTCTTTTTCACTCTCTAGTGGAAGGCAATTCTTAGAGGCAGGCTTAACTAGCGTAGGTCGGACCCGGTTGTTCCAGAAGACTAATTGGAGAGACATTCGTTATTCAAGCGTGGCGTTTCCTCAAATTTTCCAAGTTCTCAAATTATACCAAAACACTTCATTTTTAAAACTTAGATTTGAATTACGGTGTGTTTTTACTAAACACTAATAATTCTACGTTAAGCTCAAAATGCAAATTCTTACACTGCAACTGTAATTCCAAACACACCATAAATTGCTTGAATCCCTTGCCTTTTTTTTGGTGTAAAAAAAAAAAAAACATTGCACTGTTTTCGATAAGAATTCATGTGCGACGAGTGTTCATTGAGGTCATCTAGAGGGCCTACTAACTGCTAAGCAAAGATTAGTATAACCCACATAAGATTTTGCTAATAGTCATGACTTTTGTCCACAAAAAGGGAATAATAGGATGAGATCTCTTTGGAGACATATAAAAAATTGATCTTAAATTTGTATGAATTTTTATAATTAGATTCTTATTTTTTATATTTTTATTTAAATTTTATATCTTTTAAATTAATTTTTTTTTATGAAATGTAGTCAAGTTGTTAATAATTTTCTTTTTATTAATATAAAACCTTTTGTTTAATACCTATTTAAAAGATGTAAGACTCATAAAAACATTATAATGTTTAGATTTAATTGTAAAAAATCATAAAAGTTTATATTGTATATTCAGAAGTCTTTTTGGATTTTGGTTTTCCATTTTTTCCAAGAGGTCAATGAGAGAGACTTGAAACTTTTGACTAAATTGATGCCCAATTGAAAGTGTACAGCCGTTCGGTTATTGAGGCCTAATTGCAAAGAATTAAGCTCTTATCTTTTCCTTGTTAAAAGGGTTGCTATAATTAAAATTTAATAATCAAAATTTTGAATATTGTAGATTCCAATCTACAAACACTAAGGCTTGCCTTTCAAAGTTACCAATGAATATGATCACACAATTGGATGGTTTGAAAAATGATGAGATTTGATTGGCAATCTTTTGGCAAATTGGGGAAGACATATCGAAAGCCTTTAAACCATGCTTATAGCTTAGAAGCCAACAAAATTTGACATCAAGGCTCAGGAGATCAAAAGATTAGATCCTCTTGTCCACAGCTTTGGAGACCATGCATCTATCTTCTTTTCCTTTCCACTGACCTCTTTATTAGTTTACCATCTTTAGTTCTTTAATTAGTTTTCACGGCCATATCAAATGACACCCACCACCAGAAAATTTCATCCCTCAAGTAACTTTAATGAAGATACTATTTTCTTTTTCAGAAAAAAAAAAAAAGGCACAGAAGAAATTTGTTGACTCTAGTCCCCCCCCCCAAAAAAAAAAGGAAAAATTCAGCATTTTTAAATAAATTGTGGCTATTTTGGCCAATAATCCTTCATAGCTACATTGAGATAGTGTTATAGAGTGAAGCATACGAGGAACCCGCCAAGCGACTGTCTCAAGAAAGAAAAAGCACTTTCTTTCTCTTGCCATGGATGGATGAGATGTGTAGAAAATCTGCCTTTGCTTTAACCTCTCATTTTCTTCGGCATCTTTAAGCCAGTTTTTCCTTTTTTCCTTTTTTTTTTTTCACATTGTGTGAACCCAATTGCAAGAATATTATATTACTTTATGAAGATCATCATTATCATCATTCATCTTTATACAGTAGTCACGGTCTCTCAAGCATGTGTGCACAAAGATACCATGGCTGTCTAGCCTTTGAAAATCTGCCTATGTATCAATCACCAGTCTTTAGTACAAAAATAAACAAACACAAAAGAATAAAGATAATTATATACTTCTGTTGTACTAACTTAAATAAAGCAAAGGATAAATTAAAGAAAGAAAAGAGATTTTGTTCTTTAATTTAAACCCCCACACAATTTCATTGACAATAAAGCTTGATTAAGATTTGGGAATTGATATTTACACGTCTATTTTATCCGCTTATATATGCAAAACCGTTGCTTTAGATGCCAAAGGCAACAGTTTGGACGAGCAAAAATATGCGTGTAAATAACAATTATCGTAGAAATTACATAATTAAGCCATTGGCAATGGCTCGATTGGTACTAAGATACGTTGTTTCATAAACAGGCAATTCCTCCCTATACCTTTCAATCCCAATAGCAGAAAGATTATCCAATTCAAACAAATCAGAACTTGCATAACTTGCTGCATCATCATCATCTTCTTCTTCTTCTTCTTCACTTGGACCTTCGTTGCCATTGCAAGCATCTCTCATGTCAAACTCCTGCTTCTTCCTAATCTGGTAGTTCTTCAAAAGATCCCTGGCAAATTCTTCAACTCTGCGATTTTCGTTAAGGATATGAAACTGGAACTCATCATTTGTGGGGTTTCTTTTTGTTGGGATCGCCGTCAGAGATTCTTCACTTCCATATAGAGTTTTGTGACCACAAGGCCTGCAATCTTCACCAACAATCACACTAACAGGGCAGAACCTCACTGACCTTTTGGTTCCATTGCTTAGTTTTGCTCTGGAAGATGGGGTCTTGCTCAAGCAGGACCTTGAATATGAGGAAGCTGTAGAACATGTGGATGCTGCCTGCTGCTCAGATAATTTTAACTTGCTGTTGTCCTGGTAGCCTGATGAAGAGGAGGAAAGTTTGGCCTTCTTGGCATTGCCTGAAGTGAAAATAGAGTTGAGAAAGCTTGCGAGCCGGCCTCCGGGTGATATAGGCTGCTTGACCTTCTTAAGATCACCATATATTTTTAAGGCCTTGGTCTTTGCTTTATTGAAACCCCCTTCATGTTTTGGCTTCTGAGGATGATGATGATGATGACGATGATCCATGTCAATTTCACCTAGTGGTCTTTGATGTTTGCCGACGGCCGGCCGGGCAGAAATGCTGGTTCTGATAGGCTTAGGCCTAATTTGCATTGTGTGAGTTGGCGACCTTGAGTTGAGACCATAAAATGACTCAGATTCAGATGAAGAAAACCCACCACCACAGCTTGATTCAGAGGAACTTGAGCAAGAGTTGAGCAACACAGAATCCAATTCTTTTCGCAGGGGGTTTTTGTCGAAATCCGCCATGGACTTTCGTCGAACGGCAACCTTTTCATGGCCCATGACTTTCTTCTCCATCCACTTCTCTATCATGCAAGCTCTTTCCACTTCTGATCTGCCATCTTGCTTGACCGCAGAATTGCCATGCTTCTTCTTCATCGTCTCTCTATAAAATGCCAGCTCTTCTTGATCAACTTTAGTACTGTTGGATTCGTCTATGGAACGGTAGATTGCATCAAGAAGAGTGGAAGAGAAAGATGGGTTGGTCTCTCTTTGATGTCTATGTGACCTGTATGGCCTCTCCTCCCAAGTATCCATATCTCCTTATAGAGATTTCTTTCTTGAATTAAAGGACCAACACACAAAAGAGCATCAAACAGTGGGTTGTGAATGATATTGTTTTCCTTTGTTGTCTGCTTGAATTTGTGCTTAAAGCTGCTTGCTTTGTATGTTTGTGTGACACAGATAGAGAGAAAGAGAGTAAAGGGAGAGGTTAATGGAAGCAAGAATGATTATGGGAAAGAGAAGCAAAGACAAAAACAGACTGGAACTCTGGTCTCTTTGCTCTCACTGTGATCACATAAAAGTGAAATGAACAGAACAGACATGTTTATTGATGGGTTCTTGAGGACTGAGAGAGAGAGAGAGAGAGGAAGAGATGGGGTAATGAAAGCCAAAAGCCACGCCTATGAAGAAGGAGACGAATAGAGAGAGAGAGAGAGAGAGAGAGAGAGAGAGGGTTTTCTTGTGTATTCCTTCTCACACATGCTCTTATAAGGCCACTTACCAAGGCATCTATGCACTCGTGCAGGTAGGACATGGCAGGTTGGCAATGATGACATGGCACAAATATTCTCGGAGGTGAAAATTTTGACCCATGACAAATACAGATGTATGCTGTATGATCATTATATCAATTGTACATTTGTGATATCATAATCATATATTACAAAATTAAAAATAATCTAGCGGTCATGTGACATTAAAATGTGTAAAATTACATTTCTCGCGCTTAATTTGGAATTTTTAACCACCACCCCTTTACTAGATATTTTACTTTGCCTTTCCTTGGTTGGAAGTGACCTAAGATCCTTAGCTTTTCCTTGCAATTGCCAAAAAGAAAAGATGCTTATGATTGATTACCGTAGAAGATACACCTTAGGTAGCAAGCCGATGTTAATCTGGGACCAAAAATGGTTCCTTTTCATTTACTCAAATTTAAAATCACAATTTCATACGAGTGAGTATTGATCCGGCATATTTCATGCGCATGAATATGTTAGTCTCATTAACAGTCGGATTGTATTTTAATTATATGAATAGTTAATGTGAATATTGTGTGAGATTGTATTGTCCTAGTTAATTGTTTAAATAAAAAAAAAAAAAAACAAAGGGTTAGGAGGGGGGCTAAATACTCTACAACACCAAAAGAAAAACTTGATCTTTACAAGATAGTCAAACGCATACAAGAATTTGCACACAAACTCAGGTCATCTCTACATCTTATCCATTTAAGAAGTATGAGGTATGATTCATTGCTTGCTACATAAATGAAGAGTTAATTGTTTTGAGGCAGTTCGGGGGAGAAGTATATTAGGACACCCCAGATGGGAGCTTAACAATGTTCTCGCATGTTCTTACCTGCTCGATCAAGATTCATTTCTTTGCATACCCATCTAACCCCTTTCTTAAAAAAGAACAAAAAGCAAAACAAAAAAGTATCACTTGTGTACGGTTTATTAGTACTTAAATGACTCTTTTTTTTAAAAAAAAAATTCTAGTGTAAGTTAAATCAAAAATATAATAAGTGAATTCGAATGCAAGTTTATTAAAGGTGATAAATTGCATACTCACGATGTAAGGTTAGAACCAAAAAACAAAAAAAAAAAGGAACTAGGTTAGGACGTGTATTGAGTTTTGAGAACCATAAGGATGTGCCGTCAACACTATTATGAAGCATTATTGTTTCTCCTTGTGTGCATAGATTTCCTCCTTTTACAGTCAACAAATGCGGCTCATTGGATTCTTTGACTTATGACACCATCAACCAAATCAAATGAACAGCAATAATGCTGCTCCTTTGTACTTGTAATATACTAAAAGGTGTATAAAATTTTTGAAATTTTATATGGGACTGTAATAAAGGTGGCTGACATGCGTTGACTAAGTTGCTAGTGAGGATATATATATATATATAGTCATTTTTGTGGTAAACCCATAACCTAATTAGACAGATCACATGTTGGGGTGGAGGGGAAGAGTAAATCTACTAATCATTATAATTTGCACAATTTACCAAAGTTGATTTGGGTTTTCTTTTATTAATCACAAACTTTTCTCTGTTTGTTGCCCACTTGGATAGCAAATCCACTAATATGATTGTGCACTTCATATGGTGAACAGAAGAATTAATACAAAGCTAACTTGTGATTATGGATTATATATGCTGAGCATTGCCTTAGTTGCCTTGGTGCATGATTTCCTTTAAACGTGCAAGTTTAAGTTTAAATTTTAATGATAGCTCATGTTGTTTAACCTTGAATTAACGGTGGCACCATCAAATTGTATGTGATTTTTTTTTTTTTTTACAAAAACCAGAGTGATAGAGATGAAGGCAAACTAAGGTAATCATGTGGCTGCTTCTGGAACCATTATCTCTTAAAGAAATAAATTTTACTAAAACAAGAGAGATAGAGATAAGAATAAATATAAGATTAGACCCTAAGCAAATTTAAATTACGAAAATGATTTTTTTATAAAGATAAAGACAATTAATTGATTTTTTAAAATTTAGTATAATAGTCTTATACATTGAAAATTTTTTTATAAGTAATTTAAATATTTTATTTGTAAACATTTATTTTGAATGTTTTGTTCAATTATATGAGAGATTATTAAACTCTATCTCATAAATCTCTTCTCTTCTCTTCTCCATTTAGTAGATTTGTCTTTGAAACCTTTAATTTGATATTTAAGTTCCTAATCACTAAGAATCTCTTCAGCGACTTCAATCCTTCTTAAGTTTCTTCGATACCCATCAATTGGCTACCTTACGTAGAACTATTATGTTGATCAATTTTCATAAAGAAGAGCAAATTTTATGCCTGTGTATGCTCTTCAACTTCCACATTTGACCACATATATTTATTTATTTATTATTGTTTATACATGTTTTGGAAAGCAAGAGAGCATGTTCCAAGTGGGGTTCGTGCTTATTTGCACAATGATTGCACTCGTGGCTGCTAAACTTTTTGGAGGAGGAACAGCCAATAGACAGGCTAATAGAACAAAGAACAAAGAAGATGCGATTTGATTAACATAAGAAAGGATTAGGAAAAGAGAATGTGCAGAAAGAAAGATATGGTAAGAATCCACACACACACACACACACACACATTAATATATATATATATATATATATATATATATGTTTTTTATTATTATTATTTATTTATTTATGATGAGAAAGCTCGTCTTGGTCATTAAACCAGACTTTAAGAATTCTTCCTTGGTCATGTGAGCTAATCCCGTGGGACTAAAAAGGGATTTGGATAAGAGAATTTGTGTGCTAATCTGCTGAAAAAGAGAGGGTAAAAAAAGTGAAGATTAAGCTGTAGTGAACCGAAGAAAAAGCCTCAAGAAAAAGTAACACGCGTGTGCAGTATTATTCTTCTATGCTTCCCTTTTGTCACTTTCCATCAGCCTTCCTTCGAGCACAAGAAAATTTTTCATTATTATATCCTAGGGAAGTATGTATGATTTACCTGTAAGGTATCACAACCTAAATTCGATTTTAGTTTCGTTGCTATGGGCCTATTAGAAAGGCAAGATTTAATATAACAGTAACATTATTTTATCATGATCTTAAGATAAATTGTGAAAATTACCAAAGTAAAAAACAAAAATAAACTATATAAATATACTTTTTTTTAATAAATTTTACAATATAAAAGTCTTGTAAAAAAATGTCTTCTTTTTTTTGGGGGGGGGGGGGGATAAAGGCTTATTAGATGTTTGATTTGATGTTAGTGTATAATGCTATCGAGTGAGACCGCAGGAATTTTAGGCATGAAGAGTGATCGCTTGACAGTAAATTCACAGATAATTCAATTGATAATAGTCGTTTTCAAGAATTTCATGGGAATTTGGTAAGTTGATACGTCCAGGCCTAACTCGTTTAGCATGTTTTGTTTCTAGTCATAGTAAAGCAAAGAAAATACATCATGAGGAATACAGAAAAACATTGATGGTAATGACCATTATAACTCTTTGAAACAATTCTGGGATTCCTTTCAGGTCATGGAAGATTCCATTCAGATCATGGAATGACCAATTTGGAGACTCCAAAGACGCAACTCAATAGTGCCATTGACATGCCCTAACTAAGAAAAAGTTCCTCACCCTATTTGCCCCACTACCATCACCCTACACAAGAAGGAATCAAAAATCAAAAAAAAAAAAAACAAAAAAAAAAGCCCTTTGGTGGATGTAGACTCCAGCCATCACCACCCCACACCAGAATTTGACACATCAGAAGCCACTGTTTGCTGCACATTATTGATGTTGTCCTAGTGCAGATAGAATGCACCCACGACATGGAGTACCACCAAGACACATGAGTGGAAGGCATTAGCTAATAAGCGGAAAGATTTGCTTCATTTATGGCTAGACATACATTGGTGAAATAGCCTAGTTCTTCGCTGCCAAACAGGAAAAGATTATGACTGTATACCCAACTAGAAATTAAGATTTTTCCTTTGAGCATGATTGCACAATGGTAATGAACTTGCTCCATTATAACCTAACGATCACAACTTCGAGTCACCGAAACAACTTCTTATAAAAAAAAAATAACAATAATAATAAATAAGGGTAAAATTACACATTCTTGTCCTTTCTGATACCCCATGGGGTTGGAGCATCATGTGCTGAGACGTCATGTGAACAAGATTACTGGTCATGGTGGCCTCCACTTCCTTCATATCCTAACCATTATTACAAGAAATAACCATCATGGATTGAAGGGATGTGATTCCATCATGGACATGGACTAAACAAAACAATAAATAACCAATCTCCACCCTGAGATTTAATGTCAAAAATTTGTGAGTGCTGTCCATTCCTGTTATACTTAGCAGGGTGCGTATGCTATCCTTGTTTTGGACTCCAGATTATTGTCTTTTACCAGATTTTTTTGACAATTGTGAAGTACCCATGGCAAGTTGTGTGTTCCCGTTAAGCTTTCTTTGTTGCAAGTCACAAGAAGTTAAATTCTAGAGAGAGACTGCGTCCTTAAAAGGATCAAGGATGTGTTGTTGCTTAAATATGTATGATAGTATAACAGCTTAGTTCATAACGCTTGTAACAAGTGTTGACTCTTCAACGTTAAATGGAAATCTTAGAAACTGAACAAAAGAGAGTTGTACTTTTTTTTACAAATAATTCGAGTTTTTGGTACAACGAAAATCATGACAATTTTGAGTCTTCCGAGTATCTGCAGTATGATAACAAATGCTTGATCCTTAGTCTGCCATACCCTCTAATGAAATAGTAAATAAAATAAAATTAGAGGTTTCCTTTAGCCGAGATATCTCGCGTGTGTTTAACCTTAGTTATATATAGCCAGCAAAGAGATTGAGAAGGCATAATAAGACTGCTTCAGAAGAATGGCCTAAAGGCTGAAAAAGACAGAGAGCCCACCATTTTGAAATATCGAACCGGGGGGTAGTAGTCCTCCTCAATCTGCGCATAGGTTTCCAACCAGAAAAGCATGGAATCGGAAACCCACCAGCACGTGATGGACCTGACAACCTTCTGTCAGGTCTGACACGTGAACTTCTTTCTTCATTTTCAACAGTCGTAAACTGCTAGGACATGATAGTCCCGAGGCACCCACCACTCGAGGTTGCCCCCATGCAGTGGCTCTGCCACATCATTGACTTTTTCATCCAAAATTATGTTATTCACTGTACAGATCGATTTACGCTAATCTACACGAAATCAATTTTTAAGGCTGATCAAATAACTAAATATTGTCTTTGCATATATTAGACCCCTTAAAATATTAATATAATCATTTTTATAAAAAAAAATTCCATTACAAGACATGGAACCAACAAACTTTCGAGCCATCTTTAAGACTGTTAAGTCTTGAATTCAAATATGAATGAAATGAATTAAAAAGGAGTTGCAGGTGGGAGAGAGAAACTTTAATAATGCCAGGAGATAAATGAAAGCAACGCGAAAGTCATACGCTTTGGTTAAAGGCAGGATAGGGGATGACGAGCCCATTGAATTGCGGGCGGAGGACCAGGAGCGTCTAAACATGAAAAGGAATGCATTGGTGATCCCGAGGAAGAGAACAAGTAGATCCCTCTCAAGATTACCAATTCCCTTTCCCTTTTCCTTTGAAAAGATGACTACCACCATGATGCCTAAAAGCCAAGTGAAACTGCTCTTAACCATAACGTTACAGGCATTTATTGATTCGGTCCATATTCTTATGGTACAAACTCGAGTCAAGATCAAATTTTTATGGGCTGCGCAGCCCATTTATTATCCAAGGTTTCAAAAGCGTGCCAAATGCCACAATTACTTAGAGAATTTTGAAAGTAATTATATTTAAAATATTTCATGTATGCATTAAAAATATTTTTTATCTAAAATAATTCTTATATATACTAAAGAATAATTTTTTTAAAACTTTCTTTTGAATTATATAAATAGGTTACTCTTCTCATTTATATAGTACAAATTCTTTCTCAATACAAGTTCACTTACAAACCTCTCTTGTGTACTCTCTCTCTTTCTCTTTCTCTCAAATTCTTCCAATTCGTTTACTTGCCTCTCACAAGTCTTCCGCTGATTTTCTCAAATTTTCTAAAGCTAACTTAGTTCATCTTCTCTCGCAAGATTAATTAAGTATCGCGCAGGTTAGCACGTCTAAAGTATGTCCAAACCTAACTCTATGACAAGTGGTATCAGAGCAAGGTAATCCTAGTTTTTACTTTGTTCTTGTTTGAGTTGTGAATATGGCAGGTGAGGAAGGATTTGTTGAGACCGCTTTCGATAAGCAACAAGTGGAGCAAGAAGCTCGTGGGCGTGAGGGGTAGTGTGCTCCAACCAAACGTGGCAAGTCCAAGGTTCCAATAAAGGAAACCATAAACTCTCGTGTTGGTAACTTGGAAAGGAGCGTCATTGATATAAACTCTCTTATGAGAGACCTTAGTGATCAAGTCGATAACTTGATCCATGAGAATGCGAAGATCACATGGGCTGCTAAAGTCATCATCGAGGAGTTTGATCGCTCGTTTAGGGGAAAAATACACTCCCTAAATCAAGGTTTGTCTAACCTTTGCGAGTTTGTTGAGGGAAAGATCCAGGACCTCCGTAGGGAGATAGAGTCTTTACGCCGAAACAACTCATTTGCTAATACGGTTGCCACTACTAGCACCACTGTGGTACATGACTTAAAGGTCCTGAAGCCTACCATGTACAACAACACACGCAATGCTACTGTCGTAGAAAACTTATTATTTGGCCTTGAGCAATACTTTGAGGCCATGGGGGTTGCAACAACTTGGCCAAGATAGGCAACGCCTCAATTTTCCTAAGAGATGCTGCCCAACTCTGGTGGAGACGGAAGCACTCTGAACGAGAGAAAGGCTTGTGTGTAATCGATACTTGGGAACAATTCAAGGCTGAAGTGCACAAGTACTTTGTGCCTCACAATGCGAACAGCGAAGGTAGAGGGAAGTTGCGTCACCTATGTCAGATAGGTAGTATTTCTGACTACATTAAGGAATTTACTACCTTCATGCTTGAAATTGAAATGTTCGATAGGGAACTTCTTTTCTACTTTAAAGACAGCTTGAAAGATTGGGCGAGAGTCAAGTTGGATAGGCGTAATGTGCAGACCCTGGATGCTACCATTGTCGCTGCCGAGACCTTCATTAACTACTCTACTCACTTCAAGAGCAAAAAGCCGAACTCTTGCAAAAGTGGGGTAGAGGAAATCGGACATAAGAAGCAGGATTCTGGCCGCAACGAGGGTGGATAATAGAGACCCTCAAGTAACCATCCCAAGCATGAGAAAAAGTCTGAAAGTAAGCACAACTCCGCTAATCCTCTTAGACCCTGTTTCATTTGTGATGGACCGCATTGGGTAAAGGATTGCCCTAATCATAAAGCAATGAATGCTATGATGGCGGTGCTCAACCCGAAAAAGGCCAACGATGAAACCCAAGAGCACATGGGATCTATCCAACAGTTGGGTAATCTCTCAAAGCATTTCTCCCTAACAATCGCTAAGGAGAAGGGATTGTTATACGCTGATATTGTCATTGAGGGCAAATCAGCTTGTGCGATACTAAATATGGGGGCAACGCACAACTTTATAGAAGTACAAAAGGCCAAACGTCTAGGCATCAAACTAACAAAGAAAAATGATACCATCAAAGCAGTAAACTCGGAAGCTAGGGCTGTTCAAAGCGTGGTACGTGGAGCAACTGTTCAGATGGGCGAATGGACCGGTAAGTTAGACTTTATCATCATTCCCATGGATGATTTCAAAGTGGTGTTAGGTCTTGCATTTTTCTGCAAAGCCTCGACTTTTTCTGTTCTTGCTTCAAGCTCTTTTGTGATTGCTCATGCTCGTAAAATTCGAGTAGTTCCCTTGAAACGCAAGGAGAGATTTCAACCATTGATAATCTCGACCTTGAAATTCAAACGAGGTCTCAAGACGGATCTTGACTATGTCGCTACCATAAGGGAACTAAGCGATGGGGAAGACGTAACAGCACCAAATCCCGCACTAGTGTAACCTATTCAGGCTGTCTTTACCAAGTTCAAGGACATCATGCCTTTTGAATTACCAAAGAAACTTCCACCAAGGCGAGATATGGATCACCACATTAAGCTGGAACCCGGTGCCAACCCTCCTGCCATGGCCACTTATCGCATGGCACCCCTGGAGCTCGCTGAACTGAGGAAGCAGCTCCATGATTTGATTGATTTGGAATGCCAAGCTTCCTTCAAAAAAATGAAGCAAGCAATTTCTAAGGAGTCTGTTGTGGTACTACTGGACTATGAAAACCTTTCGAAGTCCATATTGATACATCCGACTTCACCATTGGAGGAGTCTTGATGCAAGATAAGCATCCCATTGCCTACAAAAGTCGTAGACGTCCAAAAGACTACGCAGCAAGAGACATGGTGATGGTGAAGTTGCTGCCCAACCAATTTAAGTCTCTATGCAAGGTATATAAGGGCTTGGTATGGAAGTACGAAGGGCTATTTCCTATCATCAAGCATGTGGCGAAGGCCGCCTATCAAGTCCAACTTCCTCTAAAGCTGAAGATCCAAGCTGAAACGAGTCAAAACATTCACCAACGGCTGTGGTCACCAAATTTAACAAGGAGGTAAAACACATCCTTACTGATAGAGTGATCCGGAGAAGAGGAGCTCCCAACTACACCAAATACTTAGTGAAATAGAAAGATTTGCCAAACCACGAGGCTAATTGGGAACAAGAGGACCTATTTTGGCAATTTGCCGATCACATTCGACAGTTTAAGGCTGAAAATGCGATGAGGACGTCGTAAAATTAAATGGAGGAGGATGTCACAAAGATACATTGATCTAGCCCATTCATGTATCCTTATGATGCAAAGTCAAGCCGAAACCAAACTTCTATGGGCTGCCCAGCCTATTTGCTATCTATGGAAGGTCCCAGAAACGTGCAGAATGTACCACAATTGCCTAGAGAATTCTAAAATAGACCATATCTAAAATACTCCGTATATATACTAAGAATATTTTTTATCTAGAATAATCTATGTATATACCAAAAAATATTTTTTTAAGACTTTTTTTTGAGTTGTATAGATAAGTTACTCTTTTCATTTATATAGTACGAATCATTTTTCAATACAAGTTCATTTGTAAAATTCTTTTGTGTACTCTCTCTTTCTTTCTCTCAAGTTCTTCTAATTCGTTTACTTACCTCTCACAAATTTTTTACTGATTCTTTCAAATTCTCTAAATTTTACTTATCTCATCTTCTCTTACAATATTGACTAAGTATCGTACAAATTAGCACGTAAAAAATACGTCCAAAGCCATAAAATCTCTGCGGAGAGACAGACCCGGCAAGAACCGGGTCATTAATTCAACTGGCAAATCATTAATTTAACCACAAAATCATTAATATTTAATATTTTTATAATAAAATTAAAATCGAATCTGAGTCACGAACGGTCCAATTATCATTGGGTGAAATGTAGAGCTATAATGATGGAATTGATGGAGATTGGAGGTTGAGGATTGAAACACCATATATGCATTGAATGAAAAAGATTGTGTGTTCTACTCATTTCACAAAGAAAACTTTCTGTCACTACTTCCATCCCTTTAAAGCAGGGGGTTAGGTTAAACATTTTGAACTTTCAGAAATTTGCTGTCCAGTTCAGGTGACCCAATGGAGGCTGCTGATAAGCACCAACTTGAGCCCCGGGTGCAGGTGGGGCCACTCCAACTCCGACATTACCACCCATAACAGGTCCCAAATGGTGAGGATTGGCCATTGCAGCTGGCTGTGGAGGTGGCGGCGGATATAGCCCTGGGAATTGCATGTGCGAAGATTGTGTTGCAGCTGCATTGAATGAAGCATGACCGGTGTGGGATGGCAAATAAGCAGCCTGAGGCGTTTGTCCAGGCAGGTTGTAGTATGGAGCAGACTGTAAGCCCGAAAGCTCCCTCTGGTTCTGAATCCAAAGGTCAGATGTCTCAGCCTGCAACATAAGATGCCTAGTCAACACTGGAACCACAGACAGAAAATAACATGGTCAATCAGTTAAAAGTAAGGGGCATCCTAAGGCTCTCACAATAGGGGTTTAAATGCACGCAGCCCCATCATTTTGACAATGGATGTTTTTGTGACTCAAATTAAAACCTCCAAGTCACATTAGAATAACCTTAACATTACACCAAAGCTCACCTTTCTTACTAAATTAAATGTGAAACTCCAACAATCCAAAGCATCAATGTTTATCCATAAAACTGAAACCATCATGCTCGACACATTCAACTTGTTATAGGTGGATCCATGAATGCCAATATCAAAAAGTTGGCCTTTTTGAGGGAATGTTGCCATGAAATTAATAACAGTTATATGTTGTTACCTGTGGACTGGGAACATAAAGACTGCTATCTTTGTACTTTATGCGAGATGAATCTTCAAGGCCATTTGCACTTCCAACTACACCCGGAGCATTGATGGCATAACCAGTTGGACTAGTAAAATTTCCAAACCCAGTAGGACTGCTCCCGGGCATTGGCTTGAACTGCTGGATGCCATACTTGAGGCCATTAGCACCAAGGTGGGAACCACCCCCAGGCATCAGCAAGTAACTGTTGCCGCTTGATGGATGGGGATATGCAGGATTGCTAGAATAGCCAGGCATAGCCATTTGTGGAACATAAACTGGGGAAAGGAACTGGCGATATGGCATAAGATTAGCATAATGTGAAACATGGACTGGTGGGTACATCTGGGCCATTGGTGGTTGTTGCTGCTGTTGCAACATAGGAACCGTTGATGCAGGGATGCTGTTGGCTGTATGTGAGTTTAAAGCCTGCAATCACAAGTTAAGCCCATGATAGCCAGATACCACCTTTGTGTACAAGCAGTGAGGAGAAATAGGTTTTAGAGGGCAACTGGGTTATTGGGTCACCATCTCCAACTGAAGTTGAGCAAGTCAGAAAAAGTAGTCTTGAACCCAAAAAGCGGAGAGATAGAGAGAGAGTATTATGGCATGCCAACTTACCTCCCTTGGAGATGGTAGACCATGCCCATGCACAGGTTCATCAATTGGCGGTCTGAAGTATGACATATCGTAAGCCATCTGTGGATCATATGCCTGCTTTGATAGCAATGCATATCAGAATATATGAAAACACACACACACACACACATACACACACATGCATATGAAAGCTGCATTACAAATATGCATATACTCCTGTTTGCAAATAAAAGCTTCAGTTCACCAACCATTAGATGTCTTTAAGATTCTAATTTGAAGGAACTCGATCCAATCTATGGTTGGCACATAGCATTTCAGTATACTAGAAACAAAACTAACCGAAAAGCTTGGTAATTCATGATGACCTCCATGCTGCAGTGTCTCTGAAGGAGTATATGATGGACTGTTGTCTCGAACCAACCCAATCTCAGAATAGCTGTCTAAGTTTGGTGGACTTGAAGACTTATCAGCCAATTGATGATCAGATGCCATTGTAGATGCTGGAGAATCAGATTCAGTGTTTCTTACTTTCTCATCAAGTATCTCTACCTGCTTGATGCTGGAAGGATCATCACTAGAAGACTCCGGAGCAGATACCGACAGACTGCCATCAGCATTAGTATTCTATATTTAGCCCAAATCAACTAAATTCTAAAAATTGATATCATCATTCGCTTGCAACAGTCAATCAAAGGTCCATAAAAGGATTTCTTTTATCAAAGTATAAGTTAGCAATGCTCATGAGTTGTTTGAAATACTTTAAACAGTTAAATAAAGAAATTATTTATGGGGTGGGAAGATGCAAAGGCCATTTTCCATGAAGTGTGTGAATACATGATTTATCATAGTAAGTGATTTTGACCACAACACCACAGGCAAATTCCATTTCCAATTAAAGTGTTATTCTCATTTTAGATATCCCAAACTTCTAGTATAACAAAAGGTGAAATAACAGACAAACCTTGCAGCAGATTCCCCAGTGGATTCTTCTTTTACACCAACTGCCTGAAATCCAGAAGTAAAATTCCTGGAAGAATCAAACTCCAGCCCAAGAGTACCAAAGGTCAGTCTGCACCTATCAGATTCAGGGACTCGAATATGCTCTGCTATGATAACATTCTGATTTTCATGGACATTCAGTCGCAAAAGCTTATCTGGCAAATCTGATTCTAATTCCTTTGAATTATCAGCAGAAGGTGAGTTGGACTTTGTGGGTGCTCCAACTACTTCAGCACTCGATTTTTGGCTAGATTTTGGTTTCCACTCTTTGTTTTGCTGTGGAGCTGCATGTAAAGCATAAGTCATGTCAGTTACCATTATAACCCAAAAGAAAATCACCATATAAAAAAGTTAGAAAAATATCTATAACGAGGTATAACAACTGCCTTAATCAGCAATGGATAAATCAACTGCCCAAAAACATATCTTCATTTCTTGTCAAAAGCCAGTAAGCAGTTGTGATTAACTCATCAACGTTTCCACAATCAACAGCCAAACTGACACTTTCAAACAAAAACAGAAAGCAGACAAGCATATTTTCAGGAAAGTTCAGACTACAGAATCTTATTCGAGAATTATTACTTTTTTGATGTCCCAGAGATTGTTGATGGGCCCTGTTGCCATACTGATTGCTTAGGACTGATCTGCTGACAGAAATGCTGGGCATAACAGGGTCAGTTGCATTAGTCTGGCTGACTTGATCAGCCTTCGAGATTGCAGGGAATCGTAGAAATGATTCTGACAGTGAACTGTCCCGTCTCAAAACTGATTTTGAGAAAGAACTGCTTGATGTTGATGAATCTTTGACAGATTTTTCAGAAGCCTGTCGGCGACCACCCACCACCCCAACCTCACGCTTAATGGCTCCAACAGCAGAAGATGATCCAGAATCAGGAGATGGCACATGAACAGGATCTGTAGAAGAGGAATACACCCCTACAGCAGAATTGCTTAATGCCAGAGTTTCAGAATTATGTTGCAAATTATAATATTTCACTGCTTGAACCGGTGAAGCAGCACTGGCAACAGCAGTCTGCTTCTCATCTACTGAGACTTTCCCATTGCTGACACCTGAATTAGAATCTCTGGAGTATCTAGTTTTCAAATCAGTATGCCCGTTTGGAGTATAAGAGGGACTTTGTGCACCAGAGGGCCTCACATTACTTGAAATTTCCATTGCGCTATTGAAATACAAATGAGGATCAAATTTTATCCCTTACTATAATAGTCAGTAGAATTACAGCTTACAGCAAGAAAAATCCAAGGGAAAAAAGCATATGTAAGTTCAACATTATACATTGAATGACAAAACCAACAACCATTCCTTCTCGTTATCATGTTATCCAAAACCTAATTGCCCAATGACCTTTAAAGACTAATGTGGAACAATCCTAGATCAACATTTTAATGTTCAAAAAAAAATGCTTTGACATTGAGAAGAACCAATCAATAAACAAGTTATAAAATAAAAGGCAATCAGCAATTCTTTACCTACCCTCTTATTGCAACCTTGCTCACTAGCTCCCTTAAAACTGTTCAGACTTTCTGAGTCACATTTTGGAGGCCGCGTATTTGGTATATAAGACTAAAACCACAAACAATAGGAAATATAAATTCTATCTCTAGGCACTCCTGCAGCTGCTTAGTTTCTTTTCATTGAATGTGTCAAACTAAAGCAGATGGTTAACTGCACCACACTAAAGGTCTAATAGCAGATTCAAGTATTTCAATTTTTCTCTAAATGCTAAACTAAACTATAAGGCATTGACTTGTCATACCAGTGATACAACTACTTGAAATCAACACAAGTACCATGGTTCGCAAACAAGTCTGCCAGTTGTCATAATTCAGCCTCAAGAATTGAAACTTTGGATGCACATATGATCGAACTGTATCAGAGTGAACAATGTCACATCCTTCACAATCAGAAAAATGCAAAAAATTCCAACAGGCATAATTGTATACCAAATAGCAATAACACCAGTAGGTGAAAACTCAGAAATGAATAAAATTGAAAAAAAATAAAAAGAAAAAAGAAAAGAAAAAATTGCATGAATCATACCCCTTGCCAGTAACAATCACAGCACCTTGCTCATTAGTGGATCTAGAACCTTGCAGCAGAGGAGGCTTTAGTTCTGTATCCATACTGTGGTTGACTCTGTTGTCTCTAACAACACGGAACTCTCTGCTAATTCCTGAATTACCAGGCAAGGAAGCTCGAGTATAGCCACTTCGTCGTACATTACGCTCAGGAATTGTACGAGGTTTCATCACCTGAACAATATTTTCAGAATTTTTCCTTGCATCTACAGAAGCCCTGTAACCCATACCCTGACACCACAAGGATACAAATACACAATCAAAAGTTATGACAGCACATTTTAACCAGTAGATGAGTAAAGTAACTCTTATTATATAAAAGAAACTTCAATAGAAGTACTAGCACTATTAAATGCAAAGCACCAAAAAGGTAGATTAAACAATGAACCTAATTATATGGTGTGTGTGTGTGTGTGTATTATCAATACAGAAACAAAAACATCAAACAATAAGAGGGAACACAGAATCAAGGAAAGAAACAGCAGCTATATAATGTGTAAAGGAAGAAAATAACAAGAGCCTACCTCTTTCTTCTTGTCTCTTTTTTTCTTTACCACATGAAATGGATCTGAGGAATATCAAAGTAGGAAAAAATGAACAACAAATCTTAAACTACTTGAAACATGAGCTGGAAAAAAAAAAGGTCATCAACATACAATACTCATTACAAGATTCAAGAAACAAAGGTCTCTATCACACACAGAATAAAGAATAGCCTCCCCCATTCCCCCATTACTACCACCATCACCCCCCCAAAAAAAAGCAAAAAAGGTCAGAAAAAGAGGAAAACATTGAATAGTAGCAATCCTCTCCAAATTCTACTGTTAACTCATAAAAAAGACACCTGCAGCATTTAAAAATTACAAATCCCTGTCACGATACTACGCTAATTCATCTTCAAAAACAAGTACCATAAGTCAAAGTCCTGAAAACATACCAGTCTTGTAATTACAGTGAAAAGGAAAGCACAAACACACACATAAGTATGACTCACCTAGTCAACGTGCACATAGCTAGGATGGCCAACATTTGTGATGACAAAATGCTACTCAACAGGAAGATTTCTTAACCACCAACGTGACCAAACATGACAAATGGATTTAGGTGTGCACACGACACAGTGTCCCAGAAACACAGACTAATTGAGAGAAGCCAGTTCTGTAACCCGCTGGCCACATTAGCTGCCAAAGTTCTCCCTTTACTTACATCTACTCTAAAAAGTCAAGACCAAAATAGGGAAACCAATGAAAACACCCATTGATCCAACAAAATTTACAGTAAAAGAACAGGAGAGAATATGAGTATGTTAAGGAACTACAAAAAATGAAAGTTATTTAAAACTCAACTACAAAAGGGAAGAAAAAAAAAGATATGACAAAAAACGACATGGTATAATCCAGACAGATAATTTCTCCTTAACTCATAAAACCCAAAGCCCGCACTAACTCACAAGTTTCACTCCCTATTCACCAACAACCATCTGCTACTCATGACACTGAAAGAACATTAAAACAAAAGAAAAACTTAGACTGCACAGTGGAAATTAGGTGGTTTCAAGGATTCAACTATACCTGATCATATATGTACCTAAAAAACACTACACCTGACCAAATAATACTCTAGTAGCCATACCGAGACGGCAAGACTATTATCAGTGATAAAAGCTAAAACCCAAGAGCTCGTCACACAAACCAAATAAATTCCAAGATCCAAACTCAAAATCAGTACAAAAGAATGAATACCCATGACTAAAAACACGTTAAAAGCATCAAAATCAAAGAAAAAATTAAACCCCACTACTATTCTAACCCCCAAAAACCACAGTTTCCTACTCAAAGACTCAAAACAAATAAGAAAAAAAAAAGGGCACCATCACAAGCAGCAATCGTCCATTCAATCAAAACCCACCAACAAAATCCGAAAAACAACGAATACACATTACTAAAGACATGTAAATATCGCCGGAATTAAAGCAAAAAAGTAAATCCCAATGCTATTCAGACCCCAAAAAACCGCAATTTCCCACTCAATCACTCAAAACAAACAAGGGGAAAAAAACACCAATACAACCAGCAATCCTCCATCCAACAAAAGCCCATCAACAAACACCCAAAAATTAAAAAAAAAATGAAAAATAATGTTGGGCGGTGGTGGGACCTTCATGAAGCAATTTGTTGACGGTGGCATTAGGATCCATGTTGGCCTCTCTAAGAGCCACATAGATATCGACATCAGAGAAATTACCGACAACTTCCTTGATCGTCTGTATCGTCGTTCTTGCCTTCGCCGACAACGTATGCGTCTGCGGTTGCTGCTGTGTCGCCGCCGCCGCCGCCGCCGTGCCAGTTACCATCTCGGACACGCACGCTGACACAGACGCGCACAAAGTTTTTCTAATGTGAAGTAAAAATCGAAGCAAAATAATCAGAGTTGGGTAATATATAATTATGTATGAATAGATGAATTAAGAGAGTGGGATTAGGGTTTGGATTTAGAGAGAGAGAGAGAGAGAGAAATAGAACGGCTTTAGAGAGAGAGAGAAAGTGGGGGTTTAGGGTTTTTGAAAATGTTTTTATTGGTCTTGGCTCTCATTTTTGGGGGGTTTTGATTTGATTCCCAATTTGCCCCTTGCATTTTTCAAATTTTAAAATTTTTAATAACTGAGTCGAGGATAAAATGTGGAATACAAAAGGTTTTTCTATATTTATAATTTAATTCATTTAATATATTTTTTATTTATAATTATTAATAAAAATACAATTATTTAATTAATAATTATAATATTACGCCATATTTCATCAGAAGAATTCAACTTCCATATTATTTCTTTAAATTTTTCTTTTTTTCTTTTTCTTTATTTTAGGTGTGTGAATTTGATTGGTCAAAATTTTTTGAGCTATGTTTGAGTGCTGAGTGGGCATGATATTTATGTAATTCATGTGTTGCTGAGACTAAATTCAATTTTTATACTTAAATTATAAAAAAATATATTACTTAAATTTATATTTCTGGAATAAAATCAAATCTATCAAAATATAATTAAATCATTAGTTAGACAAGTATCAAAACATTAAATACATAATTAAATAATCTTAATTGTAATTTTATACCTATTTATTATTCTGATATACTTGTCACGTTAAATTTTAGTTATTTTTTGGTATTTTTTTAATTTTTTTAAAAAATTTATGTTTTTGGCTGATATGAAATCTAATTTTAAGATTCGGGGAAGTCAATGTTTTCATGCTCCGTTCTTTTTAGACCACATCATTTACCAGTCTTGCACACGATAGTTCTTTATAATCGTTGTACAACCAGAAAGTCAATGACAAAATTCAAATTCAACCAAAAAGAAAAAGAAAATCAATTTAAGTCAATAAAAGTGCTTATAATTTTATTATTATTATTATTAATAAAAGTAATGGGTGATTGAATCTTACCTCAAATTAAATAGGAAAAAAGAAAATTTTGGCTGTACAAATATAAATATTACACAACTTTTTAACAAAATTATATTTTTAAATGAAGATAATAGTCCTGTTTGACAAATAACTGATTAGCCATTAGCAAGGGCAGTCGGGACACTTTGCATTGACAGTTGGGAACCAATGGGCACCAAGTTTTACTAATCTGTTAGCCATGATTGGATGGACCACGAAGCCTAGAAAGAATGAAAGGAAAGCACTTCACTTTCAATCTCAAATCAACGGATGATTTTCGAATACAAAAAAGGTCAAGCAATGATAGATTAAGTCCCATTATTAATGGATCCCCACTTACTGAAAGTAATAATTTGGACCGCAAATGGGTGAATTGGTCTTCTCTTCTTCCCAAACCTCGTCTAGCAACATTGGTGCAACTCAAATTACTGAGTTATCGACCTTTTTAATCAATGCAAGCGGAGCAGAATTGAGATTCAGAAAAAAAAAGTTACAACTTTGTGCCATCCGGATAGGATCATCTTTTGTCGCTTTTACCTGCAATGGAAAAATAACGCTGGCCAGTGGAATCACCAGAGGTTAGTTATCAGTGATCCGACCTGGATTCCTTGAGAGGAAACTCTAATGTTTTACCTCTCTAGCATATGAAGCAGTGCAGTGAGCCAAGCGGGAGGGGCGAATTGGGGTCCTCCAAGCTACCAGCTTATCAACATGCACGGCACTTTGAACTTGGCATGTTAACGAGTAATATGACCAAAAGGGCCAGGAAGATTCAGATCAGCTGACCATATACGAATCAAAAATTAAGGGAGCGCTGTCTATGACCAAAAAGTTCATGCTCTATCAACTATAGTTGAAGTACTTTTTCCATGGTCTTTCTGATTTCTACACCTATTCACTAAACTCAAAAGCATTCCAAGCAACTTCAAATGAAAAGAAGATGGGTCAAAGAACCAAGAGAACACTTGACGTTGTTGGGAAACAATCAATACAACTTCATAAATAAGTTTCTTTTCTTCTGACGCCTATAGATTTGCTTAAGCTGTGTCAGTCAATACAGCGTCATCTGTTGGCTAAATCACAAGTATTGTTCTTGTATCCTGGCCCGGTTTTCTTCCCACCACACCCTTGCCTGCGTTTCTCCAAATCTTTCTCGGCTGCGTCAAAAAATATCGAAAACAATTACACATCTGAATAAAAGACAATCACGGACGGTTTTGATTATTTTTTTAGGCACAATGCAAATGATGTTATAGCCTTCCAGTTTGATGAATCGAATAGGCAGGCTTTGATAGAAACACAGCCCCAAGGCGATCATAATATGGAAGCTATACCAAAAGCCCACATCTCGTAATAAAATTGCTAATGTTTAGGGGTTCTACATTACCATGAAATCAGTCCAAATCACAGTTCATTACGTTAAACTAAGCTTTTAGAGGCAGTACAAGTAAAATTGTCTTATTCCTCGAGAAGAGAAGAAATGCCGCGTTTGCTAAATATACAGCATATTGGCCATTTAGGCTAAAGCAAGCATAAGGTACACCTAAAGAGGTCAATTTTTAAAACAATATCACTGTTTACTTGCTTATCCACCTCGCCACCATTACCACTTATCATAACTTTCATGTAAATGAATAAAAGTGTGGATAAAAGTCATAAGAAACAAAGTACAAGATTGATTACAGCCAGGATTTTGATGCTTCAAGATCATTCATGCTCTATGCAGCAGAAATCCACTTACCTGAATCTGATACGTCTGAGCTCTCGAGTGCCGCCTGGAAGGGCCCTGATAGTGATGTACACTCCTGGTTCGTCCTGTTCAACCCATTCGGTTTCCATTTCACTCGCATTACTGATGGAAAGTTCTCCTGAGTGATCAGCCTCTCTAAATGAACTAGTCCTCTCAGAACCATCCATTGATGATGCCTTAGTTTTGGTGCCACCAATGCTGGAAGGGTTGGGAGCTGAAGCCGGACCAGCTGAGTCATAATATTGATGTTGTGTCGGATGGTGATCAAGTGAATCCGATGAAGAATAGCCCATTCTGGTTGGATGCTGGAGGTTGGACATGCGTTCGTTGTCAAGCGGTGGAGTCATGGGACTTTCCTTAGCAGATTCAGGTTTCCAGTACTGGAGTAGAAAGAAAAGGAAGTACAATAAGGACAATGAAGAATGCCACTTCTAAGATATAGAGTGAAATTAGTCTAGTGAGCTCCGTTTAATACTGAAAGCAACAAGTCAGGTATTGACCTCAACCCACAAATAATAGTATAAAGATACATAATCTCATTGCATGCGATCCAATGCATTCTAGGATTCACTAAAAGGAAAACTCCAAGCAAGTAAGCTGCAAGCATCACTAGTTCACACCAACATAATGGCATTATTGCTCACTTCATATCACCAACAGCACAATTGGAAAGTTTGACTTTATGTAACTTACCTCATCTCCAGATCTTGGTGGGGTCGGAAGAGGGACTGCTTGGTGATTGAACTGCTGAACATTGTACAATTCCATGACCTTGTCATAGTTCTCCGCCCACCACCTTTGAGCTTGCCATTTGTTGAACATTTCACGACTGGTCAAATCATGAATACATTTATCACGACTTGCAAATGTCTAATTAACTACGTCCAGACGACAGACAATGAGAAACCATCTGATTTTGGCAGCATTAAACTTCAAACTCTAAGAAAACAGCACAGAACAAGTGGGTGCACCCACAAAGAGTGCACGAGTAGTTCTATTCCCATTCAATGACCAAAGCTGACATGTAGGAATGATTATGTCAGTTTCAGATAGAGGAGTAGCTGACTACTGATTTTACTTTTCACAAGATGGGATCATGGGAACAGTTTCCCTAAAACGACAAAGCACCGCTAGGTCAAATGCAAAGTAACCGACTAAATTGTTTCAGAGGCACGGAAGTAAATTCTGGCTTCTTTCGGAGGCAAATCTTGCACCTTAATGTTTCAACGGCCATGAATAACGTCGTCACATTAGCTATTAGTAACAGGATTGAAGCTGAAAAGCTGAACCAAATTTAACCCCTTGTTTCTACGAAAAATTCCACAAATTAAAAATTGGAACAGCTTTCAAAACCATATTGCCATTTTCTCATCTTATTTTGTCATACACTTCAGCAAAGGGTTAGGGAAGAAAGAATGAGTTTTAGTTTCCATATGCCAGAGGAACAGTTAAATCACAAGCCATTCAATCTTTTGGTCCACCAAATGACAAATACAACTTGGCAATCAAAGGCAAAATGCTCGTGCAGTGTAATAAAAGTTACTACAACAATTGTGCGAATGCAGGCAATGGAAGATACCCATGCTCAAAAGCACACCAGACATAACTTTAGTCCTGCTTCGGTTGTTGATCCAGCAATCAATGTCCTACAATTTAATGCCATCAAAAACTTGGCAAACAAATTTCCCTTTGCAGCATCACAAATTCCAAGTCAATGCAATAAAAGTAAGATCACATTTACTGATTTCACAAAACAATTTTAAAAAAAAAGTGCAGAACATACGAAATTAGTTTTGACCATAAAGTATCAATCAGATGCTGCGTACTGCTTCTCTAATTTTAATTGCAACAAAACTGTAAGACATGCAGGTGATACCCTCGAAGCAAGCCCATACATATTTATAACCAGTTCAATCAAACAGTCTGTACTGAACAACTGACAGAAATTCTGAGAAATATTCTCATCCTCATAACGATGGTGGACTACAGCTGCCACCAGCACAGACAAGAAACTTAATCACACTCACACAAAGCAAAGCCAAATTAGACAAAAGGACAGTCAGCGGATGGCCCAATTCTAGCACGAAGTCCATGTGATCAGCATCAAACAAATTAAAATTTAGAACTTTCAACATCATAAAACTCAAATTGCAGAGGATATTTCAACGCTGCACATTTTTTCATGACCACTTCTGCTTACTTACATGCAAGAGAACGGTTGATCATCAATGATATTGGAATATGCATACGGATCAAACAAAATGGTCATACCTAAATTGAATCCGCTTAAGATCATTCCCACCCTGAGGCAATGAAATAAAAGTGATGAGGACACCAGGCTCCACTTGTGCAACCCATTCTTTAGGCTCAACTTCCTCAGTAAAAACCACTGACTCTGTCCGTCCACTCACAGACACAGGAGTCCCTTCACCACTTGATAGTGCTTTTAGCCTCGCTTCCATCTCTTTTCCCCACATTTTTGGAGATGGATTCAAGCTCCTGGCTCGGCGGTACGAGCAGTGGAATCTTGAAGACTCTGAGGCGGTATCAGATTCTGGATAATTGCCATTATGGTTACTGTTTGATGATCCTGAGCATGGCTTGCAGTTCCTGTATGCTCCTGATGCCTTTATAGCAATGTCCTTGATCTTAAAAAAAAAAAAAAAACAGATTATCCTTCATGTTTATGCAGAAAAACTAAAGAGCAGATGCTATAGCTCACTTGACCTTATAATATGCCATGAAAATAAAGAAGCACCTAATGGCCTAACAAGCAGAATGGGCCCATCTTAACAGTAACTTCATTCTTTCTTAAACCTATTTCGTCCCAAGGATTGCTAATGCAACCCGCGTGCTCAATTGCCTTAATAAAAACAGAAGGGGTCAGGGGGGAAAAAAAGATTTCCAAACTTTGAAATTCTCATCCTTATTACTTTTTGGTTGCCCCAAAAATGGACCACTGAAGACTCAAAATTAATTATTTATCAATTGAATACCAAAAGGTTCAGTTTCACATTATTATTATTATTATTATTATTATTATTATTATTATTCTCAGCTCGGGAAAAGCCCCTGCCTCAAGGCAATAATTTAAAAGGAAAATAATACAATTAAGCTTTTTCCTTTTTCTCTCTTTTGGTTCTTATCTGTGCAAACAAATAAAAAGGCAGCCTAACCAAGAAAAAGCAAAGAAAAGAAACCCCAAAACACTCTAAATCGGATTCCTTTTCTTTTCCTGCACTACATTTTCCCAGGAACCAAACAAACGGACAAAAGAACAAAATGACCTCAAAGAAGAAGAATCCATGTGCGTGTGCGTGTGTGTGTGTGCGCGTGCGCACATATGCAGACAAATATAAACTGACCTGAGTGGTGAGAGTCTTGACGGCCTGCCTGTCTCTGGGAGTCTCCATAGCACCATCTTCATCATCTTCTTCTTCCTCTTCATGTCTCTGCTGCAGAGATCCATTGTTAAGCTGCTTTGAACACGATATACAAGTCAACATTCCCAAATTCTCTTACCCCACCACTGCCACTATCAAACCCAAAAACACATACAGATCAGAGCATTAACAAAAACAAAGAAACAACACACAGAGAGAAGGAGAAACACAAGATTCAAATGCAAAAGATTTCATCTTTATTGGAAAGAAAAACAATTACTTTAATCAAAATCCATAGAGACACCCATATTCCTAGGACTCACAAACACATGTATGATATGTGTATTCTTTCCCCCGAGAAGGCCAAGATTCAAATGCAAATGGGTTCAGCTTCATACATAAACACACAAGTCTAAAAAAAAATAATAAAAAAAAAACAAATTAACGCAAACATATATTCCTCATACATTGAGAAGGCCAAGATTCAAATGTAAGGTTCAACTCCCAAAAAGGACAATTCTTTGGACCCAAAACAATAGAGACAATTATACACACATATTCCTAGTATATGGACACACATGTTAATAGGTTGTTGTGTAAGAAGCTACACATCAATCAAATGCTTACATTGAGAAAGACAAGATTCAAAAGAAAATGGGGTCAGCTTGTTTCAGCAACTGTGTAGAAAAAAAAAATAGAGAGAGGGAGAGAGAGAGGAGAAATGACCGTTAATGGAGGAAACAGGGAGAAGGTCTTAGTGGAGATTTGAGGGAAGAGGGGGCAGTGTTAGCGTTATAGGATTGAATTATTCTTTTCCTTGATTGATTGGATTACAATTTTGGCCCTTTTCAATGCCTCCTCACTGCCAGTCAGCATGAGTAACACCAAAGAAAACATTCAATTAAATTATGAATTTTTTTTTCCTTTTGAAGGGCGAGTCAATATTATAACTTACAATATATATAGATATTACAGAGTCAATGTATACTCACACACCATACTTTTGAACGTGTAATTATAACTAATGGTGAGAGTATAAATGTATATTTAATAATTACGATTTATAATGTGTAAGATAATTCAATTGTGCCTTAATCATAAAGCCTAAAGTTACAATTTGTAACTTGAAAATTAAAAATAAGTTTGCATTTTTTTTTTCCCTTCGAGCTTCAGGGTACGAGAGACTTGAGTGCTGATATCTATTAGTTGGTTTGTTTATGGAAAGTATTAATTATTAAGTGATTTTGTAACTTAGCATTTATGGGAAGTTTTCAAATTTTATAGGATTTTCAATTAGCATTTATAATGGTAGTTGTATTAGATAATGACATTTTAAATTTGCACAGTGTACAGAGTCTCTTACCGCAGATGTAGTTGTGTTGTGTGTGCTGTGAGTGGGAATGGTTCAGAGATGTAGAGAAAGGCTGCAGAAGGGACGATTTCATCTTCACGGTGTTTATTATATTTACTTGTATTTTAATGAATATAACATATATCTGGTTTTATATCTTACACTATTTAGTTTCACTTAACTCTTTTACAAACTAGATCCCCCCCTTTCAAACTTGACTTCCATAAAAAAAAAAAGAGTGTTAAATTAGAAAATCCCTTCCCGTTTGTAACTTTATGGTGTTTTGTGTGTGCCCAAATCTGTGTTTTAGTGTCTGTCCTACCCTCCCACCACCCTAATAAACCAAAGGGAAAAAGATTCAACACCCCCCCCCCCAAAAAAAACAAAAAAAAAAAAGTCAAAAGTTACCTCTTTGGATACTTAATCGTGGTCAATTGGGTTTGGTTGTTCATGAATCATTTCCTCACGTTGTTTTGGTTAAACGAGTTAATTTGTGTGTATATTTTGTTTATCTCTGTTCACAAAAATGAAAACCCCACAATCCACTCCAATGTCTTGATCTCATCTTGGGATTACAGCATAATGAGAATCAATGTGAATTGCATTGTGACATTAAAATCGAATATTTTTTCCTATTTACGGATAATTATGGGATTTGCACATGTTTAAACTTTGTCATTACACCCATCAACTGAACACAATTATCCATTCAAGATGTCATTGTGACATCTACTTTTGACCTCCGTGCTCTCTATCCAATCAGCAATTACGCCTTTATCTTATATACATATTTGTTTTTTTGTTCGTGAGGATTGACTTGTCTGGGATTTCGACCTTTGATCCCCAAATCAAGCCCTGTTTTCGCACAAAATCCATGGTTAGTAAAATGGCAGCTAAATATTATGATTGCCATCAATTAGTATTTTTTTTTCTCTTATTTTAATCCCTATTTTCAATTCTTACACAATTATTAGACAGACATCTCGATGAACCCTATATAATTAAGAATGATGGTTGCTAGAAGCAGGGCCATGGAATCTCCTGAGCTCATCCGCATTATTATGAGTAGGGGTGATGAGATAATATTATAATCGTTAATTTCACATTTATAATTTTGATCAATTATTATATTCGTACATTGAATTATTACAAATATATAATCACTAATTATTATATTATATTATATTATATTATCACGAGGCACTTTTCATAGCTTCGCAACTTCTGCCGGTCTCGTGTTATTTTAACTGCATTCTATTCTATATAACATTGATATAAAAAAAAATAAAAGGAGAGACTTGAGAAAAAGCTGCCCTCTCTCAAACTTGTTGGCTAACTTCCATACATCAGTTAAAGTCAGCTGCGCAGTCCTTGCAACAGCAATTGATCCGGAGGGGGTCCAAAAGGGTACTACTTCACAGGACACACTTCCTTGTCATGTCTCCCCTTTGTCGAGAAATACAAATAAAAATAAAAATGTATACAGAGAGTGCAACATGGTCTTTGGATTTAAATCCAGACACAGGTCCCTCAAACTACTACTAGCACTCTGGCAATAGCTCTGGTTTTTGGAATTGGTGGGTGGGTTGTTTGCTGGCCTAATGGTCACAACACAAATCCCCCAGTCTCCCTCACACTAAATACATACTTTTTATTTTTTTTTATCTCTAATGAATCTTAACTATAAATGAAAAATGAATGAATGAGGAGCATGCATGGATACCCAAGTCTGTGTTTTTTTTTTTTTTTTGTGGGTTGTTAGGGTAAGAGAAGATGCTCTCAATCTCAAGTCTTTTTTTTAGATACGATGATGATTCACAGAACTCGGAAGTTCTGTCCCCATTTTGAGCCAAGAAATTGGAGAAGGCCTCGGCCCTTCATCAGGCCACGAGAATCTGGCCGGACCCTCCTAAAATAATCTCTAGACGTCCCCGCCCCCCCGCCGGTGTCCTGCGTCCTGAACTGATCTGATCTGGATCTGATCTCTTTTGGCGATTTTCGTTTCACTCACTCGTAGCTGGGGGGGGGGGTCCATCCCAGATTTTCCATGGCGGCCCCACAACATGTGTGGGTGTGGGATGCCAGTTTCTCTCGACACGGACTGGACATACATATGTATGTGTGGCCAATTATATTGATGCAATATACGTTATTTTATTTTTATTATTAATTCTAATCATATTTATAACGATTACAAATATTCCATCAATAATTACGATACCATTATATAACTCTTAAACAACCAAAACAATTAGCTTACGATATAATCTCAATAATTCAACTCCATCGATAAGATAACAATCATGCATGTACATACACACACACATATACATATATATATATATATATATATATATATATATATATATATATATATATTCAGACATTCAGACAAGTAAGTGGATTATTGTGTCAATTATTACGTTGTCGGCGTCAAATTTGTTTTTGTCTCTTAGATCTTAGTCACCCACTTTCCATAAGACCCGGAAGCCGTAGTGGCCCGTCACTTTTCACTGGTAAATGCCAATTTGTGGCTTCGGCCCCACTTGGTTTGGTGAGGAGCCAGCCTACAAATATCACGTGACGCATTTTGAGCTCTGGATGAACTCTACAAGTCTGCTCTCTCGCAAAGAAACCCCCCCCCCATGCAAAATGGAAATCATAATAAATATTTGGTGATTCAATAAAGTTCTAAATGGTTTTTTTTTTTAAAATTTTTTACGGTTGTTTGTAAGTGATTTCTTGTGACTCTTTAAAATTAATTTAGATTAGTTGTAATTGGATGGATCAAGAAAAAGGATCAATGTAATCCCATTTGACTAAAAAAAACAAAAAAAAAAAAAAGAGAGAGAGAGGAAGGTTAGTATTGTGTAGTGTATAGATTTGTTGTTTTAAATTTAAAAATTAAAATAAATTTAATGTGGTTTAGTCAAATACTTTTATGCTTTGTTTTTATATGCAATTCAATCAATGAAGAAACTATGATATTGTTGAAATGCCCCAGATTCCTTCTTTTTTATTATTATTAAAAAAAAAAAAAAACAGAACAGCCCTTGATTCCAAACGAAGGGGCGTGAAGCCACGTGATGGGTCCCACACTGGGAAAATGACCAACGAGGTTAGGTGGAGCCCAACAGATGGCTTTTGCTTTGGGCCTCCTCCGGAATCCCCGTTAAATGGCCTCCTCCTCTCCATTAAAAATTTAAAATAATTAATTAATATATATATATATATATATGCAAAGGCTAATTCACTATTTCTGATTATTTCTGACCTAGAAGTCCTATGCAATAGTAAGATTTGTCCAGGATAAAATTGAAGAAAAATACTTTATAATAATAATAATGAAACAGATATTGTAATTCAAAATCTTTTCAAAAGGAAATTCGGTCAGGTTACTCAGATCCCAAATATATCTATATATATATATATAAACTTTGAAAAAAAAATTAAAAACAGATTATATTGAGTTAATGTGCATTTATGACATTATTCTCATTATTTTATTGTTAACATTTTTCATAATAATGTGAAATCCACCTAATTGTGTGGCAACAATATCATAATCTTAAATTCAATAAGGTTTATTGTATCACTTTTTTTTTTTATTTTCTACTTATTTCATTTTATCAACCATTGAATTTAATTATTTTAAATTCCACGTGGGGAAAATGAAAAATGTTACATAACATATGGTAATGATAATGGGTCCGCGATGGTTCCAGCTAGCCCCATGCGTGCAAATGCTTTTTTGCAAGCTTTCCGTCTTTCATTGTATTCCCACGTGGTTGTGCGCGAATCCCGTGGCAGGGCCTATCCGCTTCAGGAATGAACCTACCTACCCACGCCACCCCACCCCACCCAATTATTATTATTATTAATCAACTATTATTTTGGATCCATGAACTCAATTATTATAATTCATCCACAATTATTGGTTCACGGCTCAAATTATGAAAACTGAGTGCAAACAATCGCCATTTTTTGAGCTACATGCTCAAGTTTTGAATCATGGTTTAGAAATTTTTATAAATGAACAAAATCGTTTGTTAAAGTTTAAATTAACATTTTACAATTATAATATTTAAGGTGTCAAATATTTGACGATGAATTTTAACTCATTCATATCAAAATCCTTTTGTATAATTAAATATTTTGAATTTAAAATTTAATTAATAAAACGATAAAAAGATATCCTCTCTCTCCCTCTAATAATTAATCGACTAACTATATTGGGGTGTAACCAAATTAAGAAAACAAACAAAAAAAAAAAAAGAAAAAAGAAACGATTGTGTGGATGGGAGAGACTTATCTTAACCAAATTTCAAATGAAAAGCTGTATGAACCAAAAAAAAAAAAAAAAAAAAACAGAAGAAGAAGAAGAAGAAGAAGAAGAAAGATATGCTTTGCTTTTCTTGCAAAACGCCGAGTTGTTCGATGTTTAAGACAAGACGGTGTACTTTCCACTTTTGCATCTTAAGGAAAAAGGCATTTCTGCCTCTTAAGCAAACTAATGAATTGGCGTTACAATAATAATTCTAACCACAGACCCCACACACGAATAGTGACAAATATATCAAATTAAGAATAAAAACTCTAAATCAGGAAGAAAAAAAAAATAACGAATAAAGGGGAAGAAATTTATTAATTTTAAAAAAGAAAATATAAAGATATTTTTTTTCCCTTTCATCCAATTTAATTTTTATCCTAATAAATAAATACTTATATATTTATATACATATATAATTTTAATTGGTTCATATTGCAAGCTTTTCAGACCAATTTAAATAGAATTTCGAGTCACTAAATTCTAAGAGCAATAGTTAAGTTAATTATATATTTTAAGAATATGTTTAAATTTTATTAAAATTCAAAATTTAAAATTTTATATTAAAAAAAAAATTTAGTATTATCATTGCATTGCATTGCATAGGGGCTGAGCCTATTCCACTCACAAGCTCAGCCCGTTTCTTCCGGCCTCTCTCGTCTCACTACTAGCCCAGGGTATCGGCTTCTTGTCCTCCTTCCCCTTGTTGTGTTGAAATATAAATATAAATATAAATAAATA
>CM038611.1:5225320-5326679 GCA_021533255.1 Ceriops tagal | reverse complement strand
AGTATTAATTATTATTTTAATATATATATATATATATTGAACAGTTTAATCTAAACACAATTTTTTCATATGTTACTATAATATTTTAAGTCTAAAATTTAATAATACACATATTTATAATGTATCCAAATTTAATTATTTAAATGAGAAAAAAACATGTTTCTGTTGTTTTATATTTTATTTAATTACTAATCAATTAAACGGTAGATTAATTTAATTTTTTTAATATATTTTTAATAATTAAATTAAATTAAATTAAATTAAATATTTATTTTTATATAAAAATAAAATAAATATATTATTTATATAATTTTTTAATTTATTATATAACTTTTTAAAATTAATAATATGAAGAATTGTTTTCAATAATTATTAATGGTATCAAGTAAGAGTGGTAATTTTGTTTGTATTTGTCTTAGTCTGTTTCTAATATAGAAACATTGATTTGAATTAGCACATAATTTTTTATTTAATATGATAAAATTTTTAATTTTTTAAATAAAAATATATTTAACTAAAATTTCTTTATAAAATTATAATTTTTTTAAAATAATAAAAAAATTATAATCATATGCTATAATTATTAAAAAAAATTAAATTTATACCCGTTTCAAATAATATTAAGAAAATAATTTAAAATTTATAAATAAAATAAAATATTATTTTTATTATATTATTTATTCTTAAATTTTTTTTAAATAAATAAATATAAAAAAAATACGATTAGGAACCCGTCTCTATGAACCGTGTCTATAAAAAATCCCTCTCTATGAAAACCCGTCGTCTTCACCCTTCCTCCCTATGAAAAACCCTAAACAGAACCTAACTCTCGGCCTCTCGACGGCAGAACGATACTGTAGAATAGAGTGATACCACCGGAAGAGCAACCAGGAGAGTGAAACGGCAAGAGTGGGGCGGCGAAAAACACAAGAACTCTCGAAAAGAGGCGAACGGAAAAAGCTGATTCGGCCAACCAAGAGGGGCGGACGGAAAAAGAAAGGGGTGGACGGGAAAAACAGAAACCACCGGTGGAAAAGAAAAAGAAAAACGATATACGGCCACCACCGTAAGAGAGAAATACACCACCGGTAGAGAGGTTTTTAACCAATTTCAGAAACCCAGTTCGAAATTTAACCAAAGGTTTTTTTTTTCTCAGCAGGTTTAATAGACTTGCTTCTGGAGCTTTATATCCACTTTTTCAAATGGCACTCGATGGAAGTTTCAGTTTTGAATGTGCGGTTAAGAGGTTTTTTGCTCGTTGCCCAGAGCTTGGAAGTGACAAGAAGTTTGATGATCTTTTGAAGAAGGTATTTGGTTCTATAACTGTTGGCAAATCCTGTTAATCAAAAAGTGCTTTTTTAGAAAAAAATGATTTTGGCCATATTGGCAAACTACAAGTCGCTTTGTTTGGAGGAATTTGACATAAATTATTGGCTTCTCCTCTGTTTGTTGAGAATATTAGAAGTAATAATGATAATTAGATAAAAAAAGAAACGAAACATTTGCGCGCACACACACACACACACATCTATATTAATTTCTCCCCTTGCTTAGAAGAACTGGGAAATTTCAGTTTTATGATTTTTTTTACTTTGGGATGTGCAGGAGCACATGATTACTGAAGAAGAACTGGTTTATTTAATGGCAGAGATATTTCCAAATCCAAATTTCACCATTCCCTTGATTGGGTGTTTCAAACCAATAGCTCACAAAATTGTTGATAGAGCTGTGGCCCTGCTCCGCCAATGCAACCTAAGATTGAATGTGGATGATATGGACACAGAACCAGGACATTCTTTTGATAAAGAATTTGTTTATTTAGTTGATTATTATAATCAGAGTGGGAGGGGTGTAGAGCTTCATGAGTTAGCTTGTCTAGCTTTCTGTCGTGCTGTCGAGTTGGATCCCTCCTTATGGAGGTAAGATGAAATTATTCTCAACCTTTTTGCATTTTGCATAAGTTACTTGTGGAGAGACTAGCAGCAAGAGTTGCTCTTACTTGTATATGTTAACCTACCTAGTCATTGATTCCCAATGTTGTGTCTTCTAGTCTGGAAAAATTTTTGCCTCGTATGATATAGCAATCATATCTTTGTAAATCTTGTCCTGTCGTCTTGTTGTATTTGCTTGAGGTTATTTAGTACCACATGCACGTGTGTATTGGTGTACATTTAAGAGCTTTATCCCTTGTGTAACACATTTTAATGTACTGAATCTATAATTTTAAATGAAGGATGAAGAGCTTTATTCACAGGCTTAGGTGTTAATGCTCACTTGGTCACTTGTTGCAGGTCTGTATCAACTTACTTCAAATTTGCTCCACAACCTTTCCAACGCCTATTGAGGAGTCAAACAGTTAATGAGCTGTCCAAGGTGGCTACCCAATTTCCGATGTTGAGGCTATGCCATTTCTCTTATCTAGAATCTGTCACTTGTGTTTTGGAACTTGTGCTTTTGTTTGTATCTACGACTGAAAATTGTGCTCTGCATAGATTTTGCTTATTGCAGTGAGCTTCAGGTTTCACTGACTTTTCCATAAGCATAATGTCAGCATGAAATACATTTTTATTAACTTTTTTTTGGGGGGGGGTGGAATTTTAAAAAAGCATCATTGTTTGTCAATTGCAAAACTCATATAGATCAGATGACTGATGTCTTGTATCATTTGCAATTAACATATGACCTGATTAATTTAGCAAATTAAAGAACCCACTAAAGACACAGTAGGACCCTTACGCTGGTAAATTTATCTCTTGTTATGCAAGTAGCTTAGGCTGAACTCCAGGATTTACCAAGGAAAATCGTATATGTTTTAGGGAACCATTAATGTTGCATGTTCAGTCTTCTATCATTAACCTCTATTTGTCATTCAGTGGATTAGGTAACAGAAGTCTAGGTGTTAGTTCAATATGTTGCAAATCTTGTTCTGACTTGGGTGATTTCTTTATAATAGTGTGAGCAAGAAATGCTCTATTGTTCTCTTGTCTATCTTCTTCCACAGTCTACTTGCCATGGGTTGCAATTTTGTCTTGCTTTTTGGGTCATATGATTTTTTCTTTTCTTTTTGTCCAGGTTGTTAGTCAATACCTGCTTGCTGTGCGTATATCTTATCGCCTTCTTCTTTTGGAGCCTGAGTTCTTCTCTCATCGTTGGGATTGGTCCTGCTTTTTGGACCTTGTAGGTAATGTTAATTTTAATCAAGGGAATGGTGCTGAACATGAGAAGTACATTGCAGACATAAGATGGTGTGGAGCTCAAATATTGTCTGTCATATTAAAAATGAATGACAGAACAATTGAAAGTTTTGGTATCGGAGCTGATGAAGCTGCTTCATGTTTATTGCGGTTGGTTTTTTCTTATTGAGTGAGAATTTTTCTTCCATTTCCCTCGGTAGTTACAGTCTTTTCTAATGCTACATGCTTCTACTGTTTCAGCTGGGAGGAATTTTGCCAGGATGTAGCTATGGGGAAGGTTGGCTCATATGTTATATCCTCTGAGGATGCCAAGTCAAGGGGCTTTGATTTGGGTCAACAGAAATGCTTGAATTCTTTTAACCATAATTCTCTAATTTCATCGCAATTATGTGAAGTTGAGCCCATGATCAAGAGTCCGAGGTTGGCGACATGGTAATCACCATTAAATTTCCAGTGGTTATCCTACTAATAATTACCATACTAGTAATATTAATGATCATTGCGATTAGCCCAAGTATTTTCATTTTGGGCCTTTATGGATAATGTGGATAAAAATTTCATTTGTTTTCATATTGTATATGTAAATAAACGTTGATATTTATGGTCCTTTCTTAAAATTCAGGGATGCTAATTCAACTGGCAATCTATTTGTGGTGACCCCTACAGTGAAGAAAAGTTTTGAGATGGTACTCTTAGCACTGAGCCAAAAGTGGCCTGTTCTTTTATATGGCCCTGCTGGTTCTGGAAAAACTGCACTTGTGAGCAAATTGGCTCGGGATGCTAGGAGCGAAGGTATCTATTTAAGAGGAAAATGTCCTTATCTTCCAACTTAATTTTAGCTCATTGTGTTTTTCTTAAGAGTTTTAGCTTTATTTAAACTTCTTATGTTGTCCATTCATGTTATTAGAAAGTCATGGAATTTCCGCATAATTTTTGATGTAGTTGTGTGGAAAAAGCAAACTCATGGAATAAGATAGATGTGGGATTTTGTGAGTCAATGGTTTTTCAGTTAGCAAAGAACATAAATGAACAGATGCAAAAGAAAAAAAAAACCATTGAATGATGGAAATCTCTGAGGATTAGGCACCTAGGTATTATGACCTTGGGTAAATTGTTCATCCAGTGTTAGTAAACTGGTTTAGTTGTATATATTGAAGTGTTGCTTTTCATATTTCTGGATTTTTGCACTGGACTGCCAATGTAAAAATCTATTTTCTGTCAGCCTTTACTTATGCTCTGTTACCCGATGATTGTTAATTTATCTGGTTATTGGGATTATGTTCCTGACTGCTCTCTTGCTCTCTGCCCTAAATAAATTTAAGTTCTGTCTATTCACATGGATGATCAAATTGATGGAAAAACGTTGATTGGAAGTTATGTTTGTACTGAAAAACCTGGTGAATTCAGATGGCAACCAGGGTCACTCGTCCAGGTTTGTCTGCTTTCAGAGATTACTGGTAGTTTCTGAGAATTTCTCGTAGTTATTTATTTATTTATTTTTTATCTTGGTTATGGATGTTGTATGCGCTTGCAGTTTGGTCAAATATTTTATCTTTTTCTCAGGCTGTTCTTAATGGATATTGGGTTGTCTTTGAGGACATTGACAAAGCATCACCAGATGTACAGTCAATCTTATTACCTTTGCTGGAAGGTGCGAGCTCCTTTGTAACTAGTCATGGCGAGGTATTTCTTCTTTCCCAATGTTATTTCTCCATGAGCCTGTATTGTGACTCTGAACTTGCTAAACGCTCTTGGGGTGAATAGAATCTATTAGCTATTATGTGGGTTGACTAGTATTGAATTTTGGCATTGTATACCATGTGTGGTCTTATTAGTTTCTATGTTCAACTATTTCCCTATTTTCCCAGTATCACTACTCTCTCCCCTTTCCTCACAAAACAACAATAATTATATTCATAAAATAGGTGATTTTGGATTTTGCAGGAAATAAGAGTGGCAGAAAGTTTTCGACTATTTTCTACCATTTCCATGTGCAAAAATGATGTATCTCGCAGTGCAGAAGGTTCATTATACTGATTTGATTTATAGTAATCTGGATGACTTTTAATTTGGGGTTCCTAGGTTGCATAATGATTGTTGAAAGCTATTTATGAGAACAAAAGATACAAAGTTGATAGGTCAACTGTTGTAACATTCTCCAGTTATTCTAGGTGTAAGCTCACTCAGCATTCTCTGGAGAAGAGTGATGATTGGGCTGCCAAATAATGATGACTTGCAAATCATATTGAAAGCACAATACCCAGATTTGGAACCGCTTGCAGGAAAACTAGTAGGTGAGATCTAATAATTTTGCTCATTTTCTGTTTCAATATCTGTTAATCTTGTACTACAAAGGGCATTATTCTGGCAGAAACATTGCAAAAAGTCAACTCTGTTTTCTTTGGTTCTTCTAGAAGGTTCTCGTTAAGGTAATGGACTGTGCACCATGAGTATGTTGCTGTCTAAATCAACCAGAGTTTCTTAGTCACTGCTTTTGGTTACTGGTGCAGGGATCTCCTTAAGTGGTGCAAACGAATTGCAAGATTTTGTTTTAGCTACGTAAACAATATGCTGACGGCTGATCAATCTCGTTGTATATATCAAGAGGTCTGATTGATATGTATCTTGCTTCCTAGAGTTATGTCCTTTTTAGCTAGCTATTTTTTTCAAAAAGAGGATGTGGATTCTGTTCAGCTTTTCTTTCTTATGATATAATGAGTTACTGTTCTGCTTTTAGGCTGTAGACATATTTGCAGCTCAATTGATGTCTGCTGAAAATCGGCTGACCATAATGAAAGACATTGCAAGATTGTGGGCAGTTCCAGTTACAGATGCAGGAATCCTCCATCCTTATAAACCTGAAATTCAGGTGCCTTTTGATGTGGTTCTTACTTGTTTCTTGGCTCTTTAGATGCTTACTGACATGTGAAGGTAAACTGCAGGGTTCATCTCTGGAACTAAGAGTTGGGCGAGTTACTCTTCAATCATCTGAAGCTGCGGTTAGTGGAAGCAAAGATAGCGTCAATTTAGTCTGGTAGTTTCTTTTCTGTTTCTGTCCTGATATTTTTTATCATTGTTTCAGTTGTGTGGCCAAGAAAGTCTTGTAAAGATGCGTAGTTCTTTACATGTACTTGAGAGAATAGCTTGCTCTGTTAAGTACAATGAGCCTGTTCTCTTGGTTGGTGAAACTGGAACTGGGAAGACCACCCTTGTACAGAATCTAGCCATGATGCTTTGTCAGAGGCTTACTGTTTTGGTATGTGGGCACATCTCTTCTCCGTCCCTCATGAAATAGAGAATGAAATTGTTCATGTTGTGGAATTCAGTTTACATAAATGCAGCATCTGATAAAACTCTTTTGTATGCCAGAATTTGAGTCAACAAAGTGATGTTGCTGATTTGTTAGGAGGATTTAAGCCTGTGGAACCAAAGTCTATATGTGTTCCATTGTATAAGGAATTTGTTCGCCTGTTCTCTAAGACTTTCTCTGTGAAGGTATTGTTTAGTTTTGAAACTCTTTTGTTGGTATTAGTTGTGTGCATGAGTAACTTGTGCTTTAATATCTGAACATGCAGGAAAATGATAAACTTTTTGCCTACTTACAAAAGCAACTGATCGCTAAGAACTGGATGGCATTATTAAATGGATTTAAGAAGTATGTCGATAATTTTCAAGAGAAAGTCCAGATAGAAAGGTTTGGGTCTGGGAAGAAGCGAAAGAAACCTTTGAATGAAGTAGAAAAGCTCACAGCTTGGGAAAGTTTTTCTGTTAAACTTGAAGCTGCCCGTGGGCAACTTGGGGCTTCATCTGGAATGATATTTTCATTTGTAGAAGGAGCCTTTATTACTGCACTTAGAAATGGTGAGTGGATTTTGCTTGACGAGGTGAACTTGGCTCCTCCAGAGACCCTACAGAGACTTGTTGGTGTTCTTGAAGGAGAGCATGGATCTCTTTGTTTGGCTGAAAGAGGGGATGCAAACTACATAGCTCGACATCCTAATTTCCGTATATTTGCCTGTATGAATCCTGCAACTGATGCTGGGAAGCGGGACTTGCCTTACTCTCTGTGGAGTAGATTTACAGAGTATTTTGTTGATGATGTGTTGGATAAAGAAGATTTGAGTTTATTTATTCAGAGGTTCATGGAGGAAAGCCGATCAGATAGCAAAATAGAGGAGAAAATAATGGATTTCTATGGAGCATCCAAAAAGAGCTCTGAAGAAAGGCTGCAAGATGGAGCTAACCAGAAGCCTCAATACAGTTTGAGGTCTCTATATCGTGCATTAGAGTATACTGATAAGGCAAAAGGAAAATTTGGATTTCAAAGGGCAATTTATGATGGGTTCAGCATGTTTTTCCTCACTTTGTTGGACAAACCGAGTGCCAAGATTATGAAAAAGATGATCAAGGATAAGTTGTTGGGTGGAAATAAGCCTTCATCCGTGCCTTTTGATGCTTATTTAAGATTGAAAAAGGATTCCACATCTGATGATTTCTTGGAAAATTATGTTCTGACAAAAAGTGTAAAGAAGCAACTTGAGAACTTGGCTCGTGCTGTTTTTATTAAGAAGTACCCTGTTCTCTTACAGGGACCTACTTCTAGTGGGAAAACAAGCCTTGTGCAGTATCTTGCTGCAAGAACTGGTCATGAATTTGTACGGATAAATAACCATGAACATACTGATTTGCAGGAATATTTAGGTTCTTACATATCTGATGCTGATGGAAAGCTTATATTTCATGAAGGTGCATTGGTTAAGGCTGTCCGCAATGGTTATTGGATCGTTTTGGATGAGCTAAATCTTGCTCCGTCTGATGTGTTGGAAGCACTTAACCGTTTGTTAGATGACAATAGAGAACTCTATGTGCCTGAACTTTGTGAAACTATAAGGGCACATCCAAATTTTATGCTTTTTGCCACTCAAAATCCACCCACAGTGTATGGTGGCCGTAAAATGCTGTCCCGAGCCTTTCGGAACCGTTTTGTAGAGGTTTATGTGGATGAAATCCCGGGCTATGAATTGAGCACCATAGTAGAGAAAAGGGGTAAAATTCCTGCAAGCCGTGCTAAATTGATGGTTGAAGTCATGAAGGAGTTGCAATTGCTTAGGCAGAGTAGCAAAGTATTTGCTGGGAAACATGGATTCATAACTCCAAGAGACTTGTTTCGTTGGGCTAATCGTTTGAGAACCTTTGGATTTTCTAAAGACGTTATGTCTGAGCATGGTTACTATCTTTTGGCTGAGAGGCTACGAGATGAGGGAGAAATGAGCATTGTACAAGAAGTTCTGGAAAAGCTCACCCGTGTGAAGATTGTGAAAGAAGACTTGTACAAGGTATCTTTGACTTTTTATTGTTCATTCTTTTGTTTGTTCTTTGGATTCTTGTATGACAGAGATAGTAGTATCATGACAATTCATTTCTGTAGAAAACATGTTGACATTCTTATTAGTTCTTGTAAAAAGGTGGATTGGTTAAAGGGCCATGTGTAAATTTATTACACTTTTTGTTAGTTTACAGTGTGTTCATTAATGATTTCTATAAGCTATATCCTTTACTTCTGGTGCTAAAAGGTGAGGTTTATTTGTACCAATAATTGTGTTTCAAACCTTGCATTCATGCTCATTTTTGCATGTACTTTAAGAGGGTTTACCATGTTGAATATATGAAGCATATGTGACAGACTTGGCATTGAAGGAATAGATGAGTAACGGATAATTGTCAAATTTTTACTTTTTAGAATGTAGCTTGGTGCTTTGGTCTTATGAAGAAACATGTTAATAGTTGTACTCCTTGCCACAAATCACGTTCATTGGTGACTCTTAGGACTATATACTGCATAAGTCAAATTTCACTTGGCCAAAATTTAGAGATTTATGAACTTGGATCGTGTTTTGACCACTGGTATGATAAATTGTTATGGTTAATTCCTTTCATCTGACTAACATATAATGTTTAGGCTTAATATCTGCCATACTGTTCCTTTGCTTTACCAAATGACACTGGTAGCTATTCAGTTATTGCACTCTTTTTTTTTTTTAAGGCTTCATGGCCTGTATGATTGGTGTAAATATTATTATATATAATGTTTTGAAATTCTCCCTTCATTTGTTTAGGATGTGGTTGGAAGGGACCATAAATCAGTTGGGAAGGAACTTGACAGCTTTGGAGAGTAAGTAGTCAATGGTCTTCCTTAGATGGCGGAATTTTGCTGCTTTTCTTTCGACATACTGTTTATCTTGATCATGGTATGGCTCCTTGCAGTGTGATCCTGACCAGAAGCATGAGAAGATTGTTCTTTTTGGTCAAGTGTTGCTATGAGTTACGTGAGCCTGTCCTGCTTGTCGGTGAAACTGGTGGTGGGAAGACTACTGTCTGTCAATTATTGAGTAAAGCACTTGGGGCAAAACTGCATATATTGAATTGCCATCAATACACCGAAACGTCTGATTTTCTTGGGGTTTGTTTTCCTATCTCTTTTGTGTTTTTTTTTTTGAATTTACTACTTTGACATGGGATGTCTAATTCTTTTAGAGAAGTTTTTTTTTTTCCCAAAAATGTTTCTTATGAACTTTTTAACAGGGATTCTATCCTATCCGCGAGAGATCAAGACTGATGTCAGTGTTCAAACATGTAACCGAAAAGTTGATGCTGTCAAAGGCTTTTATCCACTTTCCTCAATATATGGTGAGAATTTCAGTAATAATCTATATTTTGCCTCTAGCATATTTTGCACTCCTTCCTGGGTAGCTATGGTATCTCTTACTTTCTCTTTAGATGCAGGAAATTTCTTCTGATATTGGTCAAGCATCTTTGACCCTTGATCATCTTGCTCTGATGAGTACCAGTTATAGACAAGGCCGGGTATCTTGTCCGGCTGTTACCACAGATGATCTTGATCTTCTTGATCAGATGATGTCAGAACTTATTCTGCTGCATCGAAAGTGGCAGACAATTTTTATGTGGCAAGATGGGCCTCTCGTGCAAGCAATGAAGGCTGGTGATCTGTTCCTTGTGGATGAAATTTCATTGGCTGATGATAGTGTGTTGGAAAGATTGAATAGTGTCCTAGAACCAGAACGAAAACTGGTTGGTATCTCTCATAATAGTTTGTTGAGCTTATTTTCAATTGTTGCTAATACTCTTATCTAGTTTTGAGAACTAGTGGAGTATATTTATTTGCTTCTTTCTAGTATGCAATATGTTGTCACTGATTTCGCATAGCTTGGATATGATTGGTCAGTTTGTATGATGTTTCTCGAGAATTAGTCTCTTTATAATCATTTAAGGTTGGGCATCATATTATGTCTAATATTTTACAATTGACATGCAATGTAACTAGTGTTGTTTACATATATGGTTCACAAGATGTCAATTTGTTGTAATTTGGCATTCTATTTGTTATTTGTTGATGCATTTGTTTGTTCATTTTTCAGTCTTTGGCAGAGAAAGGAGGGTCTGTAATGGAAGAGATTACTGCCCATGAAAACTTTTTTGTGCTGGCAACTATGAACCCTGGGGGTGATTATGGCAAGAAAGAATTATCTCCAGCTCTTCGCAATCGTTTTACTGAGATTTGGGTACCTCCTGTTAGTGATCTGGATGAACTAAAAGATATTGCTTCCAAGAGGTTTGTCTTTATAAGAAATATCTCATTGAAGAGAGAAGACTGTGCACACACAGAGAGAAGTAAATTAACTGTTTCTTACCTGTTTTCATTCGTCCCATTGTAGACTTGTCAATCCAGAACTGACACGGATTGTGGATGCAATGTTAAATTTCTGGGAGGTAAGTTTTTCTTTAGATCTTAGTTTCTGTACTTCAGACATAAATTGTTTGGGTCTTCTTAAAAAGATTGCTTGAAAGTTTTTGTTTTCTGGACCAAACATGTAAAGCTTAATCGGAGTAGTGAGATTCTAAAGCCTCTCCTTTGGTACAACTGCAAGGTGCATAAAAAATGCATGTTGGATTATATGACACCAATCCCTTCAAATTGAAGAAGCTTAGTCTTAGTTCATGGACTCCATTTAATCTTTTTTACTTGGAGAAATTTAAGATCTTAGTTTGCAGATATCATTTCTTTTTAACACAACCTACTTGTTTTTCCTTTTATGTCTGCAGGGTTTTGGGGACAATTATTTAGATAATTGTAGAGCTTATGCTTTCCAAACACTCTCAAGGAATAATCTCTAAACTATCTGTCATATTTCTTTTTTGCTGCAGTGGTTCAACCAGTTACAAACTGGGAAAATGCTTACTGTGAGGGATCTTCTATCCTGGATTGAGTTTGTTAATGTGACTAATGCAAGTTTGGGACCTGATTATGCATTTCTCCATGGGCTTTTCCTTGTTTTGCTTGATGGACTATGTTTAGGTAATTCCTACCTTATTTAAGCTTCATGTTTGTCAATTGATTGGGTCTAATGTGCTTTTGAACAAGTTTTTTTCATACCTGTTGCATTCCAGTTGAAGCCATCGTGAGGGCTTGCCTAAACTGTTCTCTTTTTGTTGATTCATCTCAGAGCTTAATTTTTCTTGTACTTTCCACTTTATTTGGGTTGTAAGTGCACGTACCTTGCAATTATTCAAAATGAAATTCAATTAGTAATCAAAATTTAAGAGAGGAAATGAGAGTCTGTTTTTCCTGCACTGCTGTTTGAAATTTTTATGGAGATGATGGACTATTTTCTGCAAAGCATTTTCAGTTGAGTTGATTGAGATAATTTTTTTTAAAATTTTTTTTTCTAGACAAACAATTATGATTCACTCCACTTATCAAGTATTTCATATTAGCCTCACACTTTTAGCAGAAATAAAGTAGTTATTATATATATATATATATATATATAGCATCAGTTTCATATGGTGGAATAAGTAATGGATTCTTCTTTGAACATTTAAATGTCTTTTGTTGAAATGTGTAAAAAATGTAATCTGCTACTTTCTAGCAATGTAATTGGTCTGCTATTTGTTTTCCATTTCCTACAGTTATCAAGTTGTCGCAGCTTCTACATGCACTTGCTGGCATGCAAACCTTAACTTGTCCTTGTTTTTGGTTCTTATATTTTGTCCATTTATATGTATTTTTCAGGAACTGGCATTTCCAAAGAGGATGCTTCACGGTGGAGGGAGAAGTGCTTGTCTTTTCTTTTAAAACTGCTTAAGGTGTGCTTTTTGTGCTGGATGCTTTCAGATGAATATCTTCATTGATTGGTGTGATATCTGTTCTTCACCTCCACCATCTGTTTTATTTTGGATCATCTTTTGATTTATTTTTCAAAGTTTCTTTTTGAACTTACGGGTTTATAATTATACATAGGAATATTAAATTTTGAATTGCTCTCTCTCTAGGTTAAGACAAGTTGTTCACTGGACATGCACATGTTCTATATAGCAATTTACAAGTGTCAGTTTTGGCTTTGGAAATTGGGAGAAAGTATTTCAAAAAGAAATCTTTGATATAATATGCTGACACTTTTGCCACTTTGTTAATGATTTTTTACAATTTGGTAGTCAGTTAATGTTATTTCTGTCATCTACTAAAATGTCCAGTTTTTATTTAATTATTCTAATGCAAGTTGCTGAGGCTGCTTTTGCATTTTTTCTGTTGCAGCTGGATGATACTAAACTACCTAATATGGAGAATTATGGTTGGGCAGATCATAGATTAACTGCTGATAGTTCATGCAGCAATGATATGATTTGTGACAATGTCTTTGGCATACATCCCTTTTATATTGAAAAAGGTATCTTGTAATCAAATGTTGTCTTGTTATTATGATATTAGTAGTTACTAAACTAGTATATAATTTTTGGGAAGTGCTGATTGTTTTTGGCATGATATATATGACAATTATTGACTGGCAATGGTTGATCTATATCACGTTATCTTGTTTGCACTCTCAACTTATGGGTTATGTCCATAGGTCATGGAGAGTGTCATGCTGGAGGTTTTGAGTTTTTGGCACCTACAACGCACAGAAATGCTTTGCGGGTGCTGCGAGCGATGCAACTTCGAAAGCCTGGTATGCCTTTTAGTCCTGATGGTCTATCTATTCTTCGTCCTCATGAGCAGCCCACTAATGAAAAAGGACAAAAGGAGGACATCCTCTACAGCCAGAATATCCCACTTTGAGTCGTAATTATTTTTCTATTCCCATATGCCTTGCAGTTTTACTGGAAGGCAGCCCAGGTGTTGGTAAAACAAGTTTAGTTATTGCCATGGGAAAATATTCCGGTCATAAAGTTGTACGCATAAACCTATCTGAGCAGGTTGGTGATGCTTTGTGATTTAACCATTTTCCTGGTTTCCTATGTCATCTTCTTTTTTCCTTTTCAGTCGATTTCTCTTGGGGTATGGTTTTTTGATGTTTGCTTGTGATGCAGACTGACTTGATGGATTTGCTAGGATCAGACTTACCTGTGGACAGTGATGAAGGAATGAAATTTGCATGGTCTGATGGCATCTTGCTGCAGGTCTTAATTTTCTTTGTAAAGGCTTTTTTTTTTCTTATTATTTAGGGGCCAATATTGAAAAATTACAATATTTTTGCAGGCTTTGAAGGAAGGTTGTTGGGTTCTGCTAGATGAGCTCAATCTTGCTCCACAATCTGTCTTAGAGGCATTGGCTACTAACCTTTTCAGTTGTCTCATTTTTCCCCAACTTTTTACCCTATTGCTGCTTTTGCATATCCAATGGAAATGTTTATTTACAAACATTTTTTTTTTGTCAGGGTTTGAATGCTATACTTGATCATCGAGCTGAGGTATTTATTCCAGAGCTGGGTCTTACTTTTAAATGTCCACCATCTTTCAGGATCTTTGCATGTCAAAATCCATTTTCTCAAGGTGGTGGCCGAAAAGGCCTTCCAAGGTCTTTTTTGAATCGCTTCACAAAGGTTGGTTATATTGTTGATGTGGCTTTGAAGGTCTTGGAGACAATGAATGGAAACACATGGCTTATACTCTTCAATAATTGTTGGTTTCAGGTGTACATAGATGAGTTAGCTGAGGATGACTATCTATTCATCTGTAGTTCACTTTATCCCTCAATCCCAAGACCGGTGCTTTCAAAGCTAATCTTGTTCAATAAGAGATTACATGAAGAAATCATGTTATACCACAAGTTTGCTCAGAATGGCTCTCCTTGGGAATTTAATTTGCGCGACGTTCTTCGGTCATGCCAGATTATTCAAGGTACAATATATGCTTCTACTCGTGTCAGATGCTCTTATACTTGTCATATTGTTTGCTCTCTTGTTCTGCCTCGCTAAAATCTGATTTCTTGTAATTTAGGAGCACCAGAGGAGTCAAAATTTGACAGCTTTGTGAACATTCTTTATGTTCAAAGAATGCGTACAGCAGCTGATCGCCAGCAAGTGTTACAGCTGTATGAAGAGGTTTTTGGGGAAAAGCCCTTCATAACTCCTTACCCCCGGCTGCAGCTAGATCCTGAATATTTATTTGTGGGGACAAGTGTCATTAAAAGGAACAGTTTTCAGTCTTGGAGCCCGTTGAATAGTCAATTGAATATTATGCCACACATTCGTCACAGTTTAGAAGCTGTTGCACATTCCATACAGCATCAATGGTTGTGCATCTTGGTTGGTCCACCATCTTCAGGGAAGACTTCATTGATAAGGTTGTTAGCTCAGCTCACTGGCAATGTACTGAATGAATTGAACCTCTCTTCTGCAACTGATATATCAGAATTACTTGGATGCTTTGAGCAATACAATGCATACCGCAATATCCGGTTGATTGTTGCTCAAGTTGAGCGTTATCTTAATCATTTCTTCAGTTTGCAGTTAGAATTTTCGAAGGCTGCATTTGTTAGTGAAAGAAAAGGCATAATAGCCAAATGGTTTGCTTTCTTATCTACAGTGGATTCTGGTTTGTCATCATCTTCTACTTCTTACCTGGAAAACTGGGGGGACATTCTTAAATCTCTTAGTTTGCTTGTTGACATCATTGATCAAGTAAAGTCAGATGTGGAAAGCCATGATTTGCGTGTTTCTGGGTCAACTGAAGAACTGGACAGAATGAAGGCAATTTTGGAGTTGCATATAGATCAGAAAAAAGAGCCATTTTCTGCAAAGTTTGAATGGGTCACAGGATTACTTATCAAAGCAATAGAAAATGGGGAATGGTTAGTTCTGGAGAATGCAAATCTTTGTAACCCCACGGTATTTCGCATGCCTATGAAATCTTCTTTTCTTGCTTTTCTTTTTGCCAATTTTTTCACCTACCATTTTTTCTTTTTTCCCTGTTGTTTTGCTTCAGGTTCTTGATAGAATCAACTCATTAGTGGAGCCAAGTGGATCGATCACAGTCAATGAGCGTGGAATTGTTGATGGAAGCCCAATGGTTATTTTCCCACACCCTAATTTTCGGATGTTCCTTACAGTTAATCCAAGTTATGGTGAAGTGTCCAGAGCAATGCGAAACAGAGGTGTAGAGATATTTATGATGCAGCCATATTGGCTACTTGATGGGACAAGTGACTGTAGCAGTGCAGAGTTTGAGTTAAAAGATGTGAAAAGGTTTCTTGTGTTATCTGGCATCCCTTTTGCCAAATTAGTTGATTCAATGGCTGAAGCTCATCTCTATGCTAGAAATGAAGGTTGGAAATTTGATGTCCAAGTTACATATCTTGAACTTGCACGCTGGATTCAGTTATTCCAACAGCTTGTCAGAAAAGGCAATCAGACTTTGTGGAGCCTCCAGATAAGTTGGGAGCACACATATCTGTCTTCCTTGGGAGAGGCTGTGGGATGGGACATTATAAACTATGCAAAAGTTTTGTACTTATCAAGGGCAACATTGCCAACATCTGATTTGCCAGTGGAGTTCTTGTATTTGCCTCGGGGATGGCCAGTGCCACTAAAGGTGAGGGATTTTATATGGTACTCGAGGGAGACCTCTGTCAAACAGAATTGTATGTATTTGGAGCACCTTGTGGCTCAGTGTGGACTGGGAGAAACACAGATTGGAGGGTGCTTGGACCAAGTTTCATCCATTACTGGTCATGAAGGATCAAACTTGGTTGATGTGACGGCAACTTATCCATTTATGCTGTCTAAGGCTTCAGATTGGCTGGTGCCTAGTTCTTGTGGCAACTCAATCTTTGATTGGAAATTGATTAACAAGATGATATTTTTTGCCACCAAATGGGCAATTGAACAGGCCCATGACAAGGATTACAACCTTTATTTTCTCTGCTTTGACTGGTTTAGCTCTAAACTGCAGCACTGCAATAATTTTTTCAGTTCTTTCTTTAATACCCTTAAACAGGGTGTCACACATCCTATTTGGAAGCATATTTTCTGCTGCCAACACAAGCTATCATCTCGGCATCAAGTAGATTGGAACTTGCAGCTTCTAATGCTTTCTTATCAGCAATGGAATGCTCAAAGTGCCTATGAGTATAATAATGAGGCTAGGCATTTCAAACCAGTCTTGGAGTCGCTGCAAATGTTGGAGTGGGAAATTCTGGACATGCTTGTTCAATCTCCATCCTATGATGTGCTATCTAAATTGTACTCAGACCTTCTAGAGGATCACATATTTTTCTGGGATACTTTTGTCTCATCACAAGTTGATCCATTGCTGATAGCTTGGCATTCTTTGATAAAGGACATTTCAAGATTGCGTGATTTCTGTCCAAGAGCTGTTGAAAATGTACTTCTGGTATGTCTACAATGATTTTTGACATTTTTCACTTTTTTGTGTCACTTGTGAGCCTAATTGCTTTAGCTTTTGGTACAGATGGCCAGTAAAAATCTTAAAAAAGTATTCTCTCAGCACTCAGAGCAATCCTTGCTATGGATTTATGGTGGTCATCCAATATTGCCTGCATCTGAGAAATTGTATCATGCACAGGAGCAGTTTTTGGACTTATGTGAGTCAATTTTTCTGACTATGAATAGTCAATTTAAGCAAGGTATGACATGGTTATTCACTGAGGGCTTTTAATTGTTAGGTGATTCTTTTATGATTCATTGTCTTCCTCCTCCGTCTTTTAACTGCTTAATTTAATTATGTCTAAAATGTCTGTGGACAGTTGATGATGATTTCATCCAGGTTGCTGCTTCTTCCAATCGTGAACTTCGGTTTCTGGCATTGCAAGGTAGAAATTTCATATGCTTTTTTTGATGAATCTACATTCATTGACTTGGCATGGTGATGCTAAAGCCCAAGTATATCATTACAAGGCATGTGCATGCCAATTGGACTCAAAAAGAGATTGGCAACTGCAGTAATAAGATTTGTTGACTTATATGCCATAAGCTTTGGTATTTATTTACAGTTTTCAGATTTCTTTGTGTGCAGATTTAGTATTATATTGGCTTGCTTGGTTTTTGAGGTCACATGATATAGTTTAACTCATTGCTTTAACCTTTGGTAAATGGAAGCCACTATAGGGGCTGAAGTCTAGCAGACTTTTATTTAATTGTTATATTGTTAATGCGTTTTTTGAAAATTTTTATTCAATTTCCTTGATGGTATCTGAAATTTTGTTGAGAACATTGAGAAAGCAAGAAAGAGAAGGACAGCAAATATCTAGGTTTCTGCTATATGGCATCACTTCTGGCTTTAAATTTATATGGTGAATGTGGCACTTTACATAAGTTCTTGCTATATTTGCATGCATCTCTCCATGAATCTTATGATGCACTTTGGTTTCTAGGTATTTGCATGTCATCATATATTACGACTAGTAAATCTCAGGAAGATATTGTCCAATTTGTAAAGCAATTGGAGGAGATGGGTCAGGTTTGTGCTCTATAATCATGACATCAATTTGTATTGTTTCTCTCATGTAGCCCTGAAGTATACTGGACTTTATTTTCTCAGATGCTTTGGGAAAGACTTAGACATGAAAAGCACAAGTTGGAGGTGAAGTTAAAATCTGATGAGCATGCTCTTGTGAATGAAAATTTAGCTTCTTCTTGTGTTTTCTCACCTGAAATATTGTGCACAAGTTCTGGATTTGTTAGTTGGCAACAGACCATTCCTATAATGGATGCCACAAGTCTTTTCTTGGACAGGAAGCTACTTCAAAAGCTTTCATCTGTTGTTTTGGTTGATCCTAGCGTAGTACAACTGGTAAGCTCAATGACTCAATTTTTTTCGATCAAGAGCATTGCCCGGGTTTTTCTCAGTCAACTTGCTTAGGATGATATGACCTTTAGATTGTAAAAGTGAAGGACTTGTCCATATTGCCATTTGATTTATCTTACTCTTTGATTGCTGACATTAAGGTCTATTTGTAGGATTTTTCCTTCTTAATAATAAAAAACATCTATTTGGTTCCCTTCACATTTTCCCTTTCTTGTTTTTACTTTAATTTGTTTATTGTTAGGTTTTGCGTGAGGTATCAAATTTGCTGGAACTTGCTTTGAAATTCTCTTTAACCTCTTCAACAAGACCTCCTCAAAATTTTGTGCCTCACCAAAAAATTTCATGGACACTTGATGCCTGGACAGCAGTCGATGCAGGTCAGTGCTATTTTTCTGTATGTATTTTTGTGCTTTTTTACAGTGAGTTCATGTTCATCTCTTTGTATTTCAGCAAATGGAAAAATAACTAGTTATGTTCTTGAGATGTGGTCATGCTGGCATTCCTCTTTGTGGAGCCATTGTCCTGAGTTTGTCAAGGTATAGATAGTTTTAATTTATGGATCAGTATTAATGTATTACAATTAATTTCAGAGGAATTTTACTTGATAGGGTGCTTATTGGCATGCAGAATTTGTCAAAGATTGGCAGTCATGATATACCACAACCTGATATGCTCTTTCAGCCCATTGGAACAGCAATTGTCTGCCAGATTCTGTAAGATAGACTAATTCTACCATCTAACTGGTTACAACTTCTTGTGATATTTGCCTGGTTCATATGAATATTCATTTATGTATTGTTTTGTTTATTAACATAGATGAGTGTTATTTGTGCACATTATTTGTTGCTTCATATTCATGCATGTGTAATGTGCATTGGTAGTTACTGTTAGAACATGAATATTGCATTTTATTGTACCTACTCTGTTTCTTAATTTTTTTTTGTTTGTCTTCTAGCACCAGGAAAAGCACAAGTGCCATTAAGGATTACTTTCTCCATTCTTTGAAGCTTAAAGTTGCTTCATGCAATTTTTGGCAAAGTTGTCCTCCAGGGACAAGCTTAGATAATTTTTTCTTATCTGTGGGTCGTTCTCTTTTTGAACAGGTAGCTTAGCTTTTGTAAATTTGAAGATGTTTGTCTTTCCTTTTTAATCTTCCTCTAAAAATGTTATATTCTGTCTCTTCCAGATTATATATGTCCACGAGAAGGTGTTCAATCGCAATAAGTTTGCAATAATCAAATCCATCTTCTGCTCCTTCCAAAGGACTCTGGCTACTGTATGCTTCTTATAGAATTTCCTTTTCCAGAATGACCCACATGCTTTTTGTGTGTTTGTCACATGAAGCCATATTGTTTTTACATTTTTCTACCGAATTGTTCGCTGAAATTAAAAACTGTTTAATTGTTCATTTTTGCATTAATCACTTTATGCTTTTTCTATGGTATATTCCTCACAATATAATTGGCCTTGCTACTTTAGCTTTATAATGTATCAAGTGAAGAGAAGTTTGTTATGACTTTCACATCTTAAATTAATGGAATTTTTTTGTGGTAATTAGGAAGAGGACATCCAGCAATTGAGCTCTGTAATTGCATCATCAAGCCATCAAAGATTAAACTCCTCATTGGGGTTGTTTATTAAGCCTGTTCTTAGGGTGCTTTATCTACCTAGTTCATCATCTGGTGATTGCTTGTCTTGAGAAGTTCATATTTTATGTGCCTTCACATTTATTTTTGTCCCTTTTTCTTTCTGTAGATTGCATTTATCGTTCTCTTTTTTTTTGTTTTTCTGTAGATCTTCACTTGAACATGGGACATGCATGGTTACGGATTGGCGGCTTGCGTTTTAATCTATTGCTTAGCTGTAACAATTTGGATCCTGCCATGAAATACTCTTGCAAGTATGCACAACTAGAAGGGAAGATCTCATCTCTTGAGCTTGAAATCAAGGTAGTGCTGATATATATTATCCAATCCTTTTATCAAAATCTTGCAGAACTCCATTTGTTTGTTTCATGTCATGCTTCTGCATTTGACTTTATGCCTTACATTACAGTATATTGTCTTGTTGAGTAAAGAAGTTGTGGCATCAAGCTAGAAAGCGTTGCGTTCTAGCAGTTAGATCCACATACTCCCTTCATATCTGCTTGTCTTTTGTAGTATGTGCATGCCATATGTATATCTTTATATGTGCTTTTGTTGGTGTTAATTGTGTGACTCCTCCCAGGTACGAGAAGAATGTAACTATATTGCTGGATGGTCATCTTCGAGAGGGGCTGATAAAAACAGATCAGAAGCTTTAGAAAGGCTAAAAGCTGAACGTCAGAGGCTGCAACGGAAGGTATAAAAGCTTTGACTTCACATTCATGGTTCAGTTTTTTCTTCAGATAATTGTTAAATTAATCGAATTCATTGTGAAATAATAAAATTTGGTACACATTTTGGTAAAGTATAGTAATTAGTTTTGAGATACTTTTGTGTGTACTTTTTACTTATTTGAATTATGTTATTGAAATGATGGATCAAATGATTTATGTGACGTAAGAAAAATTGATATTTGAGAATTTTCATTTGAATACTGGTCAGGGCAATTAGATCATTATTAGAATTACATACTACATGTTGGTTTATAGTGCAATCTCTTTGCTGCATGGGCTATGACCTCTCTATCATGTGTTCTGGGATCTGGCCTCTCTTTCATGTTTTCCAAGCTCGGCCTTCTTCCTTGAGAATCTGGATGTGGAATACTTGGGCTTGCATCTGTGGGCTTACATCTGGAAGATGGGAATAAAGAAGCAAGCAACATCTACACTGTCTTTTGTTGTCTCTTACATGTGGCTTGCCCTTTCTTTTCATTTTCAATGTGGGGAGCCTTTTTGCCTTGACTCGCACTTTTTTCCCCAACACTGGAATGACAACAATGACGACGAAGCCTTAATTTAAATTTAATTCGAGTTGGCTTTATGAATCTTTTATAGCCTTTCCATTCTATTACTATCTGAAATATTAGTAATGGTGTAATTTATTGAACTTCTTCTGAGGCAAAAGCAGAATTGCTGACGTCAATTTGTGGAAGATTGGAAATTAATTTTTTTTCAAGTATTTTTTCTTCTTCTATTTATGATAATTATTGCAATTTTAATGTCATTTACTGTAAAAGATGCAAAAGTAGAATTTTTTTCTGATGCTTAACTTATGTTACCATGTTACCTGGTTTGGTTTTATCAATCAGATGGTGTTCCGCTGCAATCCTGTAAAGTATAGTGCTTTAAGGAAAGAATGTGAGGAGTTCCTGAAACTAGTTGTAACAGCGGTGAATTTTGTGAATGGCATTGAACTCATGGAGTTGCAAGAGGTTCTTGATTATTTGTGCAACTGGCAGGTATATGTCCCAACATGTCTAACATTGCATGGTAGGTTGATTGTTCTTTACTTTAATTTGATAGCATTATTTTCTTGCTTTTTCAGGAGACTGCAACCTCTTTCATTGACCGATTAGCAGATGAATATAAGGATTACAGTGATGTAGCTCAACCATTTCAAGTTGCAGTTTACGAAATGAAGTTGGGGCTTTCACTGCTTTTGTCTGGTGCCTTGCAGAAAAAGTTTCTGAACCAAATTGAGGAAGATAATATGGATCAAGTCATGGTATTCTATTATAGCTTTTGCAGTAGTTCTGCTTACAAACTTTTGTTGTTAAGACTTGACCCACTAGCTCTCTTGACTGACTTGAAAATATTACAGGAATCTATTTATTCTTTCATGAGATTTCCTGGTCGGTTTGCACTCAAGTCAATTTCTTTCGACAGTATAGATGTTCCTGCCAACTTCTGGGAACTGGAAACAGGTTTGGTAGAAAAGCTGGTTCCCATTGCAAGAGATGACAATTCTGAAAAAGAGGTGGGTCTTCCTAAACATTCTCGGCTGGTTCATTCAATTGGGCATTGTCAGGATACTCTGAGAAGTTGATTTCTTTCTCCACTGAAAAGTTCTTTCAGTATATTATTCTATTCATGTATAGTGTCCAATGCCTGAGATGCTTTGCCAATGGTGATAGGTCTCTGTCTTTCATCTGAAAACCGCATTCCATAAGAACATTCTTGTCCATGTTGCACGATTTGTAGCTGATGCTCATAGAATTGATCGGGCCTCCTTCAAGGTGAGTTTTCTTGAGTTTGAGTTAATTTCTTTGAATTACTTGTTGTTTTTTCTCTTATAATATGCTGCATTTTTTCAATCAGAAATTGAATAGGATATTCGATGAATATGCTAGCACATGGATGAGCGTTAAACTTAAAACAAGTGTAAAAGGAGGCCATGATGCTCAAGAATACAAGTTTAGGCCGCGTGCCTTTAAGATCCAGAGTGTCCTTGATGTTGATATATCAGCTCTTGGCAAGCTGTTTTCGGATGATAGTTTTATGGAATGGCAGGAGTTACTTTCTGAAGAAGAATGCCCAGAAAAAGTGATGCTTCATCTCTCTCTCTCTCTCTCTCTCTCTCTCTCTCTCTCTCTTTCTACCCCCATAAGTTCTTTCCATTAATTTTAGATTTTCTTCATGCATTTAGATTGAAGCTAGTGCAGAGGATAAAAGTTTGGAGGAAGAATGGGAACTTTTTGAGGAGCCTAGCATGAATTGCATGATCCACATGCATAATCAATTATTTGGTTCCAACAATCTCATCCAAAATGTAAGTGGTCTTTCTGATCTTGTAGATGTTTCCTGACTTTGGTAACTAAGACAGTGGTGCATTTACTCGTCAAACTGCTCTTTATTCTTGTATAAAATATGCCCCTTTACCTTTAGAAGAATCCTAAGATTTAATGTGATGTACCATGCTGTTACGTGAGTATGTATCTATGTATGTACTTCTTGACAAGTAGTTGTGTACCTTATATGTTTGCATACTGCATAAGATTGGTACTTTTTTTATGTGCTTCTAATGGTGTTCTGTTTATTTTCAGCCTCAAACATTCCACATATCCAATTCCGATAGGTTGCTTTTATTTGCTGACTCTTACACACTTGGAGCAGGAATGATTAAAGGTGATCAATGGATGTGGCCATCTCATTTTATGTATGACATTTGGCCTTTCAAAGAGACAACTGTCACTTTTGGTGCTTTTCTGCAGGTTTAAAAGGCTTAATTGCTTCGAGTTTGGATGCTAAACTTGTGCCAGAACATTTACTTCGCATCTGTTTTGAGCATGAATGCATAGTTGGCTCATCACAGAAGCAATCTTCTAATTACAATTTTTATAAGGTTTCAAAGATGCTATTCCTCGTTGTGCTAAAAAAAAAATATTGACTTTAGTGGAAACTTGGTTGACATCATTTCTTTCACTCTTACTAGGACTCAAATGCTCCAGTGATGGATAAAATGGTGAAGTTGCTTACTGCTCTGCAGCAGCAGATCCATGTGCTTTTGAGTGAGTGGGAAGATCACCCTGCTTTGAAGCAAATCATGGATGTGATTGACATGATTTTGGCTATTCCAATGGATACACCTCTGGCCAAGGTGGAAAATATATCTATTTCTTCTGTTTTATTTAGATTTTGTTCTTGCAAACTGTGCTTTCAGAAAGAAAGATTGAACTGGAAAAGAGGCATGTGACTATGTTTGCTTTGTGATAGATGTTTGACATAGTTAATTAAGTTACATGCAATGTAAAGGATGGCATAGTTCTGTCTAGATAAGTAGGTTCAAAATTAATGACTGGATTGAAGGATTTTCTGCAATCCAATCATGAGGTTAATGTCTCAAATACTTACCTCTGATCTTTATTGAATGTTGTGATCTTTGTCTATGAAAACCTTCTGGCCTGCATGACTTTGTGAGAATGATGTTCCTTTAATGTGGTTTTCCATTGCTCGACACTAAAATCCATTTTATTGTATGAAGGCTCTTTCTGGACTGCAATTCCTGCTTAACAGGGCCAGAGTATTAGAGGAAAATGGATCGAAATTCCCCCTCTCTGGTATGCATTCTACCTCAACTTTATTCTGTTTTGTTTGTTGTTTACTGCTTTTGAGTGTTATGTGCCTATTTTCATTACTGTTTGTTATTATCATCCTCTTATTATGATTCAGATCAACTGCAACCTATTATTCTTCTGGTGTGCTCTTGGCAAAAGATTGAATTTGACTCGTGGCCTGCATTGCTTGATGAGGTTCAGGATCAATATGAGATTAACGCTGCAAAGGCAAGTAATAACTAGTTCTTTTTTTATCTTTTTATTGGGCATATATGTGTGTGTGTGTGTGTTGTTACAAGAATTTGAGAGACAACTTTCAAATAGAGATCAAGATGTCTTATATGGAAATTATGTCTGTGCCATCTTTACTTGCATAATACTGCCATACCTGCAAATTTCAGCATCATTTTCAGTGATGGGTTGATTCTGAAAATGTGTAGAAGGTCAAATTGGTTTTATGACAGTAAATGAGTCTCCTCTAAATTTCTCACATTTCTGGGGAACATAAATGCCAAGTAAAATTAGCTGATAGATGAAAATCCTTCTTTTGCTGCTTCCATCAAAATTTTTTGTATACTAGCCTTAATATTTGGTAACACAGTGTCTCGTCAAATTATATGGTGAAATATAAACGCCTCTTCAAGGTTATTGTATTCTTTTAGTGGGATCTTTAAGTTGCTCTCTTTCTCTCTCACATTCTTTTTTAATTTTATTGCAGTTGTGGTTTCCTCTCTATTCAGTTTTGCATTGTGGTCACTCTGCTGATCTTGCTGCATATGAGCAATCCACAATAGAAAGGCATGTCCAACATGCTATCCTGTCTGAAGTTCTATTTGGCTTGCTGCATATGATTCTCCTTTTTTATTCCTTCTCTCTCTACACTGCTTCTTTCTTATTCCTTGTTCCTAATATGAATGGATTTTGTAGTTTGGAGGAGTTCATTCAAACTTCTAGTATTGGTGAATTCGGAAGACGTCTCCAACTTCTTTTTGCTTTCCATGGTCAAATTGCTAATGGAATTTGCTTAGAAGCAGAAACTTATGCAAGGTAAAGCTTGTTCTTTTATAATAAAATAGTATGTTAAGTTTTTATCATAAGGGGAAAAAAAAGCTAAAAGGTATACAAAAATGGTTTTTGAGAGTTACTTTGAAGCTCAAACTAGATCCTGATTGCTATTTCTCTTAATAACAGGTTTACTTATGTGCTTCTAATAGTATGACATTTTAACAATTTAAGATGCTGTTATATAGCTGTTTGTTTTATATTTGTTGTTGTATTCTTGTGAAAATTCTATTTTCATTTTAAAAAGTAAACTAATTATAGCTAGATCATTCAGCCCTTGGCAGGAAGTAAACCTCAAGATTCTATACAATGTATTTGGATACTATGTACAATTTTTGCCAAGGTTAGTTCCGTCTACAGTTATTTATAACATAAAAGTCCCAAATTTCAGAAATTTCTTGTGCTTTGGTTGGGCTTGTTGATGCTTTTATATCCTGTTCAGAATAGCGGAGAACATTAAAGTCAATAGAAGAAACATTGAGAAGGAACTGACAGATGTTGTGAAGCTATGTCACTGGGAACGAACTGAGGCTTGTTTGTCCATTGAAACCTCAAAAAGGACTCGCCAGAAGCTGAAGAAGCGGATTCAAAAGTACACGGTAAGTAATCCAAGGTTATTCTTTCACTTGGAGCATTTCACTTCAGTGTTGTGGGTGGTGTTGTAATTAGTTGTTTAAAGTTCTTTTCCTGTGTGAAATAGGCCAGATTATTTAGTTAAGGTGGGGGAATCAACCCTAATAACCATTTTATAGCCTTTTTCATTTGATTGTAGTAGCAATAGTCTATTTATTTCTGTGTAGTTTTTGGATAGGGTTGATGATTTTGCTTGTCTTGAATGCTGAGATATTGTTACTTAGTTGTAACTTTGGCCTGTGGGAACTGCAGTAGGTGTTAAAATAAGTAGTTTTTCCCTTTTCATTTTATATGCATAACTTTTAGAAGCTATTCCTATCGGAAATTGGCACCTAGAGTGGCAAGTAGAGAAAAAGAGAACCTGCTATTATTTCATGAAGGAAGCAGCATTTTCATATTCATCAATCAATCCAACGGTGGAAGAATTACATGTTCACTTATCCTCTCAATTCTGCTGCATTTCGTTATGCTTCTTCGTCTTGTCCTTTTGTTCATGTGCTACTAGTGTTGCCATTGTCTCAAAATTAATGAAACCAATCTTGTAGCCTCAGAAACCTGCTGGAAACCTTTTGGCTAAAAAATTTTTCCTGATGGGCACCTTCATCTCATTTATCTTTCTCATTTTAATATATCCTTTTTTTCAGTAATATTTTGTGGTATTAACTTTATCATCCTTGTTAATCAGGATTTTCTGCAACAGCCAGTAATGCTAGTTCTCAACCATGAAGTAGAACAGAATGGAATAAATATCCAAACTCTCCAGGATCCAAAGCCTCTCAATGATGCAGAGAAGAATGCTTCATTGTTTGACAGTCCTGTAGACCTGATGCCGTTAAACGATAAAAAAAGGTTTGATTGCTTTTTGATTCTCAATTGAAGGATCATTAATCTCAGTTTTATTTTTCCTTTAGGAAAAACATCAAGAGCATCAACAGCCAATAACTTTACCTTCTAACCTTTTCTTGTCTTTGGCATAGGCCTACCTGGTTCTCTGTGTGGAGTAAAAAACAAGAACATACTTTCCAGAATTTACATCCTGAGTGGATTTCCAAGCTAAGTCTTCTCGATTATGAAGGTTACCCTTTTCTCTTTTTTCATCATATTTTCTCCTAATTGGACTTGTCTTTGTGATTTACATTTTTGCAGTAGGGCATAATATAATCTATGCCAACCATAAGGACCTCATAACTGACAATTTGTTACAGATGTTGCAAGCATCATCCAGGAATCCTTATCCAGAGAGTCTGAATGCCTTTCGCATTGGCAACAATGGGATGTTGTGTGCCAGGCACTTGAAAGAATATATCAAACTGCAATGGAATGTGATGAACTCTGGAAAGATGCTAAAAGTAACATAGGGAAGAAGAGGGCATTTTCAGAACTACTAAAATTGTTAGAAAACAGTGGATTGCATAAGCATAAGTTTGAAATTACGAAGGTATAAGGACTTGGTGTTTTTTTGTCTTTATTTTTTAATTTTTTGTTAATTAAGACCAATGGCTTTGCATATTTTAATTTTGATGACTTGACATTCGTAGGTATCCAACAATTCCAAGTGGTTCAGAGAGCCATCATATAATTCTGAGCATTTGCTCCTGACACAAAGTAGATTTTATTTTGGATATTCTGACACCTCAACTGCTTGTGATCACAAATGGTTGCCTAACGAAAATCTAGATAGTGAGTGGAAAACAACCAATCAATTTTACTTTCAAAGCTTAGCATCTGTGCAGCATCTGCTACACGTTTGCCTGAGACCGCATGAGGACATCACTTATGAGCAGGTAGAATTCTGCATTGATATACATTAAAGCTCCAACTATTTTGGTCAGCAATAAAATTCAATTTGGCATTTTCTGGCAAGCCCTCTTCATTATGAATCTTGACTAATTTTAGCAAGTGTCAGTAGCCCATTTGTAATTTTTTAATCAGGATTAGTCATCCATAATTTGTGGTCATATATGGGCAATTACCTCTGTCATTGGGCTTCATCAACCTGTCCAATATTTTGTATGTTTTGAAGGCATTGCAGTTGTTTGAGTGAATATTTGACCTGGAATTATGTTTTGATTTGTGTAGGCTAGTAGGTCAATGTCCTTTGTGTGCCACCTCATCATTATGCAACAGAAACAGCGGGCTGCTGCATACGCTTTTGCTAAGAAATTGAATTGCCTGAGGGAATATGTTTCTGTTCTGGAAAAATCATATACAAAATGCACTGAAACTGATCAGATAAATAGAAATGAGTGTTCCATAGCACAAAACAAGAGTGACCTCTTTAAATGCTTGTGGAAACAGAAGGTAACTTTTCCTCCTTGTTTCATGTGATTGTCCTGTCATTTCAAGTGGAAAATGAGTTTATGTTTTTCGTTGCAGCTATTGTTTGATGTTCTAACGGCCATGCTGGTTGAGGAATCGCTATTACTTAAAACTGTGGAAAATACTCATCCAAAGTCTTGTCAAATTGTAAAGCCCACTGCAAATCATGCTGTTCAATTCATTGAAAATAAAATTCAAATCATGCAAAGATCTAAGGTGCAAGTCTTTGTTATTAACAATTTTTCCACTAATCTATGATCTTGCTTTTTATTATTAATTCTGAGCCATATTACAGGAATCATTGGATAGCTATTTTCTTCGTCAAGTTGGTTCTACATGTGTCATTCCCTTTTATCCTTGTGTTATTCCAAAACAAATGAAAGAGTTGGTGCGCAAAAATTTCCTAGTCATCAGGGAGTTTGAAGAGGACCTCAGTAAACAAGATTTTAACAGAAGCTTTGTCATGAAGACTTTATTTGGTCATTTTGATGACATATTCAAGAAGGTGTTGCCATACATATAATTTCTTTACTGCCTATCCCTAGTTATTTGAGAATATCTGGTGACATTGCAATTTACAGCTGATGTTATTAGTAATGGATCACAGATGATTGTGTAGTGTAATGGTCTTGAAAATTAAATTCTATTTTTAGCCTTTGATGCAAATACAATAATGACTGTTTCTTCCACTCGACTGCTTTTGCAGGGGAAATTGTTGGCTCACCAGTTTGAGCAGTTTGATTCTGACATCAAGGCGAAGAATGAATCATTAAATGCATGTGAACATTTCAACTGTTGCAGTGAGAGTTACTCTGACCGTGAAGCTGAGTTTGATGAAGCCTTCAAAAAGACATTTGGACTTATCATGGATGCATTAAAAAAGCAATGCTCAACAGGCAAGGGGTATGCTCTCTCTGAAGAGCCATTGGGGAAAATTACCTCATGGGAGTATCTATTCACATCATCTGAGGCAAATTTAAATGTGGAAGAATTTTGTAAAAGTCTACTGGGAACAATTACTTGTGCAGTAAGTTTGTTAAGGTTCTTCCTGTATTTGCCGGATAGTTTTATTTATTTCATTTGATTCGTATCTTCTGAATTGTGCATTCACAGGACAAACTGGTAAATCATTATGGAACTGATGTTTCTTGCCTATCTAATAAGCTTGGAGCATGTTTTGAGCATCTACATGCACTCTCAGACCTAATGTTGCATCTCGGTGATGGTTTACTACAAGATCTTATGACAATGCATAAAACAGTAAGTTGATGACTTTAAATGGCTACGCTGTCTGTACTCTTGCCAATACTATCTAATATCATCAACATGCACATTTTCTCAGTTAACAATCATTTGTGGCAGGCATTCTTAACTATTCTTTGTTTACAACTTGCTGCAGGTATCAGTAATGACTCTCATGCTCGCAAATGTTTTTGCTTCTTTGTTCGTGAAAGGGTTTGGTATTCCTGCCAAGGACCAGGTTGATGATGCCAGCCATGATATATCTCAAGATGCAAGTGGAACTGGCATGGGTGAAGGTTGTGGACTTAAGGATATTAGCGATGAGATAACTGATGAAGATCAACTTCTTGGAACTTCTGAGAACGTATGTTACATAAATTTGTTTAGTTTCTCTTTACTAGTAATGCTGCAATGTTTTTTAAATTCTTTTTCTTATTCAACTGCAGCCAGGTGAAGAAGATGCATCAGATAAAATTCCAAGTAAGAATGACAAGGGTATTGAGATGGAGCAAGATTTTGATGCTGATGCTTTTAGTGTTGGCGGGGACTCTGCAGAGGAGAATGGTGAGGATAACGAGGGTATTGAGGATGAGCAACTGGAGTCTGCAATGGGAAATGGTGGAGCAGATAGTGAGGTTGTTGATGAGAAACTTTGGGATAAGGAGGAAGATGAAAATCCCAATAACAAAAATGAAAAGTATGAGTCTGGACCATCCGTTTGGGACAGAGATGTAAACAGCAGGGAGCTGAGAGCCAAGGATGATTCTGCCTCTGTTGCCAATGAAAAACCTGCGGATTTTGATTCTGATGAACTTGATAAACAAAATGATGAGGCTGGAAGCCAGGATGATATCAATGATGAAGAGAATAATAATGATGTGAGTATGGATAAGGAGGAAGCATTTGCTGATCCGACTGGAATAAAGCTCGATGAACCAAATCAGGGTTCTGAAGAAAATATGGATGTGGATGAAGATATGAATGAAGGAGAAGACTTGGATTCTAAGGAAGAAATAGGTCTGGGAGAGGATGATGTATCCGGTGATAACATTAACTGTGAGGAAGATAATATAAATCCTACCAATGGGGCCGTGGAAGAGGCAGAAAATCAACCAATGGATGGAGCTTCAGAAAAGAACAATCTTGATGATGGTGAAGAGAAATCAGAGACAAATGCAATGGCACCAAGGAAAGATGTTGGAGTGGGAACTTTTGACATGGTTAGTAATCATAGACCTAATGCACAATCTGCTCCTCAACCAAATGGTGACATGCAGGCATCTGCTTCTCAAAACAATGCACCAGAAGCAAGTATGTCTAATACTGGTGAAGCTTGTCATAACCTTGCCCCTCTCGGAGGCTTACCTTCTGGTGATATGTGTGAGATGGATGTCATGCTTTCTGATCCATTATTTGGTGGAAGATTCACTGATCAACCAAAAGCTGAGTTTCCTCAGCAAGAATCTCCAACTCATCAGAAAACCCAGCTAAACCCTTATAGGAATGTTGGGGATGCACTTGAAGAATGGAAAGAAAGAGTCAAAGTATCTGTTGATCTTCAGTCAGGCAACGAAGAGGTAGCAAGTGAGGTAGAAGACAAGAATGCAGATGAGTATGGATATGTTCCTGAGTTTGAAAAGGGAACAACTCAGGCATTGGGATCTGCTACTTCTGAGCAGATCAATGCTAATGTCAATGGCAAGAAGCCAGATGAGGATGGTCTTGCATCTCCAAGAGATGATGCTGCTGATATGGAGATTGAGAAGCAAAGTTCTGGAGAATGGCAAATTAAACCTTGTGTCTCAAATGTGAAAAATAAGTTGGAGCAGCAGACACAAATTTCAGATTTTGAAAAGTCCCAAAGGGAAACGTCTCCTAAAATTCATGAGCATGATGACATTGAACCAAGTTCAGAAAATTTGTCTGAGAGTTTGGTCTCCATCAGGAGGTCTTACTTGAGTGAGAGCGTACAACAGCTCAGCAAACTTTCTGTAGATGAAAGTGAGATGGAAAAAGCACCAGACCCAGAGGTAGTCTCCCATGATATCAGAAGTAATTCTGCAGTTCTATGGAGAAAATATGAGTCGGTGACTGCAAGGCTGTCACATGAGTTGGCCGAACAATTGCGTCTTGTTATGGAACCCACGCTTGCCAGCAAGCTCCAGGGAGACTACAAGACTGGCAAGCGGATAAATATGAAGAAGGTAAGCTAAAGTTTAGTGTGTATCTTGAGTAAAAATTCTAAGTATGCTCGGATTTGTTCCCTTCTTTTATTTTTATTTTTTTCTTATACTTTACACTGCTGAAAATTTATAGGTAATTCCATATATAGCAAGTCACTACAGGAAAGATAAAATTTGGTTGAGGCGAACCCGGCCTAGCAAACGGGATTACCAAGTCGTTATTGCTGTGGATGATTCCCGCAGTATGTCTGAGAGTAGTTGTGGCGATGTTGCGGTTGAAGCTTTGGTGACTGTATGTCGTGCAATGTCTCTGCTGGAAATGGGAAACTTGGCAGTTGCAAGCTTTGGAAAGAAAGGAAATGTGAAGTTGTTGCATGATTTTGACCAGCCTTTTACTGGAGAAGCTGGGATCAATGTTAGTGCTCTATCATTTATATTCTACATTACAAGCATATGAAGATGGCAATTATGATCATTGATTCTATTCTGTTTGTCTTGGAAATACATTTTATGGTTTTTTTTTCGGGTTTGTCAAAGTGCGATAATAAAATTGATGCTTCTCACACTTTTGCTACCTGGAGCAGATCATCTCCAAATTGACATTCAGGCAAGAGAATACCATTGCAGATGAACCTGTAGTTGATCTATTGAGGCATCTGAACAACATGCTGGACATCGCAGTTGGCAGGGCACGGCTTCCTTCTGGGCAGAACCCACTGCAACAGCTTGTCTTAATTATTGCAGATGGCCGGTTCCATGAGAAGGTACAAATATTTTGTCCACCTAGGAAAATCAGTGGAAAAACAAAAAAAAAAAAAAAAACAAAAACTACAGTCTTCTGCTGCAATGATTGAAATATTTAGGCATTGATTCCTTGATAAACGTACTTTATGCAGGAGAAGTTGAAGCGCTGTGTTAGGGATTTCTTAAGTCAGAAGCGCATGGTTGCCTTTCTGCTTCTAGATAGCCCACAAGAGTCGATTATGGACCACATGGTATCCCTAAAATCTGTATTCTAGATGTGGATATTCCTGAATTTACTGAAGCAGGAGTTCCTCTAATTTCATATTTCTCTTTTGAATATCTGTTTCATCGAGCTGCAGGAAGCATCGTTTGTGGGTGAAGGCGAAAAAAGAGTGCTCAAATTCACGAAATACCTAGATTCTTTTCCATTCCCTTATTATATTGTATTGAGGAACATTGAAGCTCTTCCACAAACTCTGGCCAATCTTCTGAGACAGGTAGTTCCACTATCCCTGAAAACGATGATTATTGTGAGTTCTGTTGTGTTAGTATATTGTACTATGATTGTAATATTGGTTCTCTTCCTTGTGCCAGTGGTTTGAGCTTATGCAGCATACAAAGGACTAAATTGGTTCTTACTGTTGAAGAGCTTAATATGGCTAGCAATTGTCGCGTGCACATGTTTTTCGTTTCATTTTCGTACGAGGAAATGTTTGAAATGACTTCGCTCGAACAGGGAAAAGTCACCAGAAGATTTGCCTCTTCAAAATCGCAAGTTAGCTCTATAGCATAGGAGTAACTTTGTAGAAACAAATAGGGCAAAGTTGACAGAATGGTGAACAAGTATTCATTTATGTACATAACATTATACTTTATTTAATAATATGGATTATGTATCCCATTTTTGTCATGAAGTGGACAATGGGTGCTTAACGCTCCTAAAAATGTTCTCTCTCTCTCAAGTTACAATCTTAACATCGAATTTGTACATAGGCAAAGATACAATCTCTCCAGTTGCCGAAGGTGGTGCTGGAGTGGCGGCGACCAATCAAGAATCACCGTACCGAAGGGTTAGATCCCCTCATTCTGTTTTGCTTCCTACAGGACGGAACAGAGGAGCAACTCGTCCACTTCCTTGCGTCAAACAATTTTGGGACTTTTCTTGCCTGTAAATTCAAATTTAGGGTTTTTTTTTTTCCTTTTTTGTCCACTGCGATATTGTAATTTTACGGTTTCCTGGAAAGTTTCAATCTTTGGATAAAGTGATAATGATGATGTGGTTTTGCAATGAACAATAATAATAATGTCTTTCACAATGTAGCTACAGGGCGTTTGGCTTTGTGCAGTGAGAACGCCCTTTTAATCAAGTAAAATCAAAGTGCTGATGAAAGACAAAACAGCAGCTAAAATCAAAGTATTATTCTCTACCAAAACTAAATGGTTTGCAGCCAAACTCAAACTATCAATCTCAGGGCAGGAACCATAGATGATGCCGTATCATACCACTCTAGCTCGTGATGCAGCTCTCTCCTGGATCTCTGATGCCCTTTCTTATTTCATCCCCTTCAGAATTGAAAGGTCGCGAACATGCTTCTTCTCCTCAGCTTGGATCTCCTTCAAAGCACTTGGAAACGGGTTAGGCGGAGGTCTTTTCCCCTGAAGACGAGCAATCTGTTTCAATCGAGCATATGCCTTCTTTTTCTCCTTTTTCTCTCTCCGATATTCCATCTAAGCATTTGACCCCAAAAAAAATAAAAAAAGGAAAAAGGTATAAAAATAATAGTTATAAATGCAAGAAAAAAAATGACAAAATAAAGAGAACATTTTCATAGAAAATTGTATTTCAATAACCCAGAAGACATACATCAGCTAAAGCCATAGCTTCATCCTCAGTAACTCCCTGCTCCTTCAACTCAAGCACTCGTAGACCAAATATACGAGCTGGAGGAGGATTGAAAGCAGAAATCCTATGAAACACAAGCAAAGTCAGTTAAATTTTTCTTGTGCATCAGTTTCTATGCTAGACAGGTCATAAATTCATGATATTAGTGGAAGCATTTTTGCTGCCAAAGACTATGGCCAGACAAAAATCTCAAAGTGGAGTGTCAAACTAAAAGGAGAATGAAGTGAAATTATCATCCAAGTATACATTTACAAAATGTTGGAAATGGAAACCTCAATTATCATCCAAGTAAGCAAGAAACTGCATCCAAACAATGGCTCTGTAAAGTAATCATTTATGCAAAGATTTTCACCTTCATACATGGTCCAAATTTGACTGGAAACCAAAGCAAAAGTTTCCTGAGGAATGTATCCCCACATGGAAAATTTAAAATAAAGTACCATTCAAAATATGCAACTGGCACATTATGATTTGAATGCACATAAACAAGGGAAATTTGACTCAAATTTCCCAAAAGAAAGAATTAACAACAAACAACAACAAAGCCTTAATCACAAATTTAATTGGGAATGGCTACATGAAAGCAGAAAAGAAATAATAATAACAACAATACTTGATGGCATCCTCGTATTTTGATTCCGGATGCTTCTTGAAGAACTTCTTTATGTAAGGATCCTCTGGGAGACTGATCTGCTTAATCTTTCCATCTGTACGAGGAAATGTTGCTGGGGGTGCTCTGGATGACACAAAACAAACAGAAAGATAAGGTGGAGCGAATAAGTTATCACACCATTCGAGTAGCCACATCACCATTAGCGTACGTGATACATGTTGATTAGAAAATATTACGAAAACCTCAAATTCAACGGTCAATTATCCTCATATCCCACAAAAAAATTTCAACCACCCTAAAGCAGCAACGGAGGTCTTCCCACAAACCAATATTTTACACAAAAAGAAAGTAACTTTAACTAATAGAAAGAATTAAAGTTCCCATCTTTTCATGCATTTGGATCCAAAGCAGCATGCTTTACAACAAAAATGGAAGGAAAACCAGAGACAGAGAGAGAGAGAGAGAGAGAGGTCACCGTTCCATGGCTTTGAGCCAGACAGGCTCAGCCTTGGCCAAGCCCTCGACGAGCTTTCTGGTTCTCGATAGCAAATCTCCCTTCATGTACGACATATCGGCTGCTCCCTTCCGTCTCTGTGTCTGCTCGTCTTCGACGTCCTCCAATGAAAAATCGAATGCCGGCGGAAGTTTTCCAGTTTCAGTTTGGAGGGGAAGCCAAGAAAAAGAAAATAGAAGGTGCCGAAAGAAACGTCGCCGTTTAGCTGCGTTGAAGTCAAACCCTGTAAACATAAAATTAATATATATGTGTAGACTAATTGGCACCGTAATTTTGATACTAAAACAACAATTAAAATTTAAAAATTAATAATAATAATAATAATAATAATTATTATTATAATAATATTATCACGATTGATTATTTACTATGCATAAATGGGGTTAATTATAATTGTGGTATTGTGAGTTTTACTTTTTTTTGACGCAGGCACTCTGCTGCGTTCATGCAAATTTATCATTCCAGCCAGCCACGAAGTCTTTTAATCCCTGCCAAAATGATGGAGGGGACAAACAAAATCCACACACTACTTTCAGGGTGATTGGGAGGAGTTAGGACTCCAGACCCATCCATGATTGTGCTGTCCCCAGCTTTCTTTCCAAGAGGCAAATCAAATTAGTTAACCCAAATTTCTTTGAGTGACTGAATCAAACAAAATCCTTCGTAATCTGATCTGATTTTCTCTATTCTACCATTTCTAAGGCGTTTAGCTCGGCTTTCACTCCTGGAAAAAGAGCAATTCTTTCGTGAGTGTTCATAAATTGTTAAGACCACAGCCTTGCTGATATGTGTTCAAATCTTGATGTTGAACATATGATGATGAGAATGGAAAGATAATGCTCCCAAATGACAGAAAAATAGTCTTGGTACACACAAGCTAATACAATTAAAACAAGTGATAAGGTCAATTGCGTTTAGTTGCAATCGCTACTTAAGTACAAGAACGTCAAATTAGCTTTTGGTTTTTGATTTGAGGAAGCAACAAAGCAGAGGGGAAATGAAACACCAAATTTAACTGAGCCAAGGATGACTTCCCTAACGTCCAACCGGCAGCAGTGTTTTCTTTACTCCAATTTGGCAACGAAAAACATGGCCTGCCAAGATGGGCGGTAGACTTCATCTGTCCCGCGAGGATGGAAATGCCTTGCCACCAACAGGCGAATTGCCCGCGTGCCCATGCTTGGCCCCGGAAATGCAAGACAGGTAGCCAAAGCACCGAAAATCCGGCTGCTGGAATATGTCATCACAGTTGGAGGCACTTTTGATGTCTGAGCAAGAGGTGGTGGATGCACCATCTAAGTGGTTTTCTGGCTGATGAACTTTGGATTCTGACACGCTTCCATTCAAATGATGATAAGCAGAGCTCATTACATTCAGTCCATGGCTTGTGGGAGAAGGATAGGATTCTTCAAGCTTTTTTGCATTGAGGAACCGACCACCAGAACCTCGAGCCCTCCTTAATGCATGAAGATGCCGAGACTCATGAAGATACGACTGAAGAATTTTCCATGTTATATACCAAAAGAATGTTATCAATTCACCCACTAATGAACACATGAAACATGACTGCCACAGAAATTTAATGGGACTTGAAAAATGATAAACTGTGTACCTTTCGAATTTTGACGAGTTTGTTTTGAGCCTCAAGCCTGGCCCGGTATTGCCTCCTCCTGAGAATTGCATTATACTGTTTTGCATTGACAAAAATTGGTTCGTCTTCTTTAAGGTCAAGAGGCAGTGGCACTCGTGTTGGAAACATTCCAAACATCTTGGGATGATGAATCTGCTGAAAATTCAGACTCATATATCATCAAAACGGAGTACAAAACAGTTATGATTTTGCAGTAGCACATAGAATGTTGTGTCCTTTTAAAGTGAATTCACATGCCATATTCAACAGAACAATTAGCATATCAGAATCTATGTCGCGCTATCTTATTAAGTAGTCAACATAGATTGAAACCACAAGAGTTGATTTGTTCCTTGATAGATGCAAGCAGTCATTTATGTGCATGAGGAATAAGTAAGCAAAACAATTGTGCAAAAGGAGATGCTAAGGTAACTGCACACTTCAAAGACCTCCATTTTTTATAGTTGAATAATAAATAAAACCTTGCACGGCAAAAGCACCAAAAATATCTGAGATAAGAAAATGAATTTGAAGTGGAAAACAATATGATAACTTCAAAGTTCCCCAAACAGAAGGGTAGCCAAGGCATGACACATTTTCTTTCTCTTCTATTGTATTTTATTTCAAATGTACAGATATTAAGAAGAAGCAAATGCAGTGTTGCATATTTAATTACATAAACAACCATTCAACCCTACCCTTCATCGCTCTAGGTTTGCTTAATGTGACCTTTCTCTATAATGTCAAAGCGACTGAATTTCTCAATGCGATAAGAATAAACTATTCTCACTCTAATCACTGTTGACAGCATTTAAATCATATATATAGAGAGGCAATTAGCGGAAACTGTTATTCTAAATGCCTTGGAATGCCAAGGTATCTTTTTCAATCAAATTGCACACCCCATTGCAACAATACACACCAACATGTTTGGGGAAGAGAATAACAAGATCATACGGCACAAAATACTTACTGGAGCCTGAGGGCCACAAGAAGCTAGTATGCCACCAAAGTATGGTTCAGTATACTGGAACGGAATGTGAGCCTGCAGTAATAACCTCACTATGAGATCAAAACACTTACATAAACCAGAAAGAAAAGCAAGCATATACCTACAATGGATTGGGTATAGTCAATGTGTGAAGGGGGCAAGATAAAATCTTGACTATCCAATTCTGTGTCTGATTTCATATGACCTCTCATAGGCTTCCCATGAGTTTCATTAATTCCTAAGAATGTACAAGAAAAATTAATTAGACACCGGTTTGGTTGAGCAACAAAGTAGTCAGGAAAAGCAGAATCTGAAAACTAGGAAGACATAAACAGTTGATTGTTTCACATCCCAGTAAACTTGCAAGAACCAAACAACTTGCAGGCAATTACTGCATAGTGTTGTGTATATTTTCTCTTCCTCTTACCAGGACCACAGAACATATATGCATAAGATAAAAAATTATCATCTAAAGCATTCACAGAAGAGTTTGTTATGTGTGAAACTTTGGGCAGCATCTAGGTTCAAAGCATGATGAAGGGCTTCTAGCATGAAAAGGAACAATGACAGAATTTAGTTTTTTAACTGAAATCTAAACATCCCACGATCCAACGTCAAGAAACACATATAATTACAATAACACAGTTATCCAGAAATTTCTTGTTCTGCAATGTTACCTTCTCGCAAGCTAGCAACTTCAGGATACGATTGACCAGTGGACTGAGTTGAAGAAGAATCCTGGTCTCGAAATTGAAAACTTAATTGCTTAGGGTCACGGAAGTGCTGTGGTGGAACTCCCATTGTCAAGCTTAAACTTTCAGACACGGATGTTTTTTGAGTGTTTGATTCAGAAGAATTTCCCAATGACAGGCAACCATCAATGTATGGAGAGGCCAAATGGGTGGGGCTGATACCAGAGTCTTTCTCACACAAGTTTTGCATTTTCATAATGACAGGAACAGTGTAACAATTTTTAATTAGAAACTCACTTGATCTTCAAAGATGAAATAGAGGGTGCTCGGTGCTTGTATTGGCCACTGAAATCAAGCTAGAATCTGCCAATAACAAAATATAGAACAAAATGCAACAGTAAGGAGACCAACATAACACTTTTCTTTATAAGAAGGAAGCACCCAAAGAATTATGGCATTAAAAGCATAAGAAGCCAAATCAGAGAAACCCCAAGAAGCATAGCCAAGCATCAGGCATCTCCTCCTTGGCTTTCACTAATGCATATAACACTGCAGAACTGGATGTGGTTTTTCTAAAATTTTTGTAAAGCAAATGCTTCTCTAGAAGAGAAAAACAATATTTTTGGTACAAGAGACAAAATGTTTGCAACCTATGAGCTTTCCAACGGACACAAGCAATACCCACTATTCTCACAATTGCACACCATTTTCTTCACACCCATATTAGATATCTCAGAACCGAAAGTTGGTCAAACGATTCCCTCACCAACTGCAGATTTTAGAACACACGTGGATAGCCATTTCATATTATATGAGTTCACATTTCGATCCCAGCACCAATGTCAAAAAAAAGGAGAACATCAAGTACAGCCAAAATCACCGTCAATGTTCAAATTGAGGTCCAACAAACAGCTTTCGTTGCAATACTAACACCCAGGCCACAAACAGGACAAGATCAAGTACAGCCCTTAGTCCCACTGTCAATGATTAATGTTAGCAGAATTGTTTAATTTTCAAGAATAATACTCACGCCACAGGTAGGGCAGAACCAACACAACCATCAACCCACTGTCAATGTTCAAAGTTCAAACTAATGAACAAAGAATTATTAGCAAGTTGACATTCTTCACCACAAAAGGTTATTACACAGGACATATCTTATCTGGACTCTATATCAAATGTTTAGATTACAGCCAATATGAAAAATCAAAAGCATGCAAACCATCAAGGACAAAAAAACTGGAACTAAGACAATCATCACCTGGAAGTTGTTAAACCCACATGTTTAGTCAGATGGTGAACCAAACAGGTCCAGTTTGCCCAATCAATGCAAAAACCCAAACCCCAACAAACTATACATCATTCACCAAGATATATTTTAGACAAGAAAACAAATTTCCAAACTTTGAAACAAACCAAAAAAAAGAAACTCAAGAGGAACTTTTTATTGAATTGGTTTAGAGAATAGTTTGTCAAATCCCATAGTCGAATAGGAATCGAAATCATCATGCATGCAGAACCCAGAAGCAGAATCTCATAACAGAACAAGGAAAAACAAGGGGAATAGAAAACAAGCATCAAAAAAATACTAAATCAGTAACCCACCAAAAAGAAAACTTTTTCCTGCCAAAGAACACAAAATCGAATTTTTTTTTTAACTTTGACCATCTTATTATGTTTCCAATGCTAGCATATCAAAATATTCCTTACCAGCAGGCCATTTTTCAAAAAGTTAAAGAAAAAAAAAAACAAGACTGAAATAGACAAAATACACCAACCAAGAAGAAGATAAGAAGCCGTGAGTGTGTTTGTGAGAGAGATGAGAGAGAACCTTTGGGAGTTTGGAAAAGTACTGAGAACAAAGAGTGGGGTAGAGATGTTAACTTTGTTTTATGCACATTTCCCTCCTCAGCCCAGAAACACCTCTCTCTCTCTCTCTCTCTCTCTCGTCTTTGGTGTCAAGTCTCAAGCCTGCTTACATCGTCCACAATGTCTTTCTGTGTCTTTTGGTCTTGTCTTCGGTGTTAATTCTCAAACCTGCTTACATCTTCCACAATCTCTCTGTCTCTGTCTGTCTTTGGGTCTTGTCTTTGGTGCTAAGTCTCAAACATGTCTTACATCTTCAATAATCTCTCTCTCGACACAGTAACATTACCATGATCACCACCATTATTTTATTGTGTTCGCTTGAACTCATACATTATTTTATTTCTGAGTAATTTTCTCTTAGAATACTTATCGATCTCATATTAATTATCAACATAATTTATTTCTTTGACTTTTATTTTATACTTTTCTAACAAATAGAAATAAGAAATTATTTATTATTAATTTATCTTAAACATATTTAATAAGATTAATTTATATATATGTATTAAATGCGCAACTGGGTAGTAGTTATGTATTTATGTACTTACAAAAGTTCATTTACTCAGTCTCATGCAAAATTGTCGTTTGCCTCATCCATTGTAAGTAATTGTATGGGGTTGCTTAAAATATAACAACATAAATTATTTGATTTCCCCTCCAAATTTTGCATTGAATATTTGTTTTTTTTTTTTTTGTACTTGAGATTACCATTGGTATAACTAATTTTAAAAAATAATAATAAAAAAGGAATTTAATTTGAGAAAAATCTTTAATGAAGAATTTCCAATTCTTAATGTTAGTATACATATATATTTTTTGTTTCGACATGAGATTGGTGTAATAATTAGTTGGTCAAACTTTGTTTCGAAGGTAATCTCAAATTTGAGTGTGTATTTCTACTAATCAGTTTGCCAACCTCGGAAGCATAATAATAGAAGGCTAAACTGCTTGAGTTTAGTATTATTTGACTTGAAGGTGAAGGTTATAATTATTCCACTTATTGTGCGATCCCACATTCTCTAATACGATTGTTTTGGTGGCATCAGGGTTAGATTTAAAGTGATTCCAAGTCTCGATTGCATTGGCTTGACGTTGGACACCTAATTCATAATTATAATGAAAGAAATTCAAACCCAAAACAATAACCTGGTTTTTGAAATGCTAGAACAAGTGGAAGATTCAATCTTGGATCGAATTTGACTGGCATAATCTACAAAAGTTCATAACCTTTTCCCTTCTTAATGAACTAAAAAAAAATTATAAATAGTATATAATTCATTAAAATACTAATCATTTTTGCTATTTAAGTTATCTTCGTCTAGAAGCTCAATTATCAAACATCGTAGTCCAAAACATATTTCCACGAAGCTATTTGCACAAAGGAAAAGGAAACCAAAAGTCAAAAGGGTGCTTAATTTAAAGTTTCGAACCATTTTCTTCGCATTTTTGTTAAGTTGATGGGGCATGTCTTATTTAAGAAACGCATCTTAGAGGAATTGAACTATTTTATCCTCTTAAGCAAAGAACTAAATTACCCACCAGGATTAACAAAATTAAACTATACATCAAAGAAACAAATAGATAAAAGAAATGTGGCATTGGGCCTCCACAAGAAGTAAGGTGTCACTTTCCACACTTCTTTATTTAAGTTTGGTAGTGGATTACAAACAATAAAAGAAGAAAAAAAAAAGAGGCTAGGCCCTAATCTCCCTTAATCTTTATCAAGAAGCACCTCGATTTCCACTAATCCCCTAATTAATTAATCTAAATATTGTAAAGACCAAATGCCCATTACCTTAGTATCCACTTTACAGTGAACAACGATGATACCTTTATCCTCAAATATAATTAAATAAATAAATTATACATCATATGATCATTAAATTTGTAACAAATTTATTTTGAGTTTCATAAAAATTTTTAGAAGTCAACTTTCCAACAGCGATATTACAATTTCATTTGTTGAGACAATAACAGACCGACTAAATTCACCTAACGATGCCCGAACTGGAGCTTAGATTCTTCCCGTTTAAAAATGCACAACCCTTTTAGAAACGAACACCTCTTATGACGTCCTCGTAACTTGGATTAGGCAAATCGAGGAATTTGCAAAGAAGGATGAGCCTCGGTGTTACTTCATTGCAACCGAGAGATCAAAAATTTAAATAACGAAAACAATCCCTCCAAAATAACAGAGATTGATGAGATTGCATGCATCAAACTCTTGTTAAACCCCATAGTGAGTCTCATCCGCTGGGGCCATCACTTTTAGTGTAAGGAGCGAGGGAAGAGGATAGAGGAAGATGATGGCACCTTAATTTAATCCAAACTACTTTACAAAATAATCAAAGAGTTAAATCAAAGTACAAACTTCAAAGAAAAAGTTCAAGAAATCTTGTCTGGTATGGATGAGAAGCCCAATGCGTTACGGAAATCTCGTCACCCAGAACAAGTCAGCCTCCCCAGGAACATAAATGGGGATCAGGAGACGGTAAAATCTTTACGGGCTGCTGGGTTCAGAATCCGATAAAATTGTTCTGCGCAGCCTCTCAGAAGTTTATTCAACTGCCAATAATCAGCTCACTATAACTCCCTCCCTCTGTAAGGCATTTCCTGTAGATCCACAGAATAAAATTGGAAATGAGGATACATTTCCAGTACTCGATTAGTTTGAGTGAGTGATAAGAATTGCCTCGCAAATTGCCTGAACCACATTTCATTTATCATGCGACGGTGGAGGACATAGAATTCCAATCCAACTGGATTGTGTGGCATCCACAAGTAACTTGTTAACATTCCTGGTCCTAACATGGACACCACGGCCCCCTAAGCTATAAAATGCAGTTCCCTATGCGAAAAAGATCAGCATTGCTTACAGGTTGGTAGCTTGGCATGTACAATACTTGCCTAGGATGGCCCAGAAGCATTTTCTGCCCATGCTGAAATTAAATTAGTACTTCTGAAATGATCACTCAAAGGACTCCACCATGGTCCCAGATACAAGTTTCAAGTGACGTCCTACCTGAGGTCCACCAGGATGAAAATAAGCTTGTGGTGCTTGCAACGATGCAACCTGTGGATTAAATATAACTGACCAGTAAATGAGGTTCCCATCTGCAGAATTCTAGGAAGTTAGGCATCATTAAAAAGCAATGTTAGAAGCAATGAAGTAACTTATAGTTGTTTATATAAATGACATTTGATGGTCAACAGATCATCACAGCAATACAGCAATAGATTCTCTAAATTCTATAAACAAATGGTCAATTCAAAGAAAATTTTCAATTGTTGCCAACTAAATCCCAGGCGGAGAAAAGAAAATTCTACTGATAATGTCTTTATTTATATGTTTATTTTTATTTATTTATTTATTTACTTTTTTTTTTTTGAGGACTACTGCTAATGTCTTTTACAAAGAGAGAAAGATTAGGAAAATCAACAAAAAGTTGATTTATATTTAGTACCTACCCCAATGCCCATAGGCATGCCTGCATAGGCGGTAGACCAAAAACAAAACTTGGAAAAGAAAATGAAGCATCAGATACAGGGGAAGGCGGCCTAACAGGCGCTTGAGAAGGGGTAAAGCTCTTTGCATTAGGATTAAGTTTGAATTCCTGACAACCTCATTATGACAGAGAAGAAAACAGGCATCACAGAAATTAGTCCATGTTAAAGAAGAATCAGCAAACATATTACCAAACATGGGATCCATCTACACAACAAGTAACATGTGTTGTGCACTCCTGTTACTCAAACAGATGAAAGCATACACCATATCTCAATCAGACCTTTGCATGGGGATTAAGAGTTGACTTCTCAGAAGATAATGAACCCACAGACGAACTCGGTGATAAACCAGGACCACTAGAAGCTGAAACTGCACCTAGACAGTCTGAATTTGAAGATGTAGAACTACCAGATCCACCACAAGAGTTTACAGATCGCATTTCTCTGAGTCCTTTGCCAGGTAATGCACCCTCTGAAGGTTCACCAGCCAAGCCTGCCCTCCCATGACTTTGCGAAGAAACATGGAATGGAGCAGCAGTGGCATTAGACAATAGTCTTCCTTTTTCAGAGCCATCTTTCTTGCTAGTTATTGATGACTGTGGATCTAAAGGGAAACAATCACACAAGCCTTAGACTGATAAGGATGATACACAAAGTATTCATGATTTATATGTGGCATAAATGTAACATCCTATGTTTCCTGTCAATCTATTGCATGGAGGGATTAGGTATATGAGTCTGATAGAAAATAAGTATGTCAGGCACAGTGTACCCACAAGGCCATAACTAAATGCAAAGATTTTAATGTTCTGACTCTACCCGACAAGTAAACAAAAGCAATTAAAAATAATCCTCTCACCCTTGCATTCTAGCAACGGAGAATCTGCAGTCGTTTGCTTCTGATAAGAAGAGATAAAAGTTGAAAAAAAAAAAAAAGGAGAAAAGGTGTTAGAAGCAACGCAACCAAGAGCAATGATGAGGCACCATCCACTGCCCCCTGGAAAAGTTGCAAAATTTACTAAAGTTTAGCTTACCACCTGATCTTCTGATATCAATGTAATGCCGTCACTTCTTCTATGTTCACCATGCAAACTGTCACTTCTTCTATGTTCATCAATTTCTCTTAGCATAACAAAAGTAGTCAGAAAATTAATAATAACCTGCTTTCACTGTCTGCATGATCATAAGAACCTGAAGGATGAAAAGCAACACTTGCACTTGATTGAGAACACTCTGCCTCATCCGGCATATGAAGAGAGACGAAATTAAGAGGCAGGTATGTCATTTTGTGGAATATTAATGACACTAATATCACCAACCATCTGGCATCAGGACAAGCAGATACATATGCACATCATAAAAACAGCAAATGGTAGTAAAAAGGACACACACTGCATGCATACACTTAATAAGAGTCTTTGCTTCAACTCGTGGAGCATAATGGATAACATGCACATAACCTAATGATATTGGTGTAATTTGTGTTTAATTTGCTTCACTGATTGCAACACGTTGATTACTATTCAGCCTTTGATTACTTCAAAATTTCATGGCAAACAAGTAAAGAGATTGGCATTTATCTTTTCTTAGACAATTCTATATTAGTTCCATCAATCTTCATTTTGGTTCAGTATTCCAGCTTAGATTGCCTTCATTTTCTTTTAAAAAAAAGCTACAGATTAATCAGATACACTCAATGTTTGTGTCCTGAAGTTGGGTAGGACAACACATGAAAACTGATTTTTATCATTTGTCATTTTTTGTTGTAATTTCTATTATTCATAAATTATAGTATTTTATAGATTATTTAGTCATTTTAGGGTATTTAGTAGTCCAAGATATTATTAGAGTAGGTGACTTTAGACTAAGTTTAGGGATTTCAATATTAATGTTTATTTGTTTGGTTATCAATCTATATTTAAGAGGACAGTAACAAACTAGTATAAATGGGGTTGGCCTTGAGACTTATGGTTGTAATGGAATTTATTAATGAATGAATGATCAATCAAACAAAGTTCTCTTTTGAGAGTTATTTACTTATTTATTTATTTCTCTGGTGGATTCTATCAACCATGTGAAGGTTTAATGGAATGTTGAACTTTTTGATTATCTTTTTCACCCTTTCGTCTTGCATTATTAACAGTTCTCCTAAACAAACCATGCTTAAAATTAATAAAATATAAAGAACCCGTACTCTTAATTCATTCTAAAATATTATATGAAGATTTATAAAACCTAAAATGAATCGTAATAATCAGAAACCCTCTTTGCTTGGTGGTTGAGATGGTATCCAATCATGAATTACAGAGATATAGTGATGGTATCTTATTTGATAGGGAAAATAAATCATAATAGAGTGTAAAAGATTCTATGAAGATAAACATACAATTGTTGAAATCATAAAACATTAAAAGACATTTCTTACAGACTCTCATGACTCTATTCCTATTAGTTCCTAAAACAGTTATTAATTTATAGATGACAGTTGCGGGCATGTTGTTAAAATCTGACACCAAGTAATATCCTCGTCAAGAGATTAAAAAGGACAAGCTAAGAGGTTATATGAGGCCTAATAGACAGAGATTATATGGTAGCCCAAATAGCCCTTCAAAGAAAGGTCACCAAGTTCATAAAGAGAACCTCATCAATTAAAAAGCATAGGAACACTCAAATGAACAGATGCCCAAGGCAAGGCCATAAAGTTCAAAAAGCAAAACTCATCATAGAACAGCATACTATTCAAATCAATTGTTAATGCAGTCACTTCAATTTTACAGAAATAGGTCAAAGGGTACATACCAAGGAAGAGCTCGACAGCACTCGAGCCACATCATTGCTTTTCTCATGGGACAAATCAACACAGTTTGTAGTGGCAGAAGAACTCATATCTCCAAAAGTTTCACTGTTGTATGAATCCAAAAATATATCCTCGGCATCATCATATCCACTGTCATCGACCCTTCCACCTCGATAAACTGAAGAGAATCTGGTCTCTTCGTCAATGTCAAAATCTTCATGAAGCTGCTTGCCTCTTTCCTGTTGAGCAAATTGACATTTAAGACATCACAAATTACAAGACACAAATAAAACAAGAAAGAGATAGATAATAACAATTGGACAACTTCACCTCTGCGAAGTGAAGGTCTTCTGTTTCTTCACCTTCAATTTCCCTTGCTATTCTCATTGCTTCCCTCTCCAACTCTCTTGTGAGAGGATTCCTTTCCAGCTTTGTAGTATAAAGTTCCTCGTCAAAGGTACTTTGTATGCCAAATAACTTTTTATTTGCTGCAAACTGATCCCAGCCCCTAATACAGACATTGTAATAGCAACATCATATCACCAGAAAATAACTATCAATTCTGAACTAGTAAGCAGCATAAGAATATGGCAGAAAGTTGGTTACACTTTTCCTCCCTTTATTCCCTTTTTTAGGGAGAGTGGAGGAAGGCAAGAATACAATTCTATTTCTGCTGATTGTTAATGGACAGAAAAGTGCCTTCTTTCCCCGTTTCTCAGCAAAAACATCCCATTTACCATCCTCCACCCAAAGCATACATGGTAGGGTACAAGAAAGTCACAATTTTTTCCAACATGCCAATACTGAATATCAACGAGACAACAAGGTCCATTTTGTAGACTGAAAATTAAGTTACTTCAACAACTTCAAGTTGTGTCTTTCACTGAGCAAATTAATTAGTGTTTCTATGTTTCCATAAACCAATCAACTTAAAATGGAACAAGACAGAAGCAAAAATAAATATATAAAGTACAGTACTATAGCACTCAAAAAAATCAGATTACTGTAATTGTACAATCTAAATAGTACTCAGGCTGATTTCTACTTGCTGTTAGGTAAATCAACTTATTTTATTTTATTTTGTTTCTCATAAATCTATTAATTTTTTCCATATTTATGAATAAATTATTTGAATTCTTCTTCAGATATTTTATGAAATTCTTGCAAGATTTCTTTTTAATAAAGCACCTTGAGTGTAAACATTAATTATTTATTACCTATTCTTATATGACATTAATTATTAAGTATAAATATTTCTAATAAATATTTACGTTTATTTTAAATACATATTAGTATTTCTAATATATACAAAAAAAAAAATAAAAATTTTAAATAAGTAGTATGTATTTCTTTCTGTTATTTTTTTTTTTTAATCTTTTTCTTCTCCTTTATTTTTTCCCTTGTTAGTGTATTTTATTAGTAATTTTCTCTCTTTTTTTTAATTTCATACTAATTTCAAGGTCAATTTTAAGAAAATTCCTAAAATATGCTGTGGCAAGCTATAAGACTTAAAAGTGATAAAGTACACACCTTATATAGAGGTTTGAAATACAAAACTTTTCATATTATAGTAGTAAAAGATAAAACAATTTAAAAATATCTTAATAAATTTTATTTAGCATAATAATAAACATATTAAAAAAGAAATTGAAAGCTCTGAATTAAATTTTTTAATGGAATAATTATGATTGAGAATAGCAGTAATTAGTTGGTTTGGACACCCAATCCAAATTTGTAAACTCAAGTTCTACCCCAAATTTAAAGATAGCATATGAATGACTTGTTAACATATAACTTCCTTTAAGAAGTAAAATAAAATCAAACAATTTGCAAGTGAGAAAAGATATAAGTATACTTTCACTATAGTAAATTAAGTATATCTTAAATTTCATGTATTAATGATATTTACAATAATATAAAGTTGTTTTAAAAATATTATGACTTTTTAAAAAAATTTGGTCAAAAAAGGATTTGTTGTTTATAAATTAAAATTGTTACAAAAATTATTTATCTATGGACTATTTTCTATATCTTTATTAAAATATTCAGTGAGGCAGTAGTACTAAGATCAGATGGCCAAATACTTACAAAATTTATAATAATATTTGATAATATTAAGGTGAAGAGGCCTCATGAGTCGGTTATACAAGTTCGGACCAGACATTTCATACAACTCAATTCCCAAAGAGTTGGTTGATGTTTCAAGATATAGCATTTTTTATTGGAAAAAATTTTGTTGTGATTCCGTTAATAACCGCTAAATTCGTTCCTTTTGTTTCTAATTTGGATTGTTGGAGGTTAATAGTTGATACGGTGCGTTTTGATTATTAAGTCTGGGCAGACTTGTCGACACCACGTGTATAAATATGCTGTATTCAAAGGCAATTCTCCCTCCGCCCTTGGCTTCTTTCTTCAAGTTTCTATGCTCTCCCGTTCCGTCTCGGTTTCTTTTTCTTGTCGTTCATCTCTAGAAACTTCCCCAGACCTCTAGGCCCGACACATAACTTCCCCTTTTTCCGGCAAGATGAGTGGCGACGGTGTTGAGCTGAGATCTGGCAAGGTCCTACCCACATTCCGAAGCAGCCGCCCAAACCTTAAAGGGCGCCGTAAAACAACCAGCTGTCGCAACAAGAAGAAGAAGAAGCTTCCCTGGTAAATAAGCTTCGATTTTAATTTTGTTGTTTTGGTTCTCGCGGGGTGGGGGGCTCGGATTTGCGGCCCAGGGTTAGGGTTCTGTATTTTTCCTTTATTATTATTATTATTATTGTTATTATTTGGGGTGCATCAATTTTTATTTTCTTTTTCTTTTGTATGCCTTTTTTTCGCTATTTCTTCGTGTCTGTGTGTGCCTTTTTTCTTTTGAACTACTTTATTTTAATTTTTATTAACGCAGGTGGCTGACCATAAATACACATGACGAACCAGTGGAGGGATGGCTTGTAAGATGCGGACGCTCCTCCAGCAGTTGGTTTTTACATCCTTCTCGGTACGTCCAATTCAATTCTTTCCTTTTTTTTTTCCTTTTTTTTAAAAAAAAAAACATTGGGTTCTGATGATAATGATGATGATGTGGTTGCTGGAAGAATTTGTTTATTGCTTGTATTAGTTTTAAGAGGCTGTTTCCCCAAGAAATTAAAATATAAAAATAATGTAGACAACTGATTGCAATCTCTTTGTTATTCTCTGTAGACTATTGATTTGCAATATTTGCTTCGTTTTAAAATACAGGATTCCATCAAAATGGGGACCCTATATTCTTCCAAATGGTTACTTTGATAACAAGACCTACCAGGGTGACAAGGATGCCTTTGCAGAAGGCCTTGTTCCTCTAGTTACGCCTGCCGAGCGCCAAACAGAGGCACAGAAATTAGCTGAAAGCCAGCCTACGAAATGTGCAGAAACTGCATTGGCTTACTACAACAAAAATATGGTTTCTTTTATCCGTCTCCTAATCTTTCCCTTTTTCTTTTGCCTCTTAATTATTTCTCTTCCCCATCACCCCCCCAAAAAAATAAAATAAAACGAAATGCCTCATTTCCCATTTATGTATTTGCAATGAGTATGATGAGTGTATTTAATCTTGAATTTCCCAGGGTACTGATTTTAAACTCGCGAAGGCCTCAGAGTTGAATGTGTTTGCTTGCGGTGGCATCTGGTTCCACATCAACTTTGAGGCTAAAGCCCGAGATGCTCTCTGCACACACCCAACTATCAATGTTTTTTTTGCCGAATTGACACTAGCTGATCCAAACAAAATGGAAGTAACCACTTGTGTTGCTTTGGAACCGGAGTTCTCTGGTAAACTTCTCCAATTTTTCACTGATATAACTGCCATCTACCTCTCTCTTCTCTCTCCCCCAACTTTGTTTTGATATACATGTTTCTTACCTTTTTCTTGGCTTCCAGTTTCAACTGTTCTTAGGACCATTGAGCACAAACACTTCTAGTAGGAAGCTAGGAATTCGTGCGTCCACAGCTAAATAAGAGGTTTAAACATGAATTCCAGTATGCCTATCAAACAGATGAAGTTTGTCATTTTTTTATACACTTCAAGTAAATATTATTATGTTTTGGTGATTATTTTATTGTTTAAATAGGCAGAATGAGGTGTCCATGGATATGCATTGAAGCAGAAACTATGTTAATGATTGCATAGTCGTTAGCAGGATTTACTTAAGAAACAACACATCAAATAGAATAAAACTGCGTTGTTGACCTTAACATTCATCTGGCAATTGACCAGTTATTAATTGTCAGGTGGCATTGGCTGTACATTTTGCCAGTTTACGGGTAAAAAAATACGTCACCCAGCCCAGGGATTTGAGAGAGGTCTTACCACCATTGTTGTTGAGAAGCCTGGTTGTTGTCACCCTTCTGTTTCCGCAGAGGGAACATTTGATTTTGAAGGATGGTATGAAAGTAAGTATCAACATGTTCATCTATCCCGGCCTCCAAGAAGACCTCCACCATGGAGAAAAGCAGGAAAAGACGCACGTCGCAGCCAAACTATTGATTGTGCAAAACCAGCACTGGCACATTACAATAAAGACATGGTTGGTTTATTTTTCCTTCCTTTCATTTGTTTTATGTCCCCTCCTCGTTCCCTTTTCTTCCCCTTTTTTTATCTTGTTCTTTTGCTTTCTCTTAGGTGTAAACCTTTAGTAAAATTCACTATTGATGACTCTAGTCATGTATCTTGCAGGACATGGATTTTGAGCTTGTGGAGCCTGTAAGCTCAAGTGGATTTTTGTATCGCCCACCTTCGCATCCCTATCCTTCAGTCTGGCTTCATGCCAGTTTCACGGCCAAGCCCAGAATTGCCCACTGTGGTGATTCCTCTCCAAAGCTCTTTTTTGCCGAAATACGCAAAGATAAAAAAGACGAAGTCACTTTATGCACTATCTTGGAAGGCAATGATTGTGGTAAGTGACATATCCTTTTCTTCATTCAAAGCTTTGTTCTCTTCTAAGTTGTTGTAGCATGGAGTTAAACCTATGATACTTTACTCTATGCTGAAATTATGGCAAATGTTGTGAGTGCATCTTCTTTTTCTCTTATTTATTTGATATTTATACCTTTTTTTTTTTATGTATCATTGGACTTTGTACTTTTATTGTAACGGTGTTGCTTATGAATGGTTTATTGGATATCTTCCCCATTTTGAATCAGAATTGTTTGGTGGTATCGACAATTATTCTTAATTGTACTAAGCAATTTATTTATTTTGTATGTTTTGCAATATGTCCGAACCCAAAGCTGGTTTTCTTGTTCTCAATTTCTTGTACCAATCTTGCTAATTTAAATATTTTTTATCAGTTTTTGAAATGCAATATGGTATGGCCATCTTTACGCAAAAGTGGCAAATGACTTTCATGCTCTTACTCCCGTCTTTATCGTGTTGCAAAGCATGAATCCCAAATGATTTTTTATCAGTTTTTGTTGCAATTTAACCTTTTTTTTTTTTTTTTTTGCAATCTTTGGAATCAAATGATTTCAACTACTGTACTGTAAAACTGCCTAATGTTCTGCAATTTGTTGTGCGGTTTTGCAGGTGATTGTACATTTTGTCGCCGTTGCTGTCGCGGGAGTGAATTGGGAATTCGGCATCCGGTTGGTGGATATCAGGGTTGTTTTCCCGCTTAACAAAGCTAGTGCAAGGGGCAATTGATGGATGGCAACTGCGTTTCATATAATATTGAACAATTTTTAACATTTAAGTCATATACTGCAAAAGGGCAATGTTATGGTCATTTGCTTTTTCTCTTGGGATTTGTGCTCAAGGTCGTCGCTTGCATGTATATATATAATACTTGAAGCAAGTTGGCTTCCCGAATTCTTTTGTTAGTAAGCCCCTCCCACCGTCCCCTCGGTCAGGCGGTCACTTACTCTGCTGATGGATGTATGGGCTATATCTTCTGACTAATGGTAGTGCCCACTTTGATTCATTGACTTGGCGAGATTGGGTCAGTTGAAGACTAGAGTTTTTTATATGATAACTCAGAGCACAAATGCATAGGGTGCCAAAATTTCATCACTCTGATTTTTATCTTTTGACATTTCTCATTTGAAAAAAAAAAAGAAACGAAGGCGAAATTCTCTAATTTTGAACGCTTGAATAAAATTCATAATTTTGTCCAAATAACGCCCACCATAAAACAAAAAAAAAAAATTCCTTTTAATCTTTTCATTGCTCAAGCATATAGTTGGGCCAGTCTAAGCTTCCTTTGGACCCGACCTGGCACATCCAAACGTATGTTGACTGGGCCGGGCTTTGAAGAGTGGTTAAAATGACACAAGCTCCCCTCTTTGCCGCCAAAAGCTTGTAACTTCCACCGCACCACCACCCCGCTACTGCTGAACAGACTCGCCACCGCCACCAGTAGCTGGTTTCAGGAGAACCTTTTTGTCATACGACATTTGGCCCAAATTTGACACGACCTTCAACGCCGCCCACCGCACCCCCCCACCAACCCCACCGGGGCTCCCCGTCCCCCTCCTGTTCACGAACACGTAATCTTCTACAAGTATCAGTTGCGCATCATACCGCCCTGCGTTGCCATACATTTCCGAATTCCAATTCAGGGATGACGGTGGACAGTGGCAGAGACAGTGGTGTAATCAGATTCGTGCTGAGTTAGTTATGAAATTAAACTTGAGTTGTTGGTTAATATAAATAAACGAATTCGAGCGAACTCTTATCAAATCAAATCACGAAGATGGTAGACGTGCCTTTACTGCTGATAAACCAAAACAGACAGGACCTATAACGAACTACATTCCTCACTTTACGTCTTACCAATACAAACCGAGCCTGTGCACCCACATTAACAACGGCTGCAACAAGAACACCACCCAACCGGAGTTCCGCACTCAACCTCCATAGAAGTGTGCAACTGCATATTCAGTAAATTTGCTGGATGTTAAGCAGCAACGGTTCTCTTGTCAGATAAGATCCTCTCAGTCATCCTGCCTGTAGATTGGCTGCTCCTGCTCCTGCTATCCCTGACATTTCCAGTAACAGACCGCTGCATAATTCGGATGGGAATTCCCCCCAAGTCAAAGTCTTCCTTCAAAGACTTCGTCAAAAACCTAAGGTCTGTATCTGAAAGCTGCGTTTTCCCACTTGTGAAGGCAACGAATGTTGGTGGACGGGCCTTTACCTGGGTGAAATACTTGATCTTGGGCTGTGCAGCTTGATCTTTCCATGAATGCCTGCTCATAATCTGAGGAAATAAGCAGGCAAAGTTTCAATTACCAAAAGGACATTTAGATGGTTACCAGGTGTAAATGAAGAAGAAAAGCCTACTGACTTTGCGTAACCAACGGTTAAGCTGAGCTGTGGGCAACCTTAAACACCACTTATTGTATGTGTCAATGACCTGATGCATGACCGCTGTACGACCTCTGCCATCTAATGCTGAAATAAAAACAACTGGTATTCCTGTTGCCTGAAAGCACACTAACACTCAATCAACTGTTACATCCAATTGTATCTCCATGATTGTAAACATAATAAAATATTATCTCTCTATCTTTTTGTTTTTTCTGTCTCCCGCTATGCATTATGACCAAGAAAACTATATTGTTAGCAATGTCTATTATGGCCAACCAAAAAAGATATATTTTGTGCATATCCAATTGTATGCATAAAGTAATTGCAAATGCACATCCCTTCTGTATCCACACTCCAACAGTTAAAATGAAAAGCTAGTATTATCAATTTCAATTCAAAGCTACACAGAAGATGCTGATGACTGAGTCAAATCTAGCATGGAACAACTAACCCATAGTCTAGGACATGATAACAAATGCTTATTGCATATTTGTTAAGGAAAAAGAAAACAAAAAGGGATCAGCCTAAAATATCACTCCTCAATTTTCAAACTAAAATGCAGTTTGGTTTCTTGTATCTTAACAACTGATTGTTAGCACTAACCCATTAATAAAGTTCAAAAGTGCACATTTACAGTACAAGAAAACACCTAAAAGTGCATATATATATGCCAAGAGAAAACAGACTATATCATCATCTTCACCTTTGCATTTATGAACCTTCCTCTAGCATATGTTTAAGCAATTCCATGATATACAAAAGGGGTATACAGTTTAAACAAATCAAATGGAAATTCTCCAAGAGATACAAATAAAAGAAATCTGAAAGCATCCACAAGACAGCAACATTAAAATTTACAATGGGCACACCTGAGGTATAACTGTCTGAATTTCTACGGGAACAGCTTCCTTGACCTTCTCAAGTAACTTAGAATTTTGTTTTCCATTAAGAAGATCCATTTTATTCACAATAACGACCAACCCACGTCCTTCTTCCACTGCCCTCCTTGCTATAACCACTTCGGCATGTGTCATACTACGTTTGGCTTTTGCAATCTAACACCAAATGCAAATACAGCAAACAGTAAGTAAATAGAAGTCTCACAGTACAACAGAGAGCACATAATCCTTTGAAGATACAGTTTCAACTTTTATTCACACTTCAATCTAGATGAAGTGGAACAATTGCAGGGTGCCTCATGGGGCAAAATCCTACCACACAGCTACAATAGAAAAGGACAAGCAAAACTAAAAAGATCAGAAATTCCACACAGAGGCACAAGAGGCTCAAAAGTCAACACATTCACCATGTTTTCTCCACGTCCCCAAGCCCCTTAAGAAAAGGAAAAAATAGGACAGATGAACACATGATGTGACAGACCTCTTCAGCATCAAGTACCAAAGCAACCACATGAGCCCTCATCAAACTCTTCCTTGATTGCATTACACTCAATGACGATGGTCCTTTCTCCTTCCCCGTTCTTTGCAACCAACCTGCAGTGTCAACCTGAACAATGCCAAATAGCATTGAGTAAAACTTTTACCAATCAATTTGATACATGGCTGAAAAGAGATAACATAGCAGAATTACAGTGACTAATTCTATCTAGTACCAAAAACCCAATGCACTTCATTTCATAGTGATGGCACCACAAACAACAAATTGCCTAGACTTAATATCTTGAGTTGCTAAACACATGAAAAAAAGAAAGCCTGGCCTTTGACAATGTGGGATTGAGTCTGCTAAGGAACTCAACCCACTCAGAACAGGAAATGCTAATGATAAATATTGAAAATGTGAACCACTCCAACACAAAGTAAGGGCCCAATTTTAGGTACCCTTAACATCCCTTTTGACTTCAGAGACATGAAAGAAATTAAGTTCTTATCAGCAAATCATTACTGGAAATCTAAATTATCGAGTTATTTTGATATGAAGCATAAAATGTAATCTCTTATCCTCACCAAATATACAGTTCTTCCTTGAAATTTGAAATGAGCTCTAACAGAATCTCTAGTCAAACCAACTTCTGGACCCACCAGCACACGTTGCTCTTGTAGCAGGGTATTAAGCAAGGTTGACTTTCCAACATTGGGTCGTCCAACAATTGCCAATTGTAATGGTAACTTAGGCTCATCATTCTCACCCAGGCCTTGGTCATGGTACATGTCATGCAAATTGTCCCCGTTACCATCATCTAGGTTTTAGTCAAAATGCTGGGCAGGGTTAAAGAACTGAGAGGATAATGATGACATATAGATTTAGTCAATCTGCACACAATTTTCTTAGATCATCATTCAATCTGTTAAATATTTCAATAGCCACCATCTCACAAAAGTGCACATAGAATTATGTAAAGAGACCAAGACCATGGCTTCCCAAAATCCTGCTTAGGTCCATAAATAGGGTTATCTGTCAGCATATAAATAACTTTCATGGAACAAAGAGAAACTCTACAGCACAAATAAATCATTTTTGTTACAGAAAAAGAAGTAAAATTTTCAAAAGCCATACACACTACAAACAGATTTTGAAGAAGTTTAATGAAAGCTGTAGTGCTCCTCTCTCTCTCTCTCTCGTGAAGCATGAAGAAAAATTACTTCTTCAACTAACTAGAAATAACCTTATTTCAAATTTTATGTTGTCCCCATATGGCATATTGTCTCAGCACATCATCTAGGGGATGCTTGCTTCTAATAAACATACGTAAAAGCCATTTTGTACATTAAACCCATCAGATACACCGTACATGTGTATGCATGAGTTGACCCTAACAGAATTGATTATAGGGAGCATGAAAATCATGGGTTTTGATTTTGAGCTAAAACTGAAATTATACCAAACACTTGTTCACACTCCCATTGTCACCAAATAAAGAAGTTTACTTCCCAAAATCCTTCTGTAACTAACATGCGGTGCAACTTAGGTGCTTCCAAGATTTCTTATGAATTCTCTGAAATCTTTCAAATTATTCTTCCTAGTCATGCAGATCTTCAATGATAATGATACAGAATTCCACATTACAACACATAAATTGATGCCTCAATGCATAGCAACAAAATGTCAGATTATCTCACTTTCCAGAACTTGGAGCATATAATCCACAAGCAAAGGCCGAAGACCATCATAAAGTGCCGTCATGCCCAGCCCTGTCTCAGCAGATATAGCAATAGGATCACCAAAACCAAGTGCACGGGCTTCATTAGCCACATCAGAAATAGAGCCAGTGCCATCACAAAGTGATTCAGATTTATTCAGGGCTACCATAGGACTGATTCCTGAAGCATGCTTCCGCAGCCATTTTCCAACCTCTAAATCCAATGGATGTAGTCCAGCCCTGGCCATGCAATAACCGAAACAAATGATACGAAATTACATTCCCCTATATTCAGCTTAGTAGTAATGCTTGTTCAACACTGTTTGAGCAGCAAATTATTAAGCAATTTGATTCAGATTCATTATAGACCACAAGCAATCAATTACTGCACCAAACAAACATAGAAACTTGCCAATTTATTTAAAGTCTCCCACACGTGCACCCCCTTCACCCCACCCCTAAAAAAAAAGAAAGCCCGGAAATTCTGATTTATATATGAACTGAAAATTAATAATTTAACAAGGAGCATTTTTCAGCATTATTTGTGACATGCACCTCTTGAATCATCCAACTCAACGAAAAATTCATTATTGAACTTTCTCATCTCATTTATCACATTGGGAAGCAAATTCTTAACTCAAAACATGAGATCACTCACCTAGCATCTATCAAGAATATTGCAAATTTAGTCCTTGCTAACACATTTGCAGTCATGCCGGCTGTCCTGTGAAGAATAGACCCAGAAGTTGCTTCTGTTTCCAAGCCAGCTGAGTCCAACACTCTAAACCGCAAATCAGCCAATTTGGCAATGCCTTCTCTTATGTCTCGAGTTACATGATCAGCTGGAGTATTATAGACAAGAGCCTCCCTCCTTCGAATCAACCTGCTTGTAGCAACAAATTAGAAATAATGTACAACAAGCAAACAAGTATATCTGATAAATAGTATAGCCAAAGTGCTAAACCAAAAACCCATTAAGTAATTTGGCTCTATATAAGCACGATAGAGAACAGTGACCTGTTAAATAGAGCTGATTTTCCCACATTTGGGCGGCCAACAAGAATGACAGTTGGGAGCAGATCAATGTCAATCTTGGTAAAGTCTAGAGGTTTTTGTTGCAGAACCTTAACTTTCTTAGTGCTAATACCATCACCAGAATTGCAACCTGACTGCTCCAGATCACTAGTTATTAAATCATCACTCAAACAAGAATCCAACTCCAAAATCTCATTCTGAAGTAACGAGCAAAACCCTCGAGAAAGTCGTGAGCTGGGAATTGCCCGCCAATGCTTCCCATCCTTGGCAATGAAAATGCCAGAACAGTTAAAAGATGGTCCTGCAAAGAACAAATGCGGTTTATGAATTTCAAGATTGAAGATTAAAAAAATGAATGAACAAAAGTTTGCAATTTTGTGAAATATAAGACATCGACAATGATAAAGGGAGCATGTGGAAAGGTAAAGAAGACGCTTACTATGCCAAATAATGGAATGCTTAAATGGGAATTTATTGAAACTGAGAGTCCCAGAATCTCTGAAGCTTGGAAGTAAGATTCCTAAAGCAAAACTCCTCCTCCTCTGGCCCAAAAGGGCTCGAACCCATGACCATGAATGAGACATACAGTTTACAGTTAGAGCCAGCCAACCAGCGCCAGCCCCCAATCTCCAATGGCTATCAAATGGGGTTATTCCGAACAGCTTCTACTGTTGAATCATAGCTAGTGCTATTGGAAAAGTCATCAGATTACCAATAGACCCTTTACACAAGTTCATCCCCAGATTAGCCTTGAGGCGAAAGATTCAAACTTTAAGAGAAAAACCACAACAAAATGCTAAATTTTCTAGTTTCCATATGAAACAAAGAATTACTATTAATAAAAGAGAGAGAGAGAATAATTAACTGAAACCAATACAGGCGGAAACTGCAGCGGCGGAGGTGACGGCGGCAGCTTTAGAGAAGCTGGGTTCGCTTTTGGGGGGGGGGGGGGGGGGGGGGGGGGGGGCCCCCCCGAGAGGAGAGCTTTGCTGCTGCAGCAAGTGGCGGCAACATGTAAGGAACGACGTCGTGGCAAGGGGACCAAACACAGAATAATAACCAAAAGAAAACAAAAATTAACTGAAACTAAGGCCGGCGGCTGAACCATAAGAACGACATCGTACAATGGTGTCGTTTTTAAAGATATATTTTCAATGTCGTATTACTCATAAACCCGCGTCGTTTACTTGTAGGAAAATTAACGCGGGTCTTCAAAAGCCAACGTTTCCTTGTTATAGTATGTGTCATGGTCCGACCAGATAAAGCATTCGCAACAGCAATGCAATTAGGATTAAAAGTTTAATAACATGGGGGCCTCTATATAAATACACTAATCACAAGCTAATGAAGTTAGTTAGCCATGCAATTTAAATTTTCTAAACATGAATATGATCGACACAAAATCTCCTGAATTGGTCTCATTGAAGGATGTCATGCAATTAAATTCATGGCAAACTCCAACTATGCCACACCCTAACAAGTTTTTGAAGAAGCGATACGTCAAGCTCAAGAAACCCGAATTTCACGAAGATGGGGTAAGGGTTTATTGGAAAGAAGTTGAAGTCCACGAAGAAGAAGAAGGAGATGATGAAAATTTGAACGGTGTTGCTTGTGTTGGATTCTTGAAGTTTGTCCACGAAAAATTTGTTTTTCCCGTCATCAAACGGGTAGATAGGATTTTTGGACCTCTAATTGGCCTCTCAATAGCTTGATGAACGGAGTCCTAGGCTGTAACCATGTTAATAGAGTCATGTCATCGCATTTTATGTTATTTATCTAATTTAGCAGGGATTAAAATTTTTGTCAATTTAAGAATTATCTATATTATGCTTATTCCCTATCGTGAGGCATGTGGCAATCAAATCATTTTATCATTGGCTTGGCAAATTTCTGCTGTTTGCCAAACGACTCACAGCATAAGAATACAAATCACATTTAATGAAGATGGCAAAAGTAAGTCAAGAGGCATAACAAATGCCAAGTTAAACAGCATCAAACTACAATCAAATTTGTGGTGTTCATACTTTCATGTGTCGGCTCCTGATTTCTTGGCAACCACTAAAAAGCCACAGGGTTGCCAATGTTCGTTGCAATTACCGAGAATTCCAAATGCATATGATAAATTACAAATGAATACAAACACAATTATACACCTTCCTTCGATTTTAATTAAGTGAATGAGAAGCAGAATTAAAATTTACATAAATAGAAGCTCAGTCAGCCACGATCCCTGCTGCTCCCGCCGCTGCCACCAGCTCGTTCTTTCTCAATTTGCTGCCTGTGCTTCTCAGCCAGCTTGTCAACAGCAGATTGCAGTGCATCTCGCCCACCGATGAGCAAGCGGGTCACAATTTCCGGATCCTTCTCAAAGCGAGCCTCTTCAAACTCCTTCCTGGCATTTGCCCTCAACACGTCTCTCCACAATATGCCTCGCGAGTCTGGCCACATGAAAAACCTGGTGGCCCGCAGGATGTCTCGGTATAGATTCAGTGCCTCTCGCTGGCTGCTAGTGAGCCGCTGCCGATTCAGCAATTCTTCCCCTTCATCATTGAGTGATTTCTCTTTCTTCACAATGTGTCTATCCAACAACTCCTCTAAGGTGTCGGGACCCTCATGTAAGAGGCGCTTACTACAACACACAACATTGCGAGCTGCAATGTTTACGGAGAATGAAAGATTTTGCAACCTCTGTACGTTTACGCTCATGATGCCCCTTCCTCCCGAGATGTGAACCACAGTAATGTCTCAAATGACGTAACAAACTGAGACGGTACCCACCGTCTAGTGTGGTGAAGTTCCTACATGGAAACAGTAACTAAATAAAGGCTCCATATTAGAAGTCAGCTGAAGAGTCGTGTACAAAATAAGAATCTGCTTGCCTTGTGCTAAATATGATCAATAGAAATTTTGGTTCAATCAAAATATGTTCACCTCATATGCATAAATAAAATTTTAGAGAATAACTTTGAAAATTTAGTAAAAAAAATAGGTGACCTTTCTAGGAACCATTGGTAGATGATAATCAACTTTATGGACTAATTTTTAGTACTTTAATGTAGTAGTTCACTGAGCTTATCTAATAGAAATGCAACCAGATTGGGCAACTGAAACTTTAAAGAGAATTGAACCAAGGCGGAGAAAGAAGAAACAATTGCAGAATCTTGAAAGAAGAAACCAAACCCCAATTGTAGAATCTCAAAAGAGAAAAATAAAACTCAACTGCAGAATTGAGAAAGATAAAAAAAGGCTAATTTTAGAAACTGGAAAGAGAAAACCAAACCTAAGTTGAAAAGTGACCAACATTGATGGAGGGGGGCTGCATTATGGTTTCAGGGGCTTCCTCATTTAACCATTGTACTATTACCTGTGGATCCATTTCCAAGCGTTCTACATTCTAAGGTCACCAACAACTGATTAATTTGAGTCGAAGACAGTGAAGCGTAAACCAAGTGAAACAAAAAATAAAATCAATCCTGTCTTATAGGTTATTCAAATCGTGCAAGCTTAATCCGGATTTTGTTAAAATTGGGAGCGCTAGAAGAAAATAAAATATTGTACAGGCTGATTAGCTTCAACTGTTTATTAGGGCCTCAATCTGTGCTCGGTTCCAGGACCATAGGCTTTCGGCCTGCTCCTTGAGCAAGAAGGCTAGTTATAAGTTTTCCATGGAAACATGCAAACTAAGTTCAGTTGACCAAATTGGCTTATTGGTGTATAAGTGTGGTTTATACTTCATTATCTCCCTAAGCAATAATTGTGAAAGGATTATGCTAAAATATGTGTTAATGCAACTCATCTTTGCCTGCAGGTAGCAATATTCTTTGAGAAACTCTTGGACACATTTTTACCAATCAATTACCTCATCTTGGAATCAGCAAATTGACAACTAGGTATAGCTATGGGGCAGGCAGTTGAGGGGAGTGGCATCCGCCCTGACCATTGGCCTTTGAAAATGTCCCCACCCCCTGGCCCCGGGCCTAATCATGCAAAACTAATACATTTATACGAGCAAATCCACTTGACCACATGAGACCAGCAAAGCTATGTGATCTAAACTCGAAGTACAGCTGAAGACATATCAATTTGCAGGTGCCAACTTATACCAACAAAACGCTTCCACAATATTGGAATAAAAATGCGAAAAGATTTATATCATACAACTATGAGAAATTATGGAAAAGCAGCCCAGCAAATGCGATCAACAAACAGAAGACAGACACCCACCACCAAATTCAAAGCACCCACCACCATGAACGAATAACCAGAAACCCCAGAAAAAAAAAAACCTCTTTTTTTTTTTTGAAAGAAAACGAGAACCAGAGAATTAAACGAAGGAAACCCACGACAGAATTAGTAGATTAAAAGAAGAAGAACCAACAACAAACTAAAAAAAAAAAAAACAAGGCTTTTGAAACTTACAGTAGAGGAGATTTATCCAATTGTTTTAAGAGAAAGCAGAAGCGGGGCCGTTGGGGGAAAGAAACCAGAAACCAGAAACCAGAAACCTCAGACGTGCGTCGCAACGCAGAGCCGTTCCACTTACGCCCGTCGATTATGGGGAGACTGATTCAATAACCCCTCTCAACTTTCCAAACTGGGCTTTGGCTTCGGATAGGCCGAGTCCAGAGTTTTTTATTAATTTTTTTTTTTTTTTCACGTTTTTATTTGATTAGATTAAAAAAAAAATGAATTAACTTAAAATTTTGAATGAACAAGGTCACCCAATTTTCTTAAAAAAGTAATTTTAAATATTATGAAAAAAAAAATTCGATTGATTTAAGGGGCTTTACGAGACCTTCCAAACGAGAGAGTGTAGAACGAGGAGGAAGAAAATTATTTCTTATTTTAGTACTTAAAATTTTAAATAATTAATTTTGAGTAGGTGACATAAAGTTTATGGGATTATGAACAATTATTTATTATATAGTTTTTATTTTAATAGACTTCATAATAGCAATATATATATATATAGAGAGAGAGAGAGAGAGAGAGAGAGAGAGGTGGGGTTAATAATCAATAAACAATAGTTTAAATTTCTAATTTGAGCTACTAATATTAGATATGACAAAATAAATATATAGGTTACTGATATAGGCAACCTGACAAATAAATATAAATTGGGCATAATAATAAATTATATATTTTGTGCTGATGCCAAGCTTCCTGCTAGCTTGGAACCCAATGGTGGAAAAACATAACATCATTCATTGTTAGTCCATATCCCCACTTTGTTTACACAACTGGAAATGTTTGATCCTCCTCCTGGCTTGTGAGTTTTTTTCATGACAAGTGCACTTGACTTAAGGTAGGTAGCTGTACCACAGAGGAGGAAAAGAAGAAAGAAAACAAGCCGGCTATTTTGTTGTTTTTTTTTTTGGAGGGACTCAAAGCAACAAGGTCTATCCCACTTTTTTTGGAGGATAAGGTTAGCTTGTTGTATTTTTGGAGGATAAGGGTGATGCCCGAAGCAAGCACTTTTAATTTAATGAGTCAATCCCACTTTCTTGACTTCGAAAGATTCTTATGGTGGCATATCACTCTAGGTCCATCCACGGTTGGAAAAAAGAAAGAAAAAAATCTTTTCACATAGATCAAATGAAGGAAAAATACAAAGGAGTTGCAGTCAGCACTCGAAGTCCCTGCCAATTAAGATATCTCATGAGCCTCATATGCTTTAGTGAGTCGACAGAATGCAGTGTTGGAGAAACAACAATGTAACACAGACAGAGCATAGAGCAATTCAAAGGCCAAACAAGATTGCCAAAATTTGCTGTCCCCCAACGCTATGATCTTTATCTGAAACCTGATCTCTCAAGCTGCAGTTTTTCTGGCACCATAAAGGTTAACTTAAGCATCACTGAGCCCACCAAGTTTATTATCTTGAATGCTCTTGAGCTCAGCATACATGAGGCCTTGTTGACTAACTGCCACAATAAAGTAAGCAAAATTTGGGCTTTGTTTGCTTAATGTCAGTGGTGAATTGGTTGAGCAGAATTATAGACGAAGTTGCTGATACTATCTTTGATTAATGTTGTTGCAGCGGTATCATCCATGTGATGTTATTTTGGACGGTGATGATGAGATACTCATTTTGATCTTCCCAGTTGAACTTGATGTTGGGGATGGAGTGCTGGGGATTGAGTTCTCTGGGATGCTCAATGAACAACTCAGGGGCTTCTATAGATGGTACTTTATGTTTCATCCTCTGTTAAGCTGTTGGCCCCTTTTTTTTATTTTTTGTTTTAATCAGAGGAAGTTTCCATGTCACTTCTTGAGATTAGCTGATCAATGTATTGGTTTTTGCTGTCAAGATAGTTTTGTTCAGTTGACTAGAGTGGCTCCTTAATGATAACTTAATCTGGCTTTTTAAGGTGATGGGCTTTGTTCAGTTGCATGATTTGACTGTTTTGTCTAAGTTGAATTAATTATGGAAATAAATTAGTGAAAATTAAGAGATCCAATTTGTAATATATTTTGAATTTGGACAAAAAGGACAGGGATATAAACTTATTCTGAATTCCATGGAGGTTTCTTTTTAATAAAAAAAAAAATTATTACAGTGCTTACACAGAAGGAAAAGAGAAGAAGAATATGGCAGTCACCCAGTTTGAAGCTGTGGAGGCAAGGAGGTGCTTTCCATGCTGGGATGAACCAGCTCTTAAGGTATTAAACCCAACAAAGTTTTTCTGTGTCTTCTTTACATGAGAAAGATAGTATCTATATGTTGAAATGTGTGACTAGATTTTCCTTCTCTGCTTCTGTATGGCCCTGAAATTTAACATCATCAATCCTGCTGTTCACAGGCAACCTTCAAAATAACTTTAGATGTCCCACCAACATTGACAGCATTGTCTAACATGCCAATTATTGATGAAAAGATTGTTGGGAATGTTAAGACAGTTTGTTTTGAGGAATCTCCTCTCATGTCAACCTATTTGGTGGGTATTGTGATTGGATTATTTGATTACATTGAAGACGAAACTGCCGATGGTACGTATTAAAAAGTGATCTTCTTTGCATTGCCCATATCTTTATTTCTTGCCAATACTACCAATGGTCAATACAGGCATTAAAGTTCGTGTATACTGTCCGTTGGACGAAGTTAATAAAGGCAGATATGCTTTAAGCATTGCTGTTCAAGCACTTGATCTATACACTGAGTAAGTACTTCCACATCATTTGTGAGGAAATTTTTCTACGTTTCATAAAAAGACTAATAAGAGTTAGTTCTTCTAAAAGGAAAACGTTGGAATAAATGCTTCTGCAATATTTTCAAATGAGCAATTGTTTGAATTTGAGGAAGGAAAAACTGTTTTCTAACACCACCCTCCTGAAAAACTAATGAAAAATGAAGCTCGTAGTGCACATGTGGTTACACGAGTGCCCCTTTGTGTTTAGAAAACTTTAATTCCTTCCCAATTCTCCACCAAATATATTTGTAAGGCCTGCCACCTTTAGTTGTGGCAGTCAGGAAAGCATTTTAGTTGTAAGACCTAGTCAGCAGAAATGAAGTAGTTGCAGTAGTTAAATTCAGCACTTTAATGCCAATATATTGACTTGTTTATGGAGTTTTTTAGGTTCTTCTCAATGCCTTATCCACTTCCTAAACTAGATATGGTTGCTGTCCCTGAGTTTGCTGCCGGGGCCATGGAGAATTATGGTTTGATTATATACCGAGAAAATGAGTTACTTTATGATGATTTTCAATCAACTGCTGCTAGGAAGCAAATTGTAAGTAACCAGTTTTACAGGAATTTAATTTCATTATGTCTTCATTTGCCAATTTTAGCCTAATCTACTTAAATTTTACTTGTTGATTTCCTTGTGACAATGGCAAGGTGACAACATATACATTATTGGACTATGGTTTCAACTGTAAACACAAAATATGTGCATGAAAATAGCTTTTCCTTGTTTTGCAGTTGACCATTGTTGTGATGCATGAAGTGGCTCACCAGTGGTTTGGCAATCTTGTGACCATGGAATGGTGGACTCATTTGTGGCTAAACGAGGGTTTTGCAACATGGGTAATTGAGTGTCCGAGTTTCCTTTCTTCCAGTTATTGTGCTTTGCATCAGATAACATATGGCTACTTATGACATCGCCTCACTTTGTATTTTCAGATTAGTTACATGGCAACGGACAGGCTATTTCCTGAGTGGAAAATGTGGACTCAGTTTCTGCGACAAACTGCTGGAGGCTTGTGCATTGATGCACTGGAAGGATCACATCCAATAGAGGTAAGGGACGGTAAACAACATGAAAAACTCAGTGTAATGTAACATGGTCTTTCATGATATCTGCAGATTTCCTTGAACATTTTGGCTAAATTACAGACTTTCAAAAACTTCATAATTTTATTTGCCATGGAGATGTTGACATCCAACCTTAGTATAGCTGCTTATCTGTTTGTCTCTATTTATGCATCTGCTTGTTCGGAACCTGTCTACCAAAAACATAGAAGCCCTGAATATTCCATGTCCATATATCTTACCTCTGATCCTTTACAACTACTATTTCAGGTGGAGGTACAACATGCGCGTTCGGTGACTGAGATATTTGATACCATATGCTATAAGAAGGGTTCTGCTGTTATTCGAATGTTGCAGGGCTATCTTGGGGATCATATCATGCAGGTGAGAAACAAGATAGTTGGATCCCTTTTTTGGCTGCATAGACCATATCAACAACTAAAGAAAAGGGAAAGAAATGTTTTGTGTTATTTTGTCACTTTAGAGAGTAAACTGCTGATAGATATGCATATCTTCTCAACAATCTGTGGAATCATGTTGGACTGAATAGTTATACTAGGAAAAAGGGGTTTCTACTTTGGACATTTCCTTTCCATTAAAACATTAATCAGGTGAAATTCACAGAGAGTCACTAATTTTGTTCATTGAATGTTATCATTTCGCCACTTCGTGAATTAGATGCAAAGCCAGATTAATAGCACAATTTAATTATACTGTCAATATTTTGACTTCGTTTTAGCAGAGTTCCTTGAGCGTATATATGAAAAGGCATGCCTGGAGTAATGCAAAGACGGAAGATTTATGGAGTGCTTTTTCAGAGGAATCTGGAGTTCAAGTGAACTCAATGATGGACGGTTGGACAAAGCAAGAAGGGCATCCAGTTATCAGTGTCAAATCTGAAGATCATTTCTTAGTTTTTGAACAGGTCAATTTTTGTCCATAAGCAAATATGCAATTCTTGGAGGTTTCATTTTATGTCAATACTTGTTGAGGGGAGAATTTCCATCCGTACCCATGATATTTTCTCATTCAACTTAGGAAGCCTTATTCTTTTTTGGTACTTGCAGTCGCAATTCCTAGCATCTGGTTTGCACAATGATGGAAAATGGATCGTTCCAATAACTTTGGCATTAGGGTCTTATGATAGACAGAAGCATTTTCTGTTGGAGTCAAAAGTTGCAAGGGTGGATGTATCTGATTTGTTGCCATCATGTGATGAGGAAGAGAATATCCACGAAAATAAATGGGTCAAAGTCAACATTGAGCAGAGAGGATTCTACAGAGTAAAGTATGAAGACCAGCTTGCTGCTGAACAGAGGAAAGCAATGGAGAAAAATTGTTTGTCAGCTGCAGATAAATTTGGTACTGTTGATTACTGCTTTCAACTTGAACTTGAATGCCATCCATTCCAGTGCAAGGCATACTAGTTATCAAGTTTGGGGATTTGTCTTTGTTTTTTTTTTTTTCCTCTTCCTGATATTTTTTGCTCAAAATCAATTACCTTAACATTCCTTTGTTTTCTCAGGGATTTTGGATGATATGTATGCCCTTTGTGAGGCTTGTCAAACTCCCTTATTATCTTTGCTTTCCTTGATGGAAGCATATAGAGGAGAGCTTGAATATATCATACTGTCGAAGCTCATCAATGTAAGTGCTTGTGTGTATATTTTGAATCACCTTTAATGCTTAATGGCAATCTGACCCATTAGCTCACTCGCTAAACAGGTGTGTTACGGTCTGGTGGAGATCTCAATAGATGCCATCCCGGATCTAGTGAATGAGCTGAAATCATTTCTCAGTGATCTCATCCTATTTGCTGCTAAGTAAGTATGACTAGTGAGCCTAATTAACCCATCAAATCCCATTTGTTCTTCAAGATTATTCTTAGCTTTATTGAGCCAGCATTGAGGCACAAAGCCCTAAAAACTTTTTACTTCATGCAGAAAATTAGGTTGGGAATCAGTCCCTGGAGAGAGCCATTTAAATGCATTGTTGAGAGGAGAAGTCTATAGGGCTTTGGCTACCTTCGAGCACCATGAAACTCACCGTGAAGCACTGCAGCGGTTTCAGGCATTGTCAAATGACAGGAACACTTCACTCCTTTCAGCTGACACAAGAAGGGTAATCTTGAGTCCATATAATTTCTTGCTCCTCTCTAGACTTTAAGAAACATGACATTCAGAAACCTATTTTTGTTTCAGGCTGCATACATTGTTGTAATGAGGAACACTAGCAGCACCCATAGGGACGGCTTTGAATCACTTCTGAAGATTTATAGAGAAGCCAATTCAGTACAAGAGAAGGAACCTATTTTAAGTGAGATATGATAGCATTTAAACTTGACTAAAAAAATTCCCTTTTCTGGGAAAAGTCCACAGACACACTATGAGTATGTTTTTCCTGATGCAGATTGCATAGCATCTTGTCCAGACCCAGAAATAGTTCTAGAGGTTTTGAACTTTATGGTTTCTGATGAGGTATTATATTTCTGCTCACCACTTTGTTTCTGGTCGGGAGAGCCTTGATAATTATGGCCACTGCATTCTTGTTGATATCAGGTTCGGGATCAAGACATCATCTATGTGCTTAGTGGAATAAGTTTAGAAGGCCGAGAAGTGGCATGGAAATGGTTGCAGGTACAGAAACTTTATGTATTTGTTAAGCCACGAATTGGTTGGGTAATGTTGTCAATAAATGTTTCTAAACACCGTTAACTTTGATCTCATGGTTGCGTTGTCACTAACACAGGAGAACTGGGACCTCATCTACAATAAATATGGTAATGGAGTTCTGCTCACCCATTTCGTTCGAGATATCATCTCCCCTGTAAGTATTTTTTGCCAAGTGGATTAAAAATGTAACCTATGAAACCTGTTCAGAGCATTTGCAGATTCAGTCAAAGAGAGCCATAGACAAGGAAACCAGGAAAAAAAGACTGTTTCTAACAGCAGCAACTGCATACCTGACACTTGCAAATGTAGAAGGATAGACATGCATAAATCAAGCTCATTTAGCACCATTAGAGTAATAATGAAGTAGAACAAAATTTCTAACGTTAAAGATACAACAGAAACTTGGGTGTGTTGGCTTGCAGAAGCCTAAATTTATGTATAAGCAGTTGACTTGTCAAGCTTTGTAGTGTGGTAGATTTCTAATCTAATTAGCTTGACCTCGCAGTTCTGCAGCAACAAAAAGGCTGATGAAGTGGAAGAATTTTTCACTAGTCGCATGAATCCTTCGATTGCAATAAATTTGAAGCAAAGTATAGAACAAGTCAGAATCAAGGCAAGATGGGTTCAAAGCATAAAGCAAGAAAGTTCCCTTCAAGAAATTGTCAAGCACCTAGCTTGTAAGGGGCATTAGCCCATAACAATGTCTAAAGGGCTTCCTTAAGTTTTTATAGTAAAATTGCTGTGTGGGTCTATAAACGAGCTTTAAGCATGACAGCACGATTAGCCACCCCTGTTCCTTGAATATATTACAAGCCGTTTTCAATGGGATGCTCGTGATTTGTCTAATGGAAAGGTGAGCTAAAAAACTAAATTGAACGAGGCTGTGATTTTGCGAACTAATGAAGCTAACTCCAAAATTTCAATTAACTGAAATTAATTAGCTCTCAGCTAAAACAAGGGCATCATAATGCACCATGAGATCAAAAGAACAATGGAATGTAATCGAATTTACCTGTGATTTTCGTCAAGAATTTGTTTTTGCAACTTGAATCTGTAACCTCCATCCTTAATTAATCCTTATAATTCTTCTCAAATCAGAGTATTTTCATTTCTGATTGATGGCTTTATTTCTTTGCATATAATTCTTTCTGCATAACAAAAGCTTAAAAAAATATCGCTTTCAATGCTACAAGTTATGTGGGGTATTTTGTAAGTTCTTAATAGTACCATTATACTCGACAGTGCTCCTGTTGCAGTCGGCAAAATGTTCATGAATTTCGATCTTGCTCAAACAATAAAATGGAGATGTCAACACCGAATCACAGCGATCAAAAGGTACCATGGAAACATTGGCACAAATTGGACAGAAGTATAGATGAACACATAACAGGTGTCCGTAATATATATATTCTAGCTCATAAATACTATGGAAATACATAACAGATGCATAGATAAACACATAATGGATGTCCATCGTAGCGATCAAAATGTACTATGGAAACATTGGCATCAATTGGACGGAAGTATAGATAAACACATAACAGATGTCCATGACATACATATTCTAATTCATAAATACCGGCAGTCCATGTCTTCCAGTCTAATCGCATGCATTAATTGGAACAAAAACGTCATCCCATGAATGCTGCTGGGTGCTTGTCCACTCCAGTGCCTCCCACCAGCCCCTCTCACCCTTGATTTTCTTTAGACTAGTATGATAACCTTTGTCGATTGGGAGACACAGAAGATTTGGACAATAGTAAACACTCATCCATTCTACTGTTGGTGGCATGCTTATGCTAACAGTGTTGGAGATGCTAGCCAATGCGGGCAAGTAATGAAGTGATACCTTCTTTAACTTTGGAAGAAAATGGGTGGCTTCACATTCTGAATTATCACAGCTCACTAAGCTTGTGATGATGGGGCAATCATCAACAAGAACTTCTTCTAAATTGCTGAAACTTGTAAGCAATTCGGGTGTGAAAATGGTTGTCAGCTGTGGACACGTGCACAAGGTCAATGTCTTCAGAGAAGTAAATCCATTTTCAAGAACGCGACCTTCCCATATGCTTCTCAAGTTCTTCATGCGATAAATGTGCAGATACTCCAATGCTGTGAGACCGATATTTTTCTCACTAGACGAAAATGATCTGATTTGATCACCATTTATAATTGCTCTGATCTCATTGCATTCCCCCACCATACACCAAATTAATTGCCTCATATTTTCACATCCTAGTTCAGATAATGTTTTAATATCTGTGTGACAGTCCAAGAAAAATGCAGTTGAATATCGAAGAACCTTCTTAATTTCTTCAGGAACACCTGCCCCATTTACATACTTCAAGCACCTGTCATATTGTTCCATCTCCAATTCTATATCGAGTGGGGTTCGAGACATGATTCGCTTGACGTGATGTCCAACGGTCAATCGGAAGTGGGAAAATGACAGAGACTCTCCTTCTGGGTTAGACCAGTTGAAATGGCTTAAAAGCTCCACCCGGGGGAAGTAGAACTTAAGTGTGTTTAGTGTTGTTAATCCACAGACTTCGGAAGCAACAGCTACCACACATGCATTCCACCGCTTATCATCTGGACTCACATCAATATGTAGCTCTTCTAACTGAGCCAGGGCTGACAAAACACCACTAGGAATCACCTCATTTGATAGCTCTTTTCTATGATTCACAGGATCATCAAATGACAATTTCAAACATATCAAAGTTGTCAAATGTTGAACTTCCCTAGGCAAATTCGTGATCCTTGTCCCTTCAAGATCAAGTATCTCAAGATTCCTGAGTTTTCCAATCTCTGGCTGTAACTTCATGAGAAGTTCACAGTGGTTTAGAAAGAGCCTTTTGAGGTTGATCAACTGAAAAAGAGACTTTGGCAAGGACTTTATGCGAGTTCTGGATATGTTTAGAATCTGAAGAGCAGGCATGTTGTCGAAAAACGACTCAGGAATTTTTCTCAATCTTGAGTTTCTATTGAGGAATAGCGTTTTAAGCACAGGGCACCTCAAAGTCTCAGGTAACTCTGAAAATTCATTACCCATCAAGTAAATCTCTATAGATCTCTCCCATTCCTGACATTCAGGTGGCTTAGTCAGTCCCATATAGCCTTGCATAAGTATCCTTTGATTTTGAGTTGTAGCCTCAGGCGACATTTCAGACAGCCCATCAGTTTGTCTCAAAGAAGAAAATGTACCACCTTGCTTAGGCTCTTGTTTAATATTGGCAATCTCTGGTTCTGCTCCTAGTGTTAATGCTCTGCTTCCATGCTGATCTGTCCCACTTTCAATACTTGGAGCTACTTCATTTTCTGTATCCCAAGGCTTCTCCAATCTGAGGTTTTTTCCATGTCCTACACAGATAAGTGGCTTAATTAGCAATAGGCTGGCTAGCAAAAGGAGCTCAAAGAATTGGAAAACCAGAAAGATCACCAAATAAAAATGAGAGTATAAAGCATCATATGCAGGTAAAACATTACATAAGATAAATGACCTGACAACCTATAACATACTTGAATAGTAATAGGAAATTCTAATACCTTTACTAATGAAATTTTATTAACTGACAGCACAACATTTTCATTATATCATGTGTAATACTCAATTCTATCCTTGCTTTTTTGCAGGCATAGCCTGCATAGATAATCAAAACTATTCAAATGACATTATTTAAGTTGATCCTTCCCTGCTCCATATGGTTAACACAATTCCGACTATCTCCAGCATCCTCTAGTCTACTAAAATCAAAATAATAAACAAATGAATGCATCGTGATTCTTAAAGAACTGTACAAACAAAAAATAAAAAATCCATGACTCAATGCTTCCCATATGCCCATATGTGTAATGTAACTATTATTTGTATGCCAAGCAAACTCGATAAACATACCCTCACCCAGAATGGGGAAAATTAAGGAATTAAAACAATTGATATTGAAAGGGAATTTGCACTGGCTAAATATTTGATCCAACCATCAAAGAATGGATCCTTTGCATCGTCAAAAGATATTTAAAATTTTCAATTAACATTTCAAATCTTCCCTTCATACCGGGACTTGGAGGAAACAATCCCTTTGGAACACTTGATTCTTCATAATCAGATTGATCTTCATGATGTTCAGGTGGCTTTGTCAGTCCCATACCGCCTTGCATAAGTACCCTTTGATTTTGAGTTGTAGGCTCAGGCGACATTTCAGACAGCCCATCAGTTTGTCTCAAAGAAGAAAGTGTACCACCTTGGATAGGCTCTTGTTGAATATTGGCAATCTCTGGTTCTGTTCCTAGCGGTAATGCTCTGCTTCGATGTTGATCTGTCCCACTTTCAATACTTGGAGCTACTTCATTTTCTGTATCCCTAGGCTTCTCCAATTTGAGATTTTTTCCACGTCCTACACAGATATCAGGCTTAATTAGCAATAGGCTGGAGAGCAAAAGGGGCTCAAACAATTGGAAAATCAGAAAGATCACCAAAAAAAAAAAAAAACAAGAAATAGAAAATAAAAAATGGATAACATACAGAATCATATGCCAGGCAAAACAGGACATAAGATAAAGGAGTTGACAATCTCTCCAATGTTAATATACCGTATTTGAAAGGTGACAAGAAATGGTAATACCCTCACTAATGCAATTTTATTAATCGGTTCTGCAACATTTTCGAGATATCACGTGTAAACTAGATTCTATCCATGATTTTTGGGAGGCATGGCCTAAATAGATAACCAAAACCATTAGAATGATATTATTTAGCATACATCTGACACTCTCCCAGCCAATAAAATTCTGACCATCTCTAGCAACCTCTAATCCACTAAAATCAACAAAATAAACAAATAAATGCATCTTGATTCTTGAAGAACTATATAAACAAAAGATAAATTGAAGAACTATATCAGCAACACCTCTCCGGATCGTATGAGAAACCAGCGGCCGCGGTTGGCGAATTCTTCCCGGCAAAAGGTGATCTGCAACGGGTCTGGCGAGTTCCTTAACCAAAGCAGGAAAAGTATGTTTACTTGCAGCCATTTCCGAGAACCCACAAAGCTCGTCTTCTTCCTCATCTTCCAGGAAGTCTATATCTTCTCTGATTTCTGCATTTGTACTTTGGGGTAGCAGCTTGTCTTCCACCAGGGAGGTTGCTGAAGAAGAGCAAGCAGGCTTCAGAGGAGAGAGATTATTAGAGTCACCAGCCGTGAAGGTTTGTGAAGGAACGGACTTCTGATGCGTACTGCCGGCAAGTGAGTTTTGTTGGGTCAGTGCAGGGTGGTTGTGCTCCCCAATGTAGATCACTGTGAACATTCCGGGGTCGGATTTGTTGCGCTCTACTTTTTTCCGGGCCATACACCCCCTCGTTGAGCTGTTACATCTGTAGTAACTCCTGTTGATGTCATTACATATCATGAAGAGTAAAAGAAATCAGCAAACCAAACCACGTTTAATAAAAAAAAAAAACTTCAAATACAAGCCACAGCTTTGGTTGAAAACAGAAAGTCAAACTGGGTTAATTAATTAAAGTAGTAATTAATTATCACCTTGGATATGGAGAGCCTAGGATATTCTTTTGCCCATATTTGCGCCATATGTACAAATCTGAAAAGACGGTGTCTGCTGGCACTTGACATACCTTCTTTGGTTGGTTCTTCCTACAAAAGAAGAAAAAAGACAAAAAAAAAAAAAATCATGTCAACTGATCGCAAAACAGAAAGAAGAGCTATTTCTTGTGCTTTATTTTGCATATGGGTATTCACATTTCTTCGTATTCTGCCATTGGCACGATCATCGCCTTCTCTTCTGCCATTGCTTTTCTGGACACACAGAATTGGGGTATTAAGCCATGGGCATAATTTCAAATGAAAGACGCTTCAAAATGGAAACAAAATAAACAGAAAGGGACAATTACTAAAATAACAAAATAAACAAAAAGGGACAAACTTTCATGTTAATTTCCTTCCAATTCATAAATTGGATTTATACTGGGCCAAAATTTTCTTAATTAATATATGACTCCTGTAGATAAGATAAGATACGCTTATAAAGGGAAGGAAAGACTACTTTTTTTTTTTGGGAGAAAAAAAGATATATATATATATATATATATATATAAGATGAGTAATTTTTTAACTCTTTCTCCTCTTTCTCTTCTTCCTTCTTCTCCTCGTTCTTTTCTTCTTTGGCAGGACCAACAGAAACGAGGTCTACTTTCGCCACTTTCTTCAACTTCTTGACGACTGCCACCGAGTCCATATTCCCTATCAGTGTAAGCTTCTGTTCCTTTAGATCCGCGGCTATCGAATCCACTTCTGTCAACCAAGCATATCTTAGTAGACGACTAACAAAACATCGTAGAGCAACAAAGAAACAGGACAGGTTACTTGGCAGATTCCACTATAATCTAAAAAAAAAAAAAAACAACAACAACGGAGAGAGAGAGCAAACTGAAACTCAAACATTACAATCCGGCTGAGGAAAACTCATAGTTTTCTACATGATTATAGTTTGATAGTTTTTTTTTTTTTCTTTCTTTGTTCAGAAGGACCAAAGGAATTAGAAGGCTTGATTGGTCAAGACCTTTAACACCACTTTCTGCTCCTCCTTGGTTTCTTATCATCTTTTCTTTCTTGCCCCGCCATCACGGTAATGTTGATGGTGCCATGATGGTGGGACAGGAAACTCCCTGGAAATTTTGTAGGTTGACGTTGAAGTCTTTTTTAGAGTTTTTCATTGACATGTTTATAATTAAAGCCGCTAGTCCGTGTAATCAGGACGCCAATGTTTTACATTAATAAGTATGTCTCGCAAGGTAGATATTAATTGCATGCATTATACTTAAGTAGTGAAGCAATTCATGCAGTCTCCCTTGTTCATCAATAACTCAAAACAGGAGCACGAGAGCAGAACGAAAAGGAAGACTTGACTGATTCACTTCCAATTCATAGAAGACGACAATTACAACAGACTGAGAATGCTAGAAACTTCTCTAAATTCCCAGTCATAAATGTCTAAAAAAAAGCATGTTCATGGTCTGCTGTAATCAGATTTTACAGTAAAATACTCCGCTAAAGAATTGGTTCGAAAAGTTAGTTAACCCCATTAAGCACCTAACTATGAAACTCAAGTCTATGACAGTGGAATTTTTTTCCCTCCCTTTTTGTTAAGAAGATCAATATACATTAATGTGAATAGAGAGCATTTAAATCGGTAGAGACCTTACTGGAAATACAAGGAGAAGTGTCCTCAAGCCATACAACGTGATTATTAACATTGATAGCTGATGCGATCCCTAATAGGCAAAATTGTCTTTTATTATTTTCGAATTAGTAGGTGAGATTATATCCCTAATAGGCGTGTGTCGAGTCTATATAAGTGTATTACTCGTGACCTTTGAAATTCAACTGAGCAATAATATTACCAAAGCATTTAACTTATTGGAAGTCGATCCCCTCGAAGTGATCATTGGAGGCTGATCCCCTCGAAGTGATCAATCTATCTCTTTTATTTCTGCAAAACCTTTATTTTCGATCCCCACTTTCCAATCCTTATTCCAAATTCTTTGTTCAAAAATCTTAGGTTCTCATCATTTGGTATCAGAGTGGCGTTCTTAGGGATTCTATTTCTATTCTGTTTAAAAAAAAAAAAAAAGCTTTTATGCCCCTTACCCGACAGCAAAAGAAAAATTTGGGTATCACCAATTTGCGATCTTACAGTATGTCTTTACACAACTCTTCTGATTCCGACGCTCGAATATCTCGAATTGAAGAATCATTATCTCTTATGCAAGAGTCTTTCACGAGGTTTGAACAGATGGTACTCTCTATTGCACAGAGGAAGTTAGGAGACAACACTCCCAGATCTGCTAACAAACAAAAAGAACCTGTGGAATCTTATGGAGGCACCAATTGTGACTATACCTAACCACACATAAGGGTAGAATTTTCCCGCTGGGATGAGAGTGATCCTGCAGGTTGGATCTCTCGGGTTGAAAAATATTTTCACTTCCATCGTACACCAGAGCTCTCTAAAGTTAAATTTACTTCTATTCAATTAGAAGGTGATGCAATCTAATGGTATGATTGGGTCGAAACATGTGCTGGAATTTCCACGTGGGCGAAATTCACTAAAGGTCTTCTTGTGCGATTTAGGCCCTCGGAATATCACAATATTGACGGAGAGCTCGCAAAAATTTGCCAGACATCCACCATTCTCGAATATCAAAGTCGATTCGAACGACTTGTCAATCGAGTTAAAGATTAGTTCGAACGGCAATTGGTGGGAACATTCATTGAAGGGCTTACTTCTGACATCCGACGAGAAGTCAAGGCTCGCCAACCACAAACAATGGTAGCGGCTATTTCCTTTGCGTGCTTGCAGGAGGAGAAGCTAGGTGTTGAAAATCGTCGACCATATGCTAAAGTGACTAACAAACCTATCGAAGGTAACACTAACTTACCTTCTCTTACTTGTTCTTCGAATACTAGACGATTAACCCAAGAACAATTAAAACAGTGAATGGCAAAAGGGTTGTGTTGGCACTGTGATGAGAAGTGGCATAAGGAGCACCATTAGAAGTAAGGAAAGCTTTTAATGATTGAGCCAGTTGAAGAGACTGTCGAAATAAGGAACGACCACACGGGCCCAGATGATGATGACACCTTTGTTGAATTTGTAGATGAGCCTGCAGTGCATGCTTTGGCTGGGTATTCAAACCCATAAACTATGAAGATTGATGGAGTCCTCAAGGGACGGCTAGTAATGATACTGGTTGACTCGGGTAGTACTAATAACTTTATGGATGAGAAAATTGCCAAAAAACTTGCTTTTTCAATCGACCATTGTGACAAGTTTGCTGTAAAGGTTGCAGACGGGAGAAATTTGACATGTCAAGGGAAGTGCACAAAGGTAAAACTCGCGTTACAAGGTCAGATTGTTTATGTTAATCTTTTCTTACTACCTCTAGAAGATTATGAAATTGTCCTTGGCATTGATTGGTTGCGAACCTTGGGAGATATTACTTGGAATTTCTCTAGGTTAAGAATGAAATTTCTATTGAATGGACATTCAATGGAATTACACGGAAGACGCGGGGGTAAAGTTACCACTGTTAGTAGTCATCGAATGGAGAAGGTCCTACAGCAGGTAGGACAAGGGTTCCTGGTGCAATTGACAGGTGCAGAGGTGGCCAAATCATATTCTATACAAGGGAAGGAGGTTACAACACTATTGACTGAATTCTCTAGTTTGTTTGTTGAGCCCGTAGGTCTACCCCCACAAAGGACACACGACCATCGTATTCCGTTATTATCCGAGAATACACCTATTAATGTTCGACCCTACCGTTATCCACACTTCTAAAAAGAAGAAATTGAGAAAATTGTTAAGGAGATGTTGGAAGCGGGCATTATCTGACCGAGTGTTAGCCCATACTCATCTCCTGTCCTTTTAGTAAAAAAGAAGGATGGTTCTTGGAGGATGTGCGTGGACTATCGAGCACTCAACCACATCACTGTGAAGGATAAATATCCTATTCCCATGGTTGATGAACTATTAGACGAATTGGGTGGTGCTCAATTATTTACCAAACTGGATTTGAGGTCGGGCTATCACCAAATCCGGGTCCATAAGGAGGATATTAAAAAAATGACTTTCAGGACACATGATGGCCATTACGAGTTTTTGGTTATGCCCTTTGGGCTTACCAATGCACCTTCAACATTTCAGAGTTTAATGAACGATATCTTTCGGTCATATTTATGTAAGTTTGTCCTGATACTTTTTGATGATATTTTGGTGTATAGTTCTTTTCTTGAAGCACATTTATCACATTTACGAACTGTGTTCACTACCCTACATAAGAACTTTCTATTTGTTAAGAAGACAAAATGTAGCTTTGCTAGTCCAACAGTGGAGTATCTTGGCTATGTTGTCTCCAAAGAAGGTATGGCAGTTGACCCTTCCAAAATTCAAGCGATGCTGGATTGGCCAATTCCAAAGAAGATCAAGGCATTACGAGGCTTTTTGGGATTGACTGGTTATTATCGTAAGTTTGTTCGTGACTATGGAAAGATCAGCGCTGAATTGACGACCCTTTTGAAGAAGGATTCATTTAAATGGAACGACAAAGTAGAGGAGGCATTTGCTCGACTCAAGCGAGCCATGACCACTACCCCAGTTCTTACCTTACCAGACTTTAGTAAGGTATTTATTATTGAGTCTGATGCTTCTAGAATTGGAATTGGTGTAGTATTAATGCAAGAAGGTCGCCCTATTGCCTTCATCAGTAAGGCATTATCACCAAAACATCTCAGTATGTCTGTCTATGATAAGGAGATGTTAGCTATTGTTCATGCAGTCTCAAAATGGTGTCCATATCTTATTGGGAGGCGTTTTCAAATTCGGACTGACCATAAAATCTCTTCTATGGAACAACAAAAATGGATTTCTAAATTGTTGGGCTATGATTACGAGATCATTTATAAAAAAGGGAGTGAGAATTTAGTAACCGACGCATTATCTCGTATTCCAGAGCAGGCAAAAGTGGTGGCACTCTCTCTCTCTACCTGCACTACAATGATGCAAATTAACAGGAGTGGTGGAAGGATTGTGAAACTCGAGAGATCATTGAGAAGCTACAGACAGATCCTAATTCAATTGCTCATTACACTTGGGATTCTCAAGATTTACGTTATAAAGGGAGATTAGTACTTATTCCTCATTTTTCCTTCAAAGACACAATCATGCAAGAATATCATGCATCCCTGACTGCCGGCTATTCAGGATTTCTTCGGACCTACAAGCGTATTGGTAAGGAATTTTATTGGAAAGGTATGAAGAAGGAAATCAGAAGGTTTGTAGCTGAATGTGATGTATGCCAATGTCACAAGAATGAATCTGTGGCATTGCCAGGACTTCTTCAACCTTTACCTGTCCCAGAAGAAGTCTGGACGAACATTTCTATGGATTTTATTGAGGAACTCTCATTGTCTCAAGGTAAATCCATTATTTTTGTGGTTGTCGATCGCTTGACCAAATATGCTCATTTTTGTGCAGTTAGTCACCCTTATATTGCTGCTAGTATTGCTCGAGTTTTTGTTGCCAATATTGTAAGGCTCCATGGTGTTCCTAAATCAATTGTCAGTGACCGAGATAAGGTTTTCACCAATAATTTTTGGAAGGAATTATTCTGCTTGCAAGGGACGCAGTTGAATATGAGTACTGCTTATCACCCACAGACATACGGACAAACTGAGGTAGTTAATCGATGCTTGGAAAACTACCTTCGTTGCTTTGCAAGCAACAAGCCAAAGAATTGGGTAAAATGGCTTCCTTGAGCTGAATAGTGGTATAATACCACTTACCATTCCTCTACAAAGATGTCTCCATTTCAAGAAGTTTATGGGCGAGTTCCACCTACTCTTACAAGGTATACAGCTGGATCATCTCATGTGGATCAAGTCGATAAGGACTTACAAGACAGGGATAGGTTGCTCCAACTCCTGAAAGATAACCTTATTGCAGCCCAAGCCCGTATGAAACAACAAGTGGATATGCATCGCACGAAGCAAGAGTTTTTAGTGGGAGATTGGGTCTATCTTAGACTCCAACCATATCGGCAGTTATCCATCACTGTCCGCTCCTCCATGAAATTATTTCCTCGTTTCTTTGGGCCATACCAAATTCTGGAGCACATTGGTCCTGTTGCCTACCATCTTAACTTACCAATAAGATCAAAAATACATCCCGTCTTCCATGTCTCTTGCTTGAAAAAGAAGATAGGGGATGGTGTGGTGACACAAAGCCAACTACCTGACATTACCTACACAGGAGAGGTCCACCTTCAGCCGCAAGCCATCCTAGACCGACGTATTGTCAAACGTGGAAATCGAGCTGTTGTCCAAATCCTAGTTCAATAGACTAACCTCTCTGTTAAGGATGCTACCTAGGAGCTCTACCATTCTTTTGCAGATCAATTTCTAGACTTTATTACTAGTCAGCCTTGAGGACAAGGTTATTCTAAAGGACAGTGGAATGATGCGATCCCTAATAGGCAGGATCATATCCTAATAAGCAGAATTGTCTTTTATTATTTCCACATTAGTAGGCGAGATTGTCTTTTATTATTTCTGAATCAGTAGGCGAGATTATATCCCTAATAGATGAGATTATCTTTTATTATTTCCGAATTAGTAGGCGGGATTATATCCCTAATAGGCGTCTGTCGAGTCTATATAAGTGTATTACTCGTGACCTTTGAGATTCAACTAAGCAATAATATTACCAAAGCATTTACTTTATTGGAGGTCGATCCCCTCGAAGTGATTATTGAAGGCTGATCCCCTCGAAGCGATCAATCTATCTCTTTTATTTCTGCAAAACCTTTATTTTTGATCCCCACTTTCCAATCCTTATTCCAAATTCTTGGTTCAAAAATCCTAGGTTCTCGTCAATAGCCCATTTAGCAAGCCCATGGGCAGCCATGTTGCCCTCTTTAATTGCTCAAACTCAACAAGACAAAAGTGCCCTAAATTCCCAAAGGCCAGCCTTTGTTGCAATGGAACTAAAGACCAAAAAGTTGTCACAGTTAAATCTTGTTACTTCAAGAAACAAGCTGCAAACTGATCTACATGGCTGGAACCTTAACTAGAAAGCGAAAATATCAGGCCTCTATTCAACCATTGCTCATCACAGCTCAAGCATCATTCTTCAAATGAACACGGCTCCAGAATGCTTTGGCCAACTTCACAACTAGAACAACCATCTTATGCAAGGAGCCCACACCAGCACTCCCCATATATAAGACATTTAACGTCCGGTTGTGACTTGCAACTCAGGTAAACCACACTTCATGTTGGCATGCCCATTGTCCAATGCCTTAATACTTATTATCTCTTCTGTCTTGATATTCTCTTCAACCATACTGGTCATATAAAAGACCTCAAGATCAGTCCTTCAAAAATCATATATGTCATAAAGGTGCGAAGATTAGAAGAAACGGAGCTAGGATAATAAATAACCTGCAAGCTGTAGTCCATGCCTTCTAGTCTAATCACACGCATTAATTGGAACAAAAATGTCATCCTAAGAATGCTGCTGGGGTGCTTGTCCAGTCCAGTGCCTCCCACCAGCTCCTCTCACCCTTGATTTTCTTCAGACTAGTATGATAACCTTTGTCGATTGGAAGAAGGAGAAAATTTGGGCAACAGTAAAAACTCATCCATTCTACTGTTGGTGGCATGCTTAAGCCATTGGTGTTGGTGACGCTAGCCAAAGCGGCAAGTACTGAAGCGATATCTTCTTTGACTGTGGAAGAATATTGGCGGCTTCATATTCTGGATTATAGCAGCTCGCTAAGCTTGCGATGATGGGCAATCATCCACAACAAGTTCTTCTAGATTGCTGAAACTTGTAAGCAATTCGGGGGTGAAAATGGTTATCAGCTGTGGACACGTGCGCAAGATCAATGCTTTCAAAGAAGTAAATCCATTGTTAAGAACTTGGCCTTCCCATATGCTTCTTACCTTCCTCATGGAATCAATGTGAAGATGCTCCAATGCGGTGAGACCAATGCTTCTCTCACTAGACAAACATGACCCCATCTGATCTTCATTTATAATTACTTTGATCTCATAGCATTTACCTACCATACACGATTTTAGTTGCAACATTTACTGATATCCAAGTTCTGATAATGTTTTAATATCTGCACGGCAGTCAAAGAAAAATGCAACCGCATATCTAAGAACCATCTTAATTTCGTCAGGAACGCCTGCCTCATTTACATACTTCAAGCACCTCTTATATTGTTCCATCTCCAATCATATATCGTTTGGGGTTCTCGACATGATGCGCTTGATGTGATGTCCAACCGTCAATCTAAAGTGGGACAATGGCAGAGACTCTCCTTCTGGGTTAGACCAGTTGAAACGGCTTAAAAGTCCCACCCCGAGGAAGTAGAACTTAAGCGTGTTTAGTGCTTTTAGTCCACAGACTTCAGAAGCAATAGCTACCACACATGCATTCCAACTCTTATCATCTGGAATCACATCAATATGTAGTTCCTCTAACTGAGTTAGGGCTGACAAAACACCACCAGGAAGTACTCCATTTGATGACTCTGATTTTCTATGATTCACAGGCTCAAATTTCAAGTCTTTACTAACCGAGACTTTGTGGACTTTGTTTATGACAGGATTATATATTCTATAAGCATTAGGTATATATGTATAGCCAATAAATATAAATGCAAAGGCCTTGTAATTCAATTTGTTCCTTTTTTCTTAAGGGACATGTGTAGTATAAGCTCCTAAACACTTTAAGATGTGAGAGAGATGGCTTGACACTAAATCATGCTCCATATGGACTGGAATCTTTAAGTGCTTTAATAACTAGCCTATTTAACAAATAAACTAAAGTTATAGCTTCATCAAATAAAAAATGCTTTGGTAACTCTTTCTTTGCCAAAAGGCATCTAGTTATTTCCATAATTGGCCTATTTTTCCTCTCACTCATCTCAATTTGTTGAGGTGAGTAAGGTATTGTAAGTTTTTGTTGGATGCCTGCAGCATTGTTGATTTGCTTGAATGACTCAAATGCATACTCTAAGCCATTATCAAATCTTATTGCGTTAACTGCTTAGCTTAATTGCTTCTCAATTCAAACCTTGAACCTTTGGAGGATTAATGGCACTTTAGTTTTTAGCTTAAGAAAGAAAATCTAAGTAAACTTGATAAGATCATTGATAAAAACTATTTAGTATCTATTCCCATTCAAAGATTGAGATTTCATAAGACTACATAAGTCACTAAATATGAACTATAATTTGTCTTTGGTCTTGAAGGATGCATTTGTAAGAAAAGGAAGCATGGATTGCTTCCCAAGTTGAAATACCTTACGAACACACTTAGATTTTGTGATATTTAGTAAGTCATACACAATTCTCTCTTTGTATTTTTTGGAGATCAGCATAATAGAAATGCCCAAAACTCTTGTGCCAAAGCACTGCTTCTTAAGTTAAAGCAAATAATACAAGGTTATGAACTTTGTTTGCATCCAAATGAAATGTTTTATGTTATAGGCACTTCAAATAATTGATTGCCTCTTACATCTGAGATTATACAGAATCTGTCTTTGAACAACATATTGTAGCCTTTCTCAACTAACTGGCTCACATTAAGTAAATTATGACCTACATTAGGCACATACAAACATCTAGCATTATTTTAGTACTCAAATCAATGTAGATGACAACATTTCCCTTTCCCTGAACCTATATGAGCTTCCCATTTCCATTCTTGACTTTAGATTTGAAGGAAGTATCAATTTCCTTAAAAATTTGTTGGTTTAGTGACATGTGGTTGGTGTAACCACTATTAACAAGTTCAGTGGTATTCTTCTTGCTGCTAGAGCTTAATGTTGCAACAAATAGCTGCTCTTATGATGACTGCTCCTTATCAACCATCTAAACTTGTCATTGATTTTTAGATGATTATTGTTATTGTTACTTTCCTTTATACTAGCAATATCTTCTAAGAATGACCTTTCTTGTTACATACTTTGCAAACAAGATCAAGTCTTTTCCTACAATATTTGGACAAATGATTAGTGTTTTTTTTTTTCTTACAATAGTCACGTAATGAACATTATTTCTTACCATTTCTTTGTTATTTGCTTTGCTAGATTTCTAATCGTGCTTTACTAGAAAAGCACTCTCAGTTACCTTTTCTTTGCTCTTATACTTGAAGGACATTAATGAGTTCAGGTAACCTAACACCGGTCAAGTCCTCAGAGTCTTCTAAAAAGGATATTTTTGCCTTAAACATTTTTAAAACACTCATAAGTACCTTTGGTACAATGTTCTTATAAGGAAAACCTTCTTCCAAAATTCTAATTTGATTAACCACCTTGAGAATTTTATCAATATACTTTTTGATTATCTTAGCTTTCTTCATACTTAGAAGTTCTAACTCCCTTATAAGGTTTAGAAGTTGTATGTTTTTGGTCTTTTCACTCTCAAGAAATTCCTTCTTCTGTCTATCTTATGCTTGGTTGGTTGTCTCACAAATCATTATCCTATTAAAAATGGTTTCAAATATTGCAAAGTGAATGCAAGTGAGTGCTTTGTACTGCTTTATAATGCTCATTGTACAACTTGATATGTGCTAAAGAAGGATTTGTAGAGAGAAGAGGTGGTTATGTACCAGTTTTAATGACTTTCCATAAGTCAAAAGCTCTAAGACATGCTTTCATTATCATTGTCCCCTAAGAATAGTTTTCCCTAATAAACTTAAAAGGTAAGAGAAGAGAAAAATTAGAGACAGCCTTCAAATTCACTTGTGTGTCTCTTTTTTATGGAATTTCTCTCTTAGTCTTTTAATCCTCACACAGTTGCTTGTTGGCATACTCTCCTCTTTTGTTTTTTTTCCTTAATTAATTATAGGTCTCATAGATAGATCTATTTTGATATCAAAGTGTTAGCATTAAAAGAGATGAAGCAAATGGTAATTAATGACTTACAGCAAAAGCAAGATATGCAGATAGATAAACCAACTTGGTTTTCTTTCTTTTGACATAATTTTTATAAATTCATTGAAATAAGTTGTCTCTATTATAAAGAAGAGCCTTAATGTGCATATTTGAAACTCATAATTCAAATTTGAACATTATATAAGCTTACAAAGTGAAATGATTATTTGATTAGCTAAGCATTCCACTAATTCAAAAAATTTCAAATTTAAACATATAATTACAACAAAAATAACCTAACCAAGTTGTTGCAAAGCTTGCTCTAGAAGTTATCCTAAACTGCCATGACAGAAAAAATTGGAATTTGGAGGGAATATCCGGTACATTGAAGCTAGAAGATTAATGACAGGTAAAGTAGTAGCACCACGGTTGCTGTGAATCTGCAGAACATCAGGATAGAACAACCATCTACCATTAATGGTGTCTTCAATTGAATTTAGCATTCAATCAATCACGCCACATACAACAGGTCAATTCTTGGAGGTGGAACAAGATTTATACAATAAAAGCTTACCCGAGTGGGCAGTGGCCTAAAAGAAATCTGAAAGACATACGATTTCAGCTTGTCAATCCTTCGCAGTATCATGAAGTGATTATTCAACAAAAGCGAAAGGAAAAGAGTTACCAATCTAATTAGCTTGATATGGCATTTTTGTGGAAATGAAAAGGCTGTTGAAAAGGCATTCTGGTGAAGTGGAAGAATATTTTTCTAATTGGCGAATCATTCCCCGTCAATTGCTATGGATTTGAAGCAAAGCGTAGTGCAAGTAAGAATAAATGCAAGATGGGTTCAAAGCATACAGCAAGCAAGTTGCCTTCAAGAACTAGTCAAGCAACCAGTATGTAAAGGGCACTAGCCCATAAGATTATTTATATAAGTTGTAATTACCATGCACGTTTATCAAAGAGCATTAGGCATGATAGCTCAGTTAGCAAATTTTCCTTGAACATATGACAAGCCACCGACTTTTTGTGAAAGGCGAGCTGTATGGTGCAAATCACCAAATAAGCAGAACAAAAATTCTCAGCAGGCTTTCTTGTCTATCCACCATTCTACCCATAATAGGATATCCATTCACTTGTATCTGTCTTGACCCCTGTTTGCTGCTTTATAGTTTGGAGCTTCCTTAGAGAATGCAAGCCCCCAAAAAGGACTAAATGGGGCTTTAATCATATAATCAATGTATCTTTAAGGTGGCCATGGGTGAAAGGAATGGATCGAGTATCAGCAGCTGAATATGGCATAACAAACAATTTTTAAAAATTATTGCAGGCTGCTGGTGCATGTTGTAAGCTCATCTCTGTAAATTTGTAGGGCATTCCTATCCGTATCAGGGGATTCAAAAAAATTATTTCATTCACATGGGGACTAAAAATTCTTAAGGAATTTTTTCCTTGCAGTTTAATCTCAAGATTTTAGTCCTGGTAAAAGAATTATGAGCATTTCCATGCTACCTAATTGGCCATTAAGGCATCATTCTCACTCTTTAGGTTACACAAGTAGAGTTTCAAGTCATATGAAAGGTGTCATACTTGGCCATCAAGGCACTAATTAACGTTAAGGAATTCTTGTTACATGGAATAAGCTAAATGGTGCTCGGTATACAAGACTTTCCCGTTGTAAACAAACTATAAAGTATGATCAATAGTCAAATATATGCGAACTTACGGTTGTTTTTTATGTAGAGGTTGTGTCTTCTGGAGAAGTTGTATCGCTTGCATGGAACTAGCTAACAAAACATAAATTAGTTTACCCACTTCCTGTCTCAACCGCAAAATGCGGGCAGAAATTGTAATAAGGACAGCTAAAATCCAAAACAAAAGAAAGTATATGCTGTTGTCCATTCTTTTTAAAGCACATCAGCGCTTGAAAAACCAGACACAATCATACATATCCTGAGACAATCAGTGCAATTCCAACCGACCCCAACATATTTTAATCTAATTAAAATCAAAAGAATAAACAAACAAATTTTCATCTTGATTCCTTATTAGCTCTACAAACAAAATAAAATCCTATAATTTAAAAGCTTCCTGAATTCCTATATGTGTAATATAACTTTAGACCAAACTCAAATGAACATATCCTCAAGCAAGAATGGTGAAAAAGAAGAAGAAGAAGAAGAAGAAGAAGAAGAAATTGGAAGGAACTGAAGGTTTAACTTGGGCCTTCTCCTTCAGGGCCTGAGATTCATTCTGGGCCGAGATTTGATCTACCCTTCACTGAATTCACCTTCTCCATTCTCAAACCAGCTTTGAATCTTGCAATGAAGTTGTCAGCTTTAGTGTTCACATCAGGACTTGGACAAAACAATGGCATTGTTGCCATATCACCACCACCGTTACCGTCCACGGCGGCTGCCATTGGGCTGCTTGATTCTTTATCAGAAGGGTCTTCAAGGCTTTCCAAATCCGGTGATCCACTGCGTGAACTGCTGAAACTCTGTACTCTAACATAGTCGCCGTCAAGCAAGAACCTCCACGGCTGCATTTTGAATGGTGGCGGCGGAGGCGGCGGCGGAATTGGAATCAATGGTGATGCATTGCCGCTATCCACGTTTTCTTCCATGCTGTTGAGACGGCTTGTTTTGACTTGTTTTGGTGGTTTGTCATTGTGGTATGTCACTGGGGCCACTTGGGTGGTCTTGGTTCTTAATGCACGGGAGTCAAGCAGCGGCGGCGTGACGTTTTTGGCCACTATTTTTGATACCCTTGTGAGAGATGCTGAAGAAATTGTTGGCGGTGGTGGTGGTGGTGGAGGCGGCGGCGGCGGCGGCACGGAGAGGACTTTCTTTGTTTTTCCTTTACTGGAAGAGAAAAGAATTTGAAGGAAATGGGGTGGCGGCGGAGGGGGCGGCGGAGGTGGTGGCCGGGATGGTGGTGGTATAAATGATGTAATTGATGGCTCCGGGTTAAATAAGCTCTCAAGGTTTTCGACACTCTTTTGTCTCTGTTTTTTCTTCCTCCTCCTTAAATTAGACAAGAAATCTTTACCTCTTCTTTTCTCGCACTTGCAGAACAATGGCGGAGGCGGGGGTGGCGGCGGAGATGGTGGGGTTACAGAGGAGTTCTTAAAGCTCAAATCTTTATCTTCTACACTTCTCTTCTCATGGCCGGGAGCGTGATATGTCGTCCTCACCTTCCTTCTCACAGTCTTCGATGGTAGTGGCGGCGGCGGAGACGACGGAGGCGGTGATGGAGGTTGTGGCAGTGGTGGTGTGTAGACAACTTCTTTTTCTTCTATCCCATAAGTATCAACACCAATACCTTTGGACTCTTCTTCTCCTTCTTTCTTCTGCTTTTGCTGTTGCTCTTGATGATGATGATCATAATGGAGGCGATCTGAGCTTGAGAAACGGTAGCTGTTCAGATCGGTATCATCATGAAATCTCCACCGTTCATCGTTGGTCAACCACGAGGATTCCAAGCGTAGATCTGGGTATGAACTGAAACTCCTCAGCCTGTTCAAGCTGGCATAAGTCGTCCGATCATGATACTGATCATACCATCTATGTGGGGTTGATGGGCAGGATCTTTGTGCATCTTGTTGTACATTTGTTATGTGTCGGTCTTCATAATAACTTACACCTTCGTGATTGTTGATCTTGTTGATGTTGCTGTTGTTGTTGTTTCTGCCAAGAAATCCACAAACAATTGCAAATAGGACTAAAACTAGATTAAGTGAATCCCAACCCTTTTTGACTGAGCGTGGTCTGAGGACTTGAGTGCTGAAAGAAAAGAAAGAAGGAACAGCATAGAAGACAAAAATGAAAGCTATGACTAGTAGGATGGTGAGGAATAGACCAGAACTGAGAAATATAGAAGAGAATTGGCTCCTGCGGCTGCGGCCATGGCGGCCGGTGTTGGGTTGGAGCCAGAAGGGTGGCATGTCCTCCTCTTCTGCCATAATGGTTTTGCAGAATTGGTATTGGCTTCGCTTATGTTGCAGGCAGAGGGGAGCTGGGTCGGAGCTTTTTGGAGACAACGCCTAAAACTTCGCTTTTTGTTCTTTGCTTTTTGCGTGCTGTGTTCGTTGCTTGAACGATGTTGCTGTTTTATGCTTTGCTTATATTAATGTCGAAGATGGAGATTTGCAATGGTAAAAGTTTTTTTTTATTTATTTTAATAAAAAAATTATCATATACTATAATATGGCGATGTGGGGTTCATCAATTCTTTTTTCACTTTTGTAGAGAAACAACCATGTGCAACAAATGTTGTCGTGTTCTTGTCATTTCAGGGATGACAGCTAGAACAATGTTCTGTACATTTCATTCAACTATCTATGGCATAGGGTAACGTAAGTATCAATCTAATTCACGCGGAATTGGGTAACCACCACGCGAGATGAAGGCACGACAACATTGCATGTTTTTATTTTTATTGGACTCTCTCGGGCTATGTATGCGCTCTCAGATAAAAACAAAAAAAACAAAAGAGAGGTTAAACTAAATGAAGGATTGGTATTGGGTGCAGAAGAGATGAAATATGGATGTTTGCTTACGACAAGAAGAGAAGAAACGTTATCAAAGGAAAGTTAAGTGGGGGGACTTATCTTCCAAGCATTCAACTGGTTTGTTAAAGCAAATCAATCATGTTTGTACGGTCATGTTGCTGAGCAGACCAAGTCAGTCAGTTAATCCAAGCTATTTGCCTTGCTGAAATATATGACTTTTGCAAATTAAGGGTATTACAGAATATTGAATTTTCTTTGTTCTCCACTTTGTTTAAGCATTCTGCTTGAAGAGATTAGCCGACAAAGCTTGAAAAACTGACGCGGTTTGATCGTGACTAATGTAATGAACACTACATTAACAAAATTTAAGTCAAAGGTCACGACGTTAGGCGCTGGTCAAGTATTGCCAGTACTTCTTCTGACTTCTAAAACAAAGGGCATCGCTATTTTTTTTCCCAGAGAAGTTCGTCTGTCTGGAAATTGTTACAGCAATATTTGCAATAAGGATGCATGGCCATGAAACGTGTCATGCGTCAATATCTCGATCCCTTTTGAAAAAAAAAAAAAACATATCTTAATTGTTAATTGTACATATAATAACATATACGTGCAATCAACATCATGATAAGAAAATTTTGTCGTCCATCCAACGAAGTTCAAATTATTAAAATAGATGGACAATGAAAATCAAGGTGGGAAAGTTGGCTACCATGAATTGTACAACTCTAAAAGAATAGCGCCCCTGGATTTGTCATGGGTCCTTACCAACGCTTTGTTCTTTTCCCCTCACCTAAAACCCCAGGCTGCGAGAATGAGCTGGACATGGGAGACAACTGTTTCTTTCTTCGGGTGCACTCATTTCAAGTCTGTATGGACAACGCTGCATTGGTCCACGCTTTCCCTCGACTGTGCAAAACACACGACTCCTGGATTATAATAATTGAATAAAGTTTCTCGTGGTTTGTTGAATAGCTTGAAATCCAACGCATTGCTAGTGTATCTTGGTTTTTAGAATTAACTTTGATAACATGGGTACGTAAACACATTACTTAGTTTTCAAGTGCATGAAAAATGAACTTTAACCTCCATCTATAAGGTAAATGCGAGTGTGAAAATAAACAAATAAAAATCATTGCAACACACAGACATTCCTACAATACAGAGTCCCTAGAAAGAAGTGAATGCAACCAACTTCAACACTCGATCGGTAGAACGTGTTTTTCTTACATCTAGGATTATAGAAGTTGTCGTGACTAAGGTTACGTTAGAGCTCATAATTTTCCCATAGAAAATTATTATGCTAAAGCGTAATGCCGTTAGTTTTTACACACAAGTATATGATCGATGACATATACAAGTGACTCATAATTTTGTGCAGGTGGAAATCTTTCATATATACAAGTGGGCAAGAAAATGACAATTCAATTTCAGGTGCACATTCGGCAAACTCTGGATTTTAGTGTCCGTACATGCATATTTGCTTTAAAATATGGCCTTTCACTTGGCGAGCCGGCAAGCAATAAACGCTGCATCATGCATTTTAACACCTCGGATAAAGTGAGCAACACAAATGGAGATTTAGAGACGCCAGGAAGCTTTCCCAAGGTTGTTATCTTGTTATGGGACAATTGCTTTGCTTGCCAAACTGGGGATTCCACGCTCACGGGGGGACTCAATTTCCAATACAATGACACAAAGTTTCACGAGAACATCATAAAATGTCTTCGAGTTCAGAGGCTAATTGGGAATGAATGTTTAACCAAGTGAAAACCGGTTGGCAGCTGCTAATAGTGACATACAAAACCATGTGATAGCAGCAGGCGGTAATGTCAGCCTGCCAGAAGGGTGATGACAACAGTTTCTTTGGTTACAGTTGGTTCAATGACGTATACGGCTCAGAGATTTGATGTGCAAACCCAAAGGCTACGGTTGTATATATGGTGGAATCGTGTTTACTGACGCGAGTCCGTGGGTGGCATATTTACAATAATTGAACATATGATCATAATTAATAATAAAAATTACAAATGTATAATAAACAGTTATAATAATATCACTAAGCCTACATTTATTCTGCATGAAGAACAGCTCATGTCTATGTAATGAATCCTTCGTGTCTATGCCTAGATGCACATGCATAGATTAATCAAAATCTGCACGTCGTCTCCATGCACAGATTAGAATCCTACCTTTCCTAAGTTATATGACCTCGACATACCTTCCAGCGTTTGGCCTAGCTACAGCTGCATGATGCATGCAATCTTTATTCCTGCACTGAGAAGATGGGTGGATGGTCTGATACCCCATAAGAGAGATGGATCAAATCGTGACCTTGACGCGAATGCACATTCAGAGATGAAAAAAGCTAATTCATGAATAAAATCAGCAAGTCCTCATCCATTTTAGATTCAAAGTAATATATGTGTTCTATCTCACATGCCATCTGAGTATCAATTACAATGGAAATAAAAAAAGAGAATTTCCAGAGGGACATTAATTACATTGCAGGATACCAAGTGAATAAGAATAAAAGCCCAAGCTTTAAGCAAGTAATTTCCAGTTAAGGCTTGTTTGTCTGACAAGACAAGACATGATATACGATATACACAAAAGGATGTATTTGGGGAGCTCATATAGAATCAGTTTCTCAAGGATTCATCGGCCAACTGTTAGGTTACAGCTCCCCCCCATATGGTATTTAACACTCGGCCGCTCATGAAATTAATCAAGAGTTGTATACTACGAACAAAGTGAAGAGGGATTCAGTTAACTGAGATAAAATTAAGATAGTTTCAACCTCTTGCATAACTGATTCAGCCAAGGACGGAAGTCTTCGCCTCGCAAAACTAGCAATAAGACAATTGTACTGGCAAGGTTTACAACAGAATGACAAGTATAACAATCACCACAGCTACTGTACATATGGAAGCCTGCAACAATGAATCACATTTGGAATTATGAATAAAGATACAGAGATAAAGGTGATATATAGTCTCACAGTCTTCCAACAAAATTACTTTTCCACAATGCAGTGATGGAGTTAGTATTTGAAACAACTAGAAATATGTGAATTTATATACCTCTTTCAATTTAAGATTATGCATCATGGACTATATCTTGGGATACTTGTATCCCAATAGGAATTCTTTTTTGCAGATGGTAGTTAATACACTGCTAGAACTAGAAATATGGAACGACATTCTATTCTAGGGCATTAAAGTGCCCCATCATAATGTTGCTCTCACACATGATAGGATATGACCACTCTTTATATGCATGCATTCCCTTTATGATCAAAGAAAAAGAAAATTCAGGCCAGCATGTAATGAAAGACCATGAATTCCTACTTGGAGGTCAGAAGGGAATTTGAGAATTTGAGTAATCCTTGCGTGAAATCAAGGTGTCCACAAAAAAGCGTTAATAAGGTAAGGATACAGAGTACAATTGAGATTGCACTGTATGGGGAGTGAGACAACAGTCTTCCTCCCAAAAGTTTGATTCCAGGAGCTAATTTATTTTGCTCCCCCAAAGAAAAAAAATTTTTTTTTTTTCAGATTACCATTGTTATATATATATATTTCAGATTACTATTTCTACCATGTCAAGTTAAATAGTGAGATGGCTATTTACTAAAAAGGAAAACACAAAAGAAGTACTATGATAGTAATGAGTTCTTGTGAAGGTGTTATAAGCCAAAAAATGGAAGAAAATATAAACACTCACAGCAACTGTGCAGGCACCGAGGCCTGATCGTTCCCTTGGATCTCTATGATAGTAGCCCCCAAAGTATAGAATGGTTGCAAAGTACCACATCAGTGGAAACACAAATCCAAGCAAGAGACTGCAGAAAAAAACAGCCACAGTAATGCAAAAGCTGAGAGAGAGGTGGACAAAGGAAAAGGAGAAAAACTCACAAGAACCATCCTATTCCACAGCCAAAGCAAGGAAGAGGCTTGTCAAACATCCCCAAGTGAGGTTCCTCCACATCTCTGATGAGAATGTATTCTCCTTTTTCACAGTCCAACGCATCAGTTGAGTGCCCTATGTTTAGCAACACATCAAGCATTATTATACTAAAATTTCTGAAAGGACATATTTTTCAAAGTCTTATGAGGAAAAAAGAAAAAAAAAACATGCACCACCTCATTCAAGGAGCTAAGCTAATATTGCAAAACCACATTAAAAAGAGCCTTTGCAACATTGACACAGGAAACATGGTTGAAGATTCACATTCCAAAAACAGTCGAGCAAGATTTGGGAAGAAGATTGGGCAAAGGAAATGTTCCCAAGACGGTACTGAATTTTGCTGATTATCATTTAGCAATCATACAAGTATCAAGCATCCATATTCACCAAACATTGAAATTGCATGCCAAATTGCCAACTATCCCATCAAAAATGACTTGCAGAAAGCCCAGTAGCTGTGCGGTCCTTTAATAAAAAATTTTGACCAATGGACAAAATATTATCTATTTCAAGGTGGTACAGAATTTAGTACCTTGATTCATGTGTCCCAAGAACAAGATAGAAAAGTGATTTGCTCAGCTTGCTTCTCTGCCACAGATCTGCAAAACAACATATCTGGGCATTAAGACATCTGCATAGAATTGTTACATTTTTTGTTTGAGGTCTCCAGTCTGAAGACTACAACTATCAATGCAGGCATGCTTCCAGCAATACTAATCTGAGTATTAAGAATGATAAAATGTAAAAACTACAACAGAAACTTTACCAAAACTGAAAACCGGGAAAATCATGATACAGATTTCATACTACAAGAAAGCAAGATACATTTGTGGAAGCAACAGTTAGTATGAAAAATTTAGCTGAAAAAGACACTTCCCATCTAAGATGGATCCAAAAATATTAGGGCATCAAATTTCTTGCATATAAGCCACGAAACAAGCTAATAGGAAGCATTAACCACAATTGTTTTGCTGGGAATGACCCAATTTCTGAAATGCATAACAATTTTCTTTGAAATATGCACAAATCATTCCCATTTCTATATTTATTTAAGTCACATAGACTCCATGAATAATGGCAAAATGAGACATGAAAACAGCCTCTAAGATTCTTTGTCTCTAAATTTCAAATCATGCAACAGAATGTCATTCAGTGATAATATGCATACATTTATCTCCAGGGATTTACCAAAGAAGTGGCAGCATACAACCAAAATCACCACACGAGAGGTTTACTCTAGCTAGAAATTCACATATAAAGGAAACTCTTCTGTTACATTTATCTCCACAAAAGGCTTCTTGTTTATTTCAACATAAATCACAAGAGTCAAAAAGTTTCAGCAAACAATTGTCATTGCCAATTAAGATATGAAACTTAGAAAGCTTACAAATTGCTCAATCTCCAACCGCCTTCCCCTAACCACCACTAAAATCTTCAAATCTGCATTCATAAAAACAACAGAAATCTGGGAAACGAGTAATATCTTGATTTCCCCAAACACAAATCCCCAGCAGAAAAAAAAAAAATAAAACCTTAGTTCAATAAAGCAACAAGCCCACAATAACATCAACAAATGAGAAGTAGCCGATTATCATAGCATTTTATTGTCCAAAAACTGACAGCACTTTTAACTTGCCAGACCCGAGAGAGGGAGAGCTTACAGTAGAAAAAAGGAGTGAAATTGGTCACGAAAGAAAGAATCTTCCTTGGGAAATCAACAAAAGAAAGAAGCTTCTTTTTCTTTTTCTCGGGAAACAAACAGAAAGGAACAAGCTTTATGTCTCTTCTTATTGTTATTATTGAAGGGGGTACACTATGTTGTTGAGAAGTGCAGCTTCTCCTTGATGTTACTCTCACTCTACGGGGTTCAAGACATGGCGTTCACGTTATTCGCTATTGATCCTTAAAGTACGCTAAAAATTGAAGTGTTGAAGGCAGAACAGAACACAAAACAAAACACCTGCTCTCACTATTTCAATTTTCCCAGTGTTTTCTTCCTGCCTTTAATGTGTGCGCGACTGGCCGTTCTGACTGAAAGTTGTTGTTGTTGTTGTTTTTTTTTTTTTTTTTTTAAATATTCTCATTTCTATACTTTAATTTTCCATTTACAAGAATATTGGTTTTTCATGTTTTAAAGGTTTTGTTGTTATAAGACTTCTATGAAGTTTGAACTTTGAACTCAAACTCCAAATGGATAAAAAATTAGCAATTTATGTATTAAATTATGAAAAAACATGATATTGACATTTTTTTTGGTGTAATCTTCAATTATTATCAATAAGAGAAATTGAATGAAAAAAATAACAAGTAATTTTTTATTTTAATTCATAAGATGGTGGTTGATATATTCAAAATATACTTATTTTATGTTTTTCTCAAAAAAAAAAAAACCCCACATCAAGAAACCTGACTAACATTTTCCAATTTTTATAAGCTTCAACTTTTATCTAATCAAAATTTTTGATATTATTTTGGAGATAAATTTATTAAAAATCCCATACCAGAGTTTCCAAAAGCACGAGATCCCACTACAGATTATACCTTATAGAAATTAATGTTGCAATAAAACATATACACTCTATTCAAAATCAGCCTTTATTTATTTATTTATCAAATTTTAAGTTACTAAAACAACAAAGATTATGATTTCTATAAGGAAATAGGACAAAAGAAACAGGCAAATAGGTAATTACGGACAAAGAATAAGAGCAATTGTATCGGCAAAATTATCTAGTTTAAGAAAAAAATTTTGAGTAATAAGAGGTTAATTATTTTCTCCAAATTCCCAGCAAAAATCCTTTTTAACCATTTTGGCACCTATAGGAACTTGGATGGTAAGAGTGAGGGCATTTGTACAACTCATGTCAGGAGATAAAAAGGCCAATAATAGGCCAGTGTTATCGAATCATTTACACAACTGTCTTGATGAACCAACCAATTATAGGGTATTGAATACCTCTTTTTTTTAGATCATTCTTCTAAAGATGCAAAATTTCCAACTCTACTTAATAATTTAAGTTATCCCAACAATGGGATTTAAAGAATTATAGAATTTTAAAGTGTACACAATTTTATTTTTATTTTTATAAAAGTAATGCCTACTTCTCATGTATTTTTGGTCTGAATATTGCTTCTAGTAGCCATGCATCCAAAAAAGAAATAATAATAATAACAAGAGCGTGTTACAAAGTTGGAAACCACAAATTTCTCTCAGAGGCACTCAAAGGAATAGCTCAAATTTACACCAGCATAGCAATTCTAGCAGAGAGGAGATTGCAAAAGAAACACAGGGAATATGGCATTCAGATACACAATGCTCTATATGGTACATTGCTAGTTTATGTCCTTGCACACACGTTAAGTCCATCGAGAAAAAGGAATGGACTGAGAATTATATGTTAATTTAGATGCACTTTTGTCTGCTGATATATGTTTATATAAACTTGCATTGGGTGTGATGGGTGAAACCTTAATTCAAGATTTGCTCTTAAACTTCCTTTGAGCTTTCAAGTCCACCACAACCACAGAAATGTTATCGTTGCTTCCCCTCCGAAGGGCAAGCGAGGAAAGGTAATTGGCTGCTGCTTGAGCTGCCGGATCTACTCCATTGCCTCTTTCAGAAAGTGATGTGACCCCATTCTTTTTGTGCCAGAGCAGAATCCGCTTCCGAGCCACCTCGCATGCTTCATCATTCGTCATTACATCCCATAACCCATCCGTCGCTATAATGAGGCATTCATCTTCTCTAGCTCGAGGAATGAACATGACTTCAGGGTCTGGGATAATCCATGGCTTCAGATACCTATCACCTGTGTTGAATAAAGTGAGTTAAAACTTGTTTGTCCGTGAAATAAATTCCAAATATGGCTAACTATAAAAATGCCATGTCACTTGAAGTTCAATTTGCCAAAGAATTTTGCTTGTCCAGTATGGGAACAAAGGTATGAACTTTAAGACACCCCACACTGTGTCATGTTGTTTTGATCTGTTAACAGCACATTGTAGCTTCTTTAGCAGAATAACATCCATTTACACATCAACAATTGAGTTCAAAAAATTTGAAAATGCTTCGATTTACACAGAAAAGACATGCACACAAAATATGAAGTTCGCATACCAATGGATCTTGACATTGCAAGAACACCAAATACACGGTGTCCATTCCACTGGATCACCTTGCCTCCAGATGCTTCAATCCTTGCATATTCATCTTCCCGGTTTGGCTGGGAAGGGAAAAATGTTAAAAATTTTGGAATCGTTTATTGAAAAAATCTTGTTCTTAAAAAGAAAAAAAGAAAAAAAATAGTGCATGCTTTACTTTATGATCAACTGATAATGCCATTGATTCTTTTCCACGACAAAGTACTGCCCTTGAATCGCCACAATTAGCAACTATGATGTGAGATGAACAAACCAATGCAACCACAGCTGTAGAACCAATGGTTTCTGGTGCAATGGGCTCAGAAGTTTCATCAGAACCATGACCTTCAAGGATGGCACTGCTACATTTTCCGCCAATCTCATCATCGACCTTGAGCATGCAACGCGTGAAAGCTTTCTGCCATTGCAATTGCTGATTTTCCCACATAATTCCATCACTTAAATTGTCTTTTAGTTTCCCAATCTCCTCAGCCAAGGCCAGATGTATTCGGTCACGACAATAATTAGCAACCTGCACGAAACTGCTTCATATCACACGTGCAAATTTGAATCCAGATAATTATATATCCTTGGGAATAAACAAAATGGAAAAAAAGCATTATCTCTTTGACATGTGCAAATAAATGTCCAGAGCTCTCGCCAATCACTAAGAAAACAATGTTGGTTGCAAGCAATAAGAAGCATGTGCTGAGGGTGAGAATTACACATAAGCATTCAGATAATACAAGTTGCAATAAAGAAGCACATGTTATTGGCCAAACAGGAAAGATATTCAAAGCAAATTCTAAGAATCATTACAAACAATAAACTATTAGGAAACATCCAAATCCTGTAATCCACACAACAAGATCTCGTCCTATATGCATAATGGATAAATTCAGACAGCAAAGTGAACTCTCTCAAAGGATTGAAACCACTTTTCCAAATACAACAAATCATAAACAAGAAGGGATGAAACAAATATCCAGCTATATAGAAGTACCTGAACACCCCCATGGCCATCATAAACACCAAAGAAATGACTGGTTACAAGGGTCAAATTCTCGTTCATTCCATCCAGAACACAATTGCCAGTGAGCATTTTAATGGGAATTTCAGCAAACCAAGGAACAGCTGTAACAGCATCTTCCATTTCTGGTCTCCTTCCACAAATAGATACATAGCCCCAAAGAGGCATGCTATCCAGCTCAAATGCACTCTGGGCAGCTCCTCTACCATGACTGTTCTCAGCAGGCAACTTAAGAACTACAGCAGATGCCTTTAAGTCAGATCCATGAGAGATCTCTGCATTTGTATTCACAGCTGCAATTAGAAGCTTGGCCGGAGGCAATTGCACTTCATCTGATGACTCCACAACAATAGCCTTGGCAATGATCTGGTTGCTTTCAATTTCAACAGAGTTTGGCAAACTGATTTCAGTCCCAGCCTTCAACACCACTAAGTTGTCAGTGATGATTCCATTACTGTTTTCTACAACTGACAGTACTTTGTCATCCCCACTTTCCTGCATAATAGCATCACTAGGAATTGCGCTGTTTCCATTCTCAGGCAACACCAACATCAGATCAGTTCCTCCAACACAATCATCTTTTGTTACTGAAATGGTGGAGAAGTTCACTTCAGTCTTGGCTTCATTACAGCCATTGATCCCTCCAGAAACTGACTCCTCAGACACTAACTTAATAGGATTGGACAACAGGCTCACAGAGTCTGATACAAGCTTTATCCGTGTAATTTCTACATGAGTTGAAATCCCTGAGTTGTCGCACATAGAATTACCTAAACTAAAAGTCATTGCAACAGCTGAAGACATCTCTTCCATTAAATTACACTCGCTGAAGCTATTCACCAAAATCTCAATATTCCTCGCCCAACAGAATCAACAAATTCTCACCCTCTTCACTGTCCTTCTGAAACTGAACTTGGGATAAAGATTGCATGTTTTAAAAATGGATCTTCCGTCAATGAAATCTTAATAGCCCAGCACTTTATTCACCAAAAACGAGATAGAATTGCGGTCCATACCTCCAGTGTTAGATCAAAGTTAAAAGTTGGACAAGGTCATCAGATCTAGTGGGAAAAATGAATCGAACTTCCTGATTATCAATGCTTTTAAAGCCACCCCAGTTAATTAGATGCTACAAATATCTGGAACTCGCCAAATTCTTCACCTTTATGAAGAACATGCTACAGGACACCTAAATCCTATCTTCCCACTACCAACCCTTGCATACAAACAGAACACAAACGGAAAATACCAAAAATAAGCCTTTTCTTACAAATAGAAAAGAAAAGGCATCATGAGAAGCAACACGAGGAAAAATAACAGTAAAACATCCCAAAGTATCACAAGTGAACCCTAAAAAGTTGCGACCTTTTTCACATAAGCTTGGGTTGCCTGGATCTAAGGCAGCCCATAAATCAGTCCTGAAACAAGGGCCTCTTTTAGCATCCTTGAAGAAAAGAGAATCACTCCCTACACAATAGAGTAAACCAAACTATCTGGGTATCATATTATACGATTGAATGATTCTGCGACCCCCCGAAACAAATGAAAAGAATCACGTATGCTCAAGGAAATAATAAAAGGGTGTTTACCAGTTGAAACTGACGAATTCTTGGAGCCTGAAAATATGGAGAATCAGGCCCTCTTTCCCTTAGATTTTTCCTCTTTGTTTCAAATCAGTATAGGAGGCTTGACACGGAGAGAGAGAGAGAGAGAGAGAGAGAGAGAGAGAGAGAGAGGTGGAAATGAAAGAACTTGTGTGGGGAGGCTTCTCTTTTTTAAAATTTTTGATTCCCTTTTTTTCAACATGCATCACAGTGGACACGAACACATGTGAAATTCATCTTGCATCGTTTAAGGCTGTC
>CM038611.1:5127561-5223717 GCA_021533255.1 Ceriops tagal | reverse complement strand
CCCCCCCCCCTCCCGGGGGCTCAGAGTTGGCAGGCAGCATTGTCATTACCAATTTGCCATATCCTAAACGTGACATTTTTTTCCTTGCAAAGCAGAGAGTCTCGTGCACTGGAATGACCGACATCTTTTCTTAATTGTATTTCTTGCTACAAAGTTGACATCGATTCAATGGCACTTGCTAGACCCAAGTTCAATGAAGGATTACCACCTTTGAAACTGAGAGAGACTGGAGTTACTGCCATTGCCATTAATAAAGACAGGCAGAGCCAAACGGCTTTCAAATGGGCAGCGAATAACCTTTTGAACAAGGACTCTAACTGCATCCTTATTCACGTGCACTCCAAAAACTTGCATCTCGGTATGTTGTTAAAACTTGTGAATGTATAGGAACCTTCAAGCAAGGTATCGAGGCAATGTGCGGTTCCGCGTCTCGTCATAGTATTGATTACAGGTGCTTTTAACTGTGGATTCACCTTTTTGTAATGCTGTGTTTGATTTGTCGTGATTCGGTGCCATTGCAGAGGATTATCTTGCTGAACATGAAGATGGTTGCGTACAAAAATCGGATGAGGTGCAGCAACTTTTCCTTCCCTACCTGGCAGGCTGTGCTCGAAAAGGAGTAAGTCATTAATACTTGCTGATGGTTAAGCGCCATGATCTTTCTCGTTCTGCACAGGCCCTGACCACACCTCTAATGGCAATGGCCAGAAATTTATCAGTAGTTCAATTCTCTGCCTTGGAACTTGCAGCGGGCACATAGTTATTGGGGGCATGTTGCATACCTAGAATTCCATCACGTCTTCTGCAGCCTCAGACTGATTTCATTTCATACTCTAAAACTTCATAGCCTGAAAAGCATCAAATCTTCATTAACTGTCATAATTCATGGTAGCTTTAATACTAGATTTGGCCAGAACTTTGGACAAAGATGTTAGTAAACACATATTGATGTTGCCAATTGAATTTAGTCTATATGATGATGTTCATTTGATGTTTGGAATTTCAGATTAAGGCAAAGGAAGTTGTGATTCAAGATGCTGACGTTCCAAGTGCACTAATCGACTATATTGTTAACAACTCCATCGCCAATATCGTAGTTGGTGCTTCCAGCCGGAGTGTTCTTTCAAGGTCTCTCTATTTTCTTTATCTCTCACTCTTTTTGCATAGCCTGGGATATCCAACTTCGCCTTAAAATAATTGTGGTCCAAAATTCCTAACTTCTGCAATTTAAATCACTTGAGGTCATTCGAAGCATAGGGATGAGCTGACCAGATCATTGGTAAACATAAATCATTCTCTTTTTGAACTTTTCTGTTGGGAATGGATAATATTTCTGACCATACCGCCTAAAGTTGTATAGATTAGTCATCTTTCTGAAATGCCCTCTTTATTTGCATGCATAAGCAAATTAGAAGAATGCCTCCTCAATTCAGTCCTAGGTTTATTCCTTTTGACCAATACCATTGCTGGTACTTTTTGTATTCAGGAGATTCAGGAACACAGGTGTTGCATCCAGCTTACTCAAATCTGCACCAGAATCGTGTGCAGTATATGTTATATCCAAAGGAATCCTTCAGAATTCACGGCCATCAAGTCGACCTCAAACGCCTACTGATCCTGTTGTTATTCCCAGTGTATCTCAAACGCCTAATGGTAATGTTCATACTCCTAGGACACCACAGACACCTGCCAGTGGTGCCACTACTCCTCGGCAACACAACTATAGGGGTTTCCCTTATCTTCCGTCCGATAGCTCGGTATCTGAAGATATGTCCAGGTAACAACATATTTCTGCATTTTCCCTTATCCTAGAATGCCTATCAGAAATTATGGCCCAATGTTATGGGAGAAGGCATAAGGAAGCAGAAAATAGAAAGTGAAGTAGTTTTCTTTGGTGGGTTGTTTTGATCCGTGGAGAGCTTTTTTTTTTTTTTTCTCACCAAAGATGGAGTCAACCAAACCCGAACATTTTTGCAACTAGTAAGTTTTTCCAATTCTGGGACAACGAAGTTGACATGGTCATAACAAGCTGCGCTTGCAGTAACCCTTTGAGAAATCTGCATTTACAATGCTGAAAGTTCATTTTGTTGGCAAATTTTAGCTACGCTTTTGCATTTAGGAGTGATTTTCATTGCTGACAGAAGAGGCTTTTTTTTTTTTTTTTCTTATTCAGGAGTAGTTCTGGTCATGGAAGTTTGAAAAGTGAAATTCCTGGGAGATCATCTTCAGAAAGCGATTCCTTTCAACAATTCGATGACAAGGCCATATCTGGGTACCAGACGTCTCCTTCGGTTACATCTACAGATAATCACTCCTCGGATGTGCTCAACAGAGATTCCATATCAGATTCGAGTGATTTATCAGGGCCAATAAGTTTGCCATCAAGTGCCCGCTCCCAAACTTGCGAGTTTTCCATCGAGTCTTCAAGTTCCAAGAGCTCTAGCTCGCCCAAAACCCCAGTAAGCATAACTTGTTAAAGGACTTTATGGTCAGTATCATGAATGGTCTAATCAAGAAGGGAATAAAAAAGTGCTTCCCTTGTGTGCAAAATGAAATTTTCAATAGGGTCTATGGTATCCAGTTACCGAAATGAATTTCCCCTTTTTCAACAGCATGAGTTGGAAGAAGAAATGAGGAGACTAAAGCTGGAACTGAAGCGCTCTTTGGACTTGTACAACTCAGTTTGCAAAGAGGCTGTTCTTGCCAAGCAGATGGTAATTTCCAATCATAGCTTTTGAGTAAATCACGAAATTTTTAGCAGTGCGTGGCTTGTACCAAATTTTATTTTGATTTCTTTCCCAGGCAAAGGGACTTCATCAATTGCATGAATTGGAAGCACGTAAATTAGAAGAAGCCAGATTGGCTGAAGAGGCTGCATGGTCTTTAGCAGTGATGGAGAAGAAGAAGAGGAAGGCTGCAATGGAAGCAGCACATATGGCACAGTGTCTTGCGGAAATGGAAACTCAAAAGAGAAAGGATGCAGAAATGAGGGCCAAGAATGAGGCACAACAGATGAGAAAAGAAATGGCATTGGCACAAAAAGATGTGCCTTATATAAGATACACCATTGATGAGATCGAGGCCTCAACAAATAAGTTTCACATCTCCAATAAAATTGGTGAAGGTGGATATGGACCTGTTTTTAAAGGTGTGCTTGGTCACATTCCTGTTGCCATCAAGGTGTTGAGGCCAGACTTCTCGCAGGGACAGAGGCAATTCCAACAAGAGGTATTATACATTGTTGTTCAGTTAAGAATGATGTAGTAATGTCTGTGCTGGGAAGACTATTCTGCATTGCAGCACTATTTGGTATGCTTTTTCTTTATTGCAAATGCGACCCAGTTTAAATCGTCTTGCCACTATAATCACAGGTTGAGGTTTTAAGCAGCATGAGGCATCCAAACATGGTTCTTCTGCTAGGTGCCTGCCCTGAATACGGATGCCTGGTGTATGAATACATGGACTATGGCAGCTTAGAGGACCGGCTCTTCAGGAAAGACAACACTCCTCCAATCCCTTGGAAAAGCCGCTTTAAAATAGCTTCTGAAATCGCCACTGCCCTTCTTTTCCTTCATGAAACAAAACCAGAACCTCTAGTGCATCGCGACCTTAAGCCTGCAAACATTCTCCTAAACTCTAACTATGTAAGCAAGATTGGCGATGTCGGCTTGGCCAGGCTTGTTCCACAATCTGCAGTGGATAATGTTTCGCGGTACCGATTGACAGCAGCTGCTGGTACTTTCTGTTACATCGATCCCGAGTATCAACAGAGTGGAAAGTTGACTGTCAAGTCAGATTTATATTCATTAGGCATATTGCTGTTACAACTGGTTACAGCAAAGCCTCCGATTGGTCTATCCTTCCAGGTTGAGCAGGCCATTAGGAAAGGAACATTTCTAGACATTCTCGACCCCACATTGACAGAATGTCCAGCAGAAGAAACTTTATCACTTGCAAAACTGGCTTTGAAATGCTGTCAATTGAGGAAAAAGGATAGGCCAAGTCTTGCTTCGGAAGTTCTGCCAGAGCTGAACCGACTACGAGATCTCAAATTGGCTGGTGAAGCTGGTGAGCCTGAGGCAATCCAGCCACAACCTTACCATTGTAAATCAGATCCACAAGTGCAAACCCTTACAAGTCAGGTTAGTTCTATTTCAAATCACCCCATTTAAATTGCTTGAACAGTCCAAAAGTAGCAAACACATCCCCAGAAAGAGCAAAGCTCCCTGATTTCCAAATTCCTGAAAAATTCCCTGAAGTCCTTTTTGATTTTAGTACATCCCTTTACAATGCGAAACCAGGAAGGAATGACAAACAATCCTAACGTTGAACTGGAAAATTCAACGTAGATCAATACACGAAGCGAGTGGTGGCATAGGATGAAGTCCATGACGAAGTTGCGGAGCTTCAGGGGCGATTCTGGGAAAGTGAGAGGCCATCCCCATAGAGGAAACCAAACCTTTGGAAGATCTAAGGCTGGCGAATTCACGGGTTGCTGGTCGTCGTTTTTAAGCTGCTCTTCCCCGCCTAATGCTCCAATTCAAAGACTAGAGTCCCTTTCATAATGAATCTAGAGTACTCTGCAGCGCATTCTCCAGTCCATTGCACTTTTTCTCGTAAGTTTTAAGCCAGGCATGGCTGTTGTTTTACAATGTGTAGCATTTCTCGTTCCAATGCAAATTTATCAGAAAACCAACTTTTCAGGCACGACTCATGAATTATTGTGCAAACAAACTAGACCAACCAACCTGGCAGAAGGAAAAGGCTTTTATATTTCCATTGAGTTTCAAAATGATAATGATGGAGATTTAAGTATGACTTCTGGTTATTAAGAACCTTCCATTAACTCATTCTATCCAAGCTCAACTTCTTAAAATCCACCAACATTTAATTTCCACTTACCAAAAAAAAAAAACCCTGAACATAGGATAAATATCATGTGAAATAATAAATCAAGGTTAAGACTAAGATTAATATATATTTTTAATATCTTTTCACTTTAAAAAAAAAAAATACACTTAACATTAAAATTGAGTAGTTGTAGTCCTGCAAAACAGCTAAATAAACTCAGATTTACCCACACACACACACACACACACAAACATTCTTGTCAACCATCAATAAAAGGGTATAAGGAAATCAACCGAGGGGAGAGCTTGGGGGTGTTCTTGCTTGATTCTACCGCTATAATTTCATTAGAGACTGTAAGATTCGCTTGTGATTGTAGCCAATGTGAGGAAGATATTAATTAGAACTTCAACATACTAATTTAACAAGGCTTCTCAATAAGCTTCCTCTATTATTATTATTATTATTATTATTATTTTGTTTTGCTGTTTCCAGCTCAACAAGTCTTTGAAGAACCCTTTATCAATGTCAACTGTTAATTATATATATGTATATGTGTGTGTGTGTGTGTGTGTGTGGTTCTTAACATTTCTTTTTCCTGAAATAACATTTTTTGGAATATTCACCAAATCACATCCTGGAAATTCCAACACCAACATGACTAAATTAATAACCGAAGATAAAATAAATAAATAAATAAAAAGAACAAAACTGGACAGAAACCCAAACATTTTTCACATTTCTAATTCTGTCTCTCTCTCTCTCTCCCTCTCGCTCCCTGTCTCTGTCTTTGAGTCTCTCTTGTGTTTGTTGTGGCACGTAATGGCACACGGGCCGTGGGATCGGGAGTTGGACCCGACCCGGCCGCAGAAGACCCGCCCCTACAATCCGTACCAGGACCTAAACATGCCAATCCACAACCTCTACCAGCTCCCCACCTCGCCGGAGTTCCTCTTCTCGGAAGAATCTCTCCGGCAACGCCGTTCCTGGGGCGAAAACCTCACCTTTTACACCGGCACGGCCTATCTCGGGGCCTCTGCGGCCGGGGCCACCGCTGGTTTATTCTCTGCCGTGAAATCATTCGAGCCCACCGATACCTCGAAGCTGAAGGTGAACCGGATCCTGAACTCGTCGGGCCAGTCGGGTCGGCTCTGGGGAAACCGGATCGGGGTCGTCGGTTTGATCTACGCAATGATGGAAAGCGGGTTCGTTGCGGTGACGGACAGGGACGATGTGTGGAGTAGCGTGGCGGCGGGGCTTGGGACTGGGGCGGTGTGCAGGGCTGCGAGAGGGTTGAGGTCGGCGGCGGTGGCCGGTGCGTTGGGAGGGCTGGCCGCAGGGGCGGTGGTCGCGGGGAAGCAGGCGCTGAAGAGGTATGTCGTGCACTAAACGAGAGAGAAATTGGGGAATTTAATTTAGCGTTTATGATGTTTTACTTCATTTTAACAGTTTCAGTTTTGATACTGAATTAAATTCCAAATATAAAGATCGAAGCTTTGTTCGAATCAAATGAAGAGGAGTAGCTTTTTGGCATGTGGAAAACTTGCCTTGTTTCAGTTTAGATGTTGTTGGATTCTGTAATTCTTCTTCGACTTGTCCTATAATATATAGATAACATGGCATTTTCTCGAAGGACTTTGTTAAATTCTTGCGGGTGTAGATGATTAGTCAGTGTTCGTGGTGGTTTCTATCGTCGGTTATGATCTCGCTTTGAATGATTCCAAATGTGCATTCAACGTCATGATATTGTCACATGATAACTTTTTGAGAGCCCGTGTACTTCTTCCGTCACTTTGCCTGCCTTCCAGTAACATTGCTGTTTCTTGAGTTGTGTATATTGTTTGATTGCTTTCGGGTGGGGTTAGGTGCTACTTGCATGTTGTTGTGATGCGATGTAATGATGCGTGTAATTGTTTCTGCACAAGATTCCGGGATGTGAATGAGTATGCAACATCAGATTTTCATGTCGTTTGGAATGGTTAGTGCATTTATCTATGATTGAGAAAGGAGACTAGTTTCATGGTCATTTTGATAGAGCTAGTCCATGGCCTCTGCAACGTTATGCAGAGGATAATGGTTTTTCCTATGAAACTTACCCAAACATGGTGTACCTGCCAGAAAAAGGCTGCGGGAGATTCGGCAGCTGTCTTGCATGGAATGTCATAAACACCTCTTTTTAAGTTCTCAGCATCTCTCATGATCACTCCGATGCACTCATCCTCGTCTATCTCAAACGTCGCCTCTTCTTTTTCCTCTTCCTCATCAGCATGCTGCTCCTCCTCCTCCTCACCGCTACTATTGCCATCTGCATTCTCCCCCTCCTCTCTGTGCCCCTGGTCATCACCACTATCACCACTATCCTCGTCATAACCATCATGATCAACATTGTCATCATACATCCCCCTTATCATTATCACTATCCTCGTTAGGTGGGATGTAGCAAATACCCACGCACTCCTTATCTTCATTGTGTGGGATATAGCAAATAGCCATGCAGTCCTCATCTCTCAAATCAGGAAAATCTCATGTACACCTCACTGCACTCATTCTCGTCCATCTCGTTCCTCTTTCTCATCACCATCACTATCACTGTCTGCATCACCCGCTTACTCTCTCTCCTCCTCCTCCTCATCGGTGCTACCATCACCCCCATCATCCATCTTTTCATTGTTAATACCCTCATCATGATTAGTATCACTATCGTCTTCACCACTCATCTCCTCATCATCACTGTTATCATCACTATCGTCCCCATCACCCATCTTATCATCATAGCCATCATCCTCCTCATGTGCCTTCTCCCCATAATCATCATGAAGTTCATCACTCTCATCGTCATCCCTATCTTTTTGTCCCTCATCACCATCATCCACGTTATTCCAATCTTTGTCCTCCGTCTCTCTGTGAGCATCATCATCGTCTTTACCTACGCCGAACCCATGATAAGAAACCTGCTCAAAATGGAAAAACAACTTAATGTAAGATGTTTTTTCTTTTCCTCAGTGACATGAAAGAATTATGAACTCTGATAACCAACTACTAATGATACAACAAACCTAAAGAGTAAGTTGTAGGCGTATGGAGAACTTCTAGCAAATTAGACTTCTAGTTCCTATAAAAGGCCAAAGGAGCAAATGACGAGGGAATTACTTTTTTGCAGAGGCTCTACTCCTGAAAAGTATGGGAAATGTTAAGGCTAAATCCTTCATTCAAACTAATGCAAAAGAGCCCTGTTCAGTTATCCCCGATTCCTTCACTACCTGCACAACAAACAATCTCACCATTGTTAATGAAGCTTGGCAGAGAGAGCAGGTATTTGATTAACAATTTTGTACGAAGCTTGAATGTCAGGAGATTTTGAAATGGAACAAAATATATGTGGTGGCATGTTAAGTGATGATATGGCAAATCCCTTCAGAAATTATAGCAATTCTTTATCTGCAATTTCAATTTAACATAATATAAAGAAGTTAAATGTTATAAACAACAAGGATTAAGGTCAGGGGTGGATCCAATTTTTTTGGTTTTGGGGGGGGTTGCAAATGAGACACTTAAAAATGCAAAGTGGAGCGTTTTAATTGACTACCCCCAACAAAATTGGTCTCTTACACGTGGCAACTTTAGAATGATTTCACCACAAAAGGGAATAAGTCAGTCAAAAAACTTTTTGGCTTAATATTTTACAACAAAAGACCTATTCCAAACCTTTGCAGTAATGTCCTGTCGAATGATATGAAAATACTAAAATCAAAACGTATAATTTCAATGCCTTCTTTTTTCCATTGGTATCTTGAAAAGACGCATTAGTTTCACAATCAACTTCCGTTCATCGGTTGAAAGTTCATCCTCTAAATAAAAATATTTCAATTAGACTTCATTTATAAATAAATTAATTAATTTTTACAGACTGAAAATTAAACCTACTATCTATATCTTACAAGATGATTAATGAAGAGGCAGACTGAAAATAATTAATAAATAAATAAGCAAAAGTATACCTTAACTCGTGTTTCTCTCATTGGGTAAGGCGTCAACAGAGCTCGAATTGTGGTAGCAATGGGTCCCTAGAAAGGAAAATTGATCGGCCAGGACTTAGAAACTGAAGTACAAAAATTGTTTGAACTTTACCTGCAAGCCACAAACAACAATTTGATCTCCTTCGCGAAGCACGCCGTTTACTAACACAATGTCAATTGTCGTTCCGTGACCTTCAACAACCCTGACCTCCAGGCACTGTACCCTGCACACAGTACCAATAACAATAAGACACCACCAGCATTATCTTGAGGGATCCCACTGGCTCACACAAAACGTTAAAAACTTCACCTGCACTTCGTTGCTATAGGTGAGTTTCTCAACCATAGTTTTTTGCGACCACTGAACCAGCAGTAATAATAAATCAGGAATGCCTTCTCCACTGTACCATACCAATAACATGCTTATAGTAAATCAACCAAGAATAACAAACACAAGTTACTCACTCTGGCGAATCTGAAAAAACAAGAATAGAAAGGAAAGAACTAGGACTGTGGCACACCTAATTGCACTTGTCGGAACAATATTGTGAGTTTCTCCCATTTCCTTGTTCTTGTAGTACAATTCAGTATTTAACCTTTGCTCCTTAAATTGAGTTGTAACCTGAAGACAAAGCAAGAGAAATTTGAAAATTAATAAGGCTATAGGTGTCGAGAAACTTGATAAAGGGCGACATGGATTCATTTGACCTGTGTAACCCTCTTATTGAATTCATTTTTCACATCTTTTGTCTGCTGCTTCACATCAGTGCCTTAAGATTTGGTGCATTGCGACAAGATTTCCATCCATAAAGTCTGTCAACCTGCAAAATTCACACACAAAGAAGCAAAGCATTATTTCCATCCAGAGGGTTAGTGTATTATTTCAACCCCGAAAGCGGAGCTTAGGAAAGACTCACTTTATTCAGTGCAACAATGAATTCAGTATTCCTCATCTTCAAAAGATTAAGTGACTCGATTGTTTGTGGCTCTAAACCGTGCATGATGTCCACCACCAAAATTGCAATGTCACATAAACTTGAACCTCGTGACCGTAGATTAGTAAACGATTCGTGGCCAGGGGTGTCAATAACCAATAGACCAGGGACCTTCAATTTTGCATCTGCTTTCAATTCCTTGGTTCTCTCCCTTATATTTGCAGCAGGAAAGTATGTTGCACCAATCTGTTGTGTGATTCCTCCAACCTCACCTTCCTGAACATTGGTGCCTCGGATACAATCCAGCAGTTTGGTTTTGCCAGTATCAACATGGCCCATAATACAGCAAATTGGAGAGCGAAGGTTTCCTTCACCCATCACTGTGGCATCTGAATCTGGTTCTTTCTTTTCTGCAGCAGAATCTTTCCTGACATCAGTCTGCTGGGTTCTCTTAACATCAGTTTCCTGAGATTTGATTTGTTGCAGAGGAACAGTCTTTTTAGCAGCAACTTCAGGCTTGGCAGTCTTTAGCTCTTCATTTACAATAGGTTCAGGCTCAGAATCCACCTCTTCATCGTCAAAAGCTCCCTTAACATTAACTTCGACATCGTCCCAGCTCTTTGCATCCCATTCCTCATCATCTTCCTCTTTCTCAATCCCATTCTCCTCATAAAAATTAACTTCTTCTGGTTTATGGCCTTCATCTACAGATTTCACTCCTTCAGCCTTCTCCAATTCCGTGGACTCCACCTCAGGCACAGCCTCTGGTTATTCGGGCTGAGCAGGGGCGGAACCGTTTGCATGATGGTGAGAGGGTTTAAACTTTTTAGTCTGGTACATAGGCCGATTGGTTGGTGCAACTTCTTTGTCAGGCGAAGGGATGGTAATACCAGCATTAGCAAGTATCTGATTCCTCATGGCCTACAACTTCCGTTGCATGTCCTTCTGTTTCCCAGTTAAAAGCCTGCCTTCCAGTTTCTTCTGCAAGAGCTTTTCCTTTTCCCTTTCCTTCTTCTTACGCCTAGCCTCTTCTGCTTGCCTCTCAACTTCTTCTTCTCTATGCCTTTCCTCTTCTTCCTTCCTTTTGTTCACCTCCTCTTCCCTAGCCTTCCTCTCTTCCAATTCTTTTCGCCTGGCAAGTGCCTCCTGCATCTCTCTAGCATGCTTTGGTAATCTCTTATCTACTGCTTTACCTTTTGCAGCACTCCTTTTAGATTCAGTTAATTCACTTTTACCTTCATCTTGTTTTACTTCATTCATATCAAAAGCAGCGGCGGCAACGGCAATTGCAACTGCCTTTTTCTCCTTTTCCTTCTTCTTTTTCTTCTTTTTGGCTGCGGCAGATTCTTCTTCTCCTTCATCACCTTTCTTCTCAGCTTCATCAGGAGTTACTGCAACTGGAACAGTCTGAACCAGAACTTTCTTCTCTTGAGGTGGTGGTGCAGAAGGTCTTGTAATGGGTAGGCCCTCACCAAGCTCGGCCAGAATCTTGTGTAGATCATCCTTTTCTTGTGCAGTAACAGCAAACACACTAGCTCCACCACTGCCTTTCTTAACACCTTTTGATGAATTCGTTCTAGCTCTAAATTGGATGACTGGTTTGCCATCATCATCACCATCATCCATATCATCAATGGTGTGGGAAGCTAACGCCGTGAACAAACTACCACCACCTCCACTACTACTCTTATTCCCCTCCTTTGATGCCTTCTTCTTCTTTCTTGTAAAGCTCACCACAGATTCATCCTCCCAATCACTATCATCTTTCTCACCACCTTTTCCATCATCATCCCCGTTCTCCTCACCTCCAAGTAACCTAAAATTGGACAAAGAAAACACATTAATACCCCAACTCTTCTTCCCCTTGGCCTTTTTCTTCCCGGTCAGCACAATCTTCGTTACTTCATCATTATCATCATCATCCGCCACCTTCTCCTTGTCCTCCTCTTTCGCCGCCACACCTTTCTGATTTCCGTTCTCCTTGTCATTGTCAATCATCATCGCCTTGTTCTTCCTCTTCGACTTCTCTCCGCCACTTGCCACCGCTGCGGCGTCCGCTACAACATTATTGTCCTGCACACTCGGCTTCTTTCGACCCGTCGAGAAACTTAGTGTTTAGTTTCGAGCAATTGAAAAACCCTGATCCCATAAAACCAACAATTACAATCATATTATACATAAACAAACACACACACACACACAAAAAAAAAAAAAAAGAAAAAAAAAAGGGAGAAATAAGAGAAGTAGGAGCTATGATGATACCAGCACATAATAATCAGATATCATGCAACCATTACAAAACCCTACTCATTCATTTTTGCATCAAACTCCTAATTCAACCACCTCTCATGAAATGCATTACTCTCTCCCCTTTGCTCCTTGCCAAATTCAACGGTGCCGGCAATGCATTCCCTTTTACTCCCTCACTAGACCCCATCCTCGTCAAGTCATATGTATCGCCGTTGCTATCACCGTGCATATAATGCACTAAATACCCTCGCCGTAAATCGTCTTTTCAAATTATTCATTTTTTTTTTCTTTTTTGAATTTTATGCACGTATTCCTTAATTTTACCACTAAAAACAAGAAGATTGTAAATAATTATGGAAATGATATGCATAAATTACTACTTCATCCTATTATTCTTCACTTAATCCTAAATTTGACAACATATTTTTTCTAATAAAGTTAGATTTATGCATTCTGTTCACCCCTTTCTCCTAACTTTTTAACAAATTTTTTTAAAACGTTCATTCCAAAATTTACTTTCATTATTTGTTTTGAGATATTTGAACTTCTTTCCAATTTGAGTTTCACCGTCTTCTTCCAAACGTCATTCTTGTTCTTCATATTTGTTCTTTATAGTATACACATGTACCCTTATAAAAAAAGCATCAACAAAAGTAATAAAGTAGTGTTTATGAATGTAATTTATAAAGATGTTGTCTTTATAAGTCCTCGTACATCTATATGAATGTAATTTATGATACTTTTAGTATTATACACCGTTGTTTCAAATTTTATTTTTTTCTATTTTTTGAAAATACAATGTTCACAAAAATTAAAGTTGCAAATTTTTTTCATTTAAATAAACCTTTATTCACCAAATTGCTCAAAGCCTTTTTCTCCTTGATGACTCATTCACATATGTCATAACTTGATAACTTCTTTGAGTTTTCATAAAAAATTGTAACAATTAATCCAATAATGGTTCTTCCATTATAATAATATAAGTTATTTTTCCTTATTCCACTCATCATAATCAAAGCATTGAATGCAACTTTCAAAGTTTCATCATGCATTGATATTCTGCAACCTTTAGATTCCGAAGCTCTAAAAAGATAAGGTTCTCTCTCAGATCTGAAACATATCTCACCTTTGTTAGTACTCTACATGATCCATCATTATTCTTCAATTGTATTGAACTTACTCCCACCATCTTGCATGAGTTATCATTTTCCATATATACAATTCCACCATCTAACTTTTTGAAGTTAAAGAATCATTCCTTATGTGGACGTATGTGGTAGTTATAACCCGAATTTAAAATTCATTCGTAGATTTCAAAAGTGGATGACGTACTGATTAATGCAATGCCTTTTTCTTCATGTTTAGCCACATATGTATTGGAAGTGTCCTTGCCTTTGCCTTTATCTTTCTTCCTTAACTTTGGACAATCCTTCTTCTTCGAATGCTCCTTCTAATGACAAAATGCACATTCATCCTTCTTTGATCTCTTTTTTTATTGTGATCTCTTTATTGGGTTTCGGTTATGGCTTCTTCCTTTTGCTGTGAGTGCTTCTGATAATTCCTTCCAATTTTCTTTCTAATCCTTCTTATAAATTTCATAATTGAGCATATTACCATATAGTTCTTTAAATGACAAACATTCCTTTCCATGAATTAGAGTAATATATAAATTTTCTAACTCATCAAGAAGTAAACCAATTAATAACATAACTTTCTGCTCATCCTTAAAAGTTTCATTTAAATTCAAACGATTAAAAATATCAATATGATAACTAATACTTGTACAAGGTTTCAACTGAAGGCGATAAAGTATTTTTTAACAAATATAACCGATTTTCATTACTTTTATTTATATACTTATTTTTCAAAGTATTTCACAGCTTATTAGCAGAATTTTCTTTTATAAAAGAATATTTCTGCTTTCTACAGAGTCGTAAGTGAATCAACCTATAAGCTTTTGCATTCAAACTTTTGCAATCTTTTCTTTCTGTATCATTCAATTTATTTTCTTCTAAGGCCATATCTAAATCTTGTTGACATAGTATATCTTGAATTTTACTTTACCAAATACCAAAATTATTTTGATTATAAAATTTCTCAATCTCTATTTTTACTATTATTATTTATAACTTGGTGTTCAAAATGATCAATTCCTCAAAGGGCTATATTCCAAAAAAAGACTGAGGAGATACACAGATCTCACTTAAAATCCACTTTCTTTAGACTGATCTACCTTACTGAGATGATCACTTTTAAGGAAATAGAAGGGTCATAGTGCTAACTCCAAATAGAACCAGTCTCCTTAGGTAGAGTTACCCATAATCGTAACTTAGTAAAAAATAATACAAAAACTAATAACCACAAATAGCTAGTCAATTCCTAGATCACTCAAAAATTAGGGTTCTAATACCACTTGTTGTAGTGTGCAACAGAAACTTAAATAAAGCAAATACGACCACAAAATGCTACCTAATAAAATAAATACAGCAAAGTAAATAAAGAAGAGACAAAAGTGAAAAACACACCAAAATTATGTGATTTGTCTTAATTGCCTACACCTTATTACAAAGTTCCATTATACTCCAAATTGGAAACCTTACAAAGTGGACTTAAAAGAAAATTTAATAATAATACTAACAAAAAAATAAATTGTAAGTTAAATATAGTTAATATATCCAATTTGTATATCACTTTATATAACTAAACTCATTATACCAAAATTTCTAGGTCATACCCCACACTCACTACAATTTTTCAACACGAGAATCTCCCATAAACACTAATGAGCCGTCTACCAAGAAAAGACGCTACAAATTTCCCTATTGCAGGCACCAGTAATGCCATACAAATCGTTTATATCTTACGTTACCTATTTACAAACTATGTGATTCAATTCATTGCAAAAAGCTTTGCCATTCATGTATGCACAAATAACACAAACATAGAAATGTGAACTGTCTTAGAGATTATATCAATTGAGCAACTTTTCCTGTCCGTAGATTTATATATATGAAATACGAAAAAAAAAAAGACAAAGAAAAATCTCATCTTTCCCTGCAAATTTAAAAGTACAAGTACATCAGCAAATACAGATCATGAAAATATCTCCTTATGCACTACCTTTTCCTTGCGATTGTCGTCTTGTATGTATCAACCAATCACTACCATATTATCATAAAGCTTTTCAAGTCGGCTTTTAAATGTAAAATATGATTCTGTATCTCCTTCAATGGACTTATCTGCATCTTTCATGAACAATATGAAAGGAGAATCTCTGCTCTCACTAACTACAACCTGATGGAAGATAAAATGAGCTAATATTAAAAACCAACAAAATGGAACTAGAGTATGAAAGCAAATCAAAAGAAATTCAAACTTCTATGCGGAAAATTTGAAGTGCCCCCTTCGGGTTTGTGCAGTCTAAAGCAAATTAGGTTCCTGCAGGATATGATACTGGGAAATTTGATATTTGTTTTTCTTTTTTTTTTTTTTACTGTCAGTCTGTTTGGTAGGAGATTTATTGCTTTAGACTCTACCTTTGCTAACTTACGCATTGGCTACCATTTATTTCATTGCTATTGCTCTGTAGCTTTCATACGTTTCAGGTCTATTCTCAATTTTCTGTTCAATGTCTTCTAATATTATAGCCAATTTTGAGGCATGCACATTTGTGTTCCAACTTTTATGTTACAAGAATTATTGCCTGCAATTTAATCTTCAGTCTTCCCTCTCACATCCCTGTTCAATGAAAGGGCAAAGTAACCCTCGGATTAGTAATTGATTCATGAGGCCTGGAATTTCAGGGTTCGCATGTGCACCATAAAGAGACCAAGGCTGCACAGGGGATCAAGATCACAGCACAGGTAAATTCAAATTATAAAACACAGTGGAAGGCAAGAAATGTATATAGCCTTGCTTATATTTATGCTGATACATGCATCTTTAAGTTGTTCTTCACGATTAACACACAATTTGGTGTTTCTGTCCGTGTGCAGGGCCTCGAGCATGCTATTGCCGGTACGGGGCTATACGTAATAGGGCCCAATGACGACTTAGAAGATGTGAAAGGAAGCAGCAATGGGGGACATGAAATCTGCCATGAGCTGGATTGAAAGAAGTGGTGGGGGAGTTCATGTGCAAGCTTCTACCCTCGGATCCCTGGAGGCATTGCTTTGAGTCTTTGGAATCTCCCACGGTGAGCATCCCTGTCAGTGGCGCAAATACGAATAGGCCCGGCACATGAAGAAGCCAGGGTGATGCATGGGAAGAAAAGGGTGCATGACAGGACGATCTTTGGACTGATGAACGGAGGCTGACTGCCAAACCAATACAATTTTTTCAAGGTTACCGATAGGGAACAAATGATTTTAAACGTCATTTTCAAATCAATACACTTTGTCACGGCCAATTACCCTTTTTTTTACAAAAAAAGGCAACTTATTGGTGTAAGGTTCAATAATTTTCTTTCTTCTCCTGACGCCTAACTTCGTCATACTTAACATTTAATAATAATAGAAAAAAAAAACTCAATTAAATTGCAAAATAATGGATTTGAACAAAAATAATTATTTTTTATATTATATATATTGATTATTTTAACTTATATTAATATATTATATATAATATAAAAGTAAATCATATTTATTCAAATTCATTCTAAAAGGGACAAAAACTTTTGCATCCCATTTTTGTTGGGGGGGGGGGTAGTCAATTGAAAACTTTCCATTTTGCATTTTCTAATCTTTCCCGGCAATTGCTTGACAAATGGAACGGCGGCCGTGGGGCTATGCCGCGGGTGACTTTATTCGCAATCAAAAGCACATGGCCTTTGACAAGACAATGTCTGCGACATTTTGGTTCGAGTCGTCAAGGTGATTCCTTTAAAAAGGAAATCGGAAAACAAGCCATCTAAAATGGGAAAACTTTAAATTTTAGTTATATTTTTTCTCTTTTTTTCAGATAATTAAAAAATTGAAAAATAGACCACTCAATAAAAAAAAAAAATTGACGATAACAACAGAAGAAATTCAATCATTAAAAAAATATTAATAGATGGAAGAAAAGGTAAGTGGCATCATCTGTCATATGCGTTAATGGAATAAAAAAGAAAAAAAAAATCTATAAACAAACCCTAATTTTGGTGCAAACCAAATACGCAGTCCCAGTATCTTGAAGCTTCCAACTTTCTATCTCAATTCCCTTCTTTCTTTGCATCTTACTTTTAAACTGTTTGTGGGGTTTTCTTTTTTATTTACAATTTTTTGCCCTTTTGTTTCTTTTGATTGGAAATATTTGGGTTTGGAGCTAATCTGCTGGTCAAATCAATGGCTTATGCATCTCATCTAATCAATCACTCGAAAAGGGTATGATAAAAAATCCTTCCTTTTTGATCTCTCCGTGTTCTATTTCTCTTTTTTCTTTCTTTTCTCTTATCATTTTCTTGTTGGGTATTTAATTTTGATTTTGATTTCATTTTTATTAAACAGCTAAGGAACGTTCCCAATGCACTGAGGCATGAGCATACTACTTTGGTTCGCTGGTTTTCAAATGACAATCTCCCCAGTTTCAGTAAAACAGATGGTATGTGGTTGAGTCTTGATACCCTTTTCTTGTTTCTTAATTGGGTTTCTTTCCTTTTTTTTTTTTAAATCACTTCAAGATGTAATTGAATTGTCTATGGGATGCCCTTTCAATGTGTAGTTTTGGGAAAATGATGTTTTCGGTTGGGGCAGGGGCTCAATGTGCATATTTGATTGGAGATTTTGAAGGAATTTTAATGTCTATGGGATCTTTGATCTTTGTTATATTACTCTGTCTTTTTATTTGTATTCATTGTGTATTAATCAGCTTTGATATGCTTCTAAGTACTGCTTGGCGATTGCCATTTATTAGAGAATATGATAAGCCTCACTGTCTTATCAGTAATACTGGTGTTTTGATAATGAACACTGGCGCATTGTATGCCCCAGTGTTCTTTTCCTAGAAACCTTTTCTTGTGCACATGGTATACCGGCCTGAGATTGAAATTTCATTCATCACATTTTGATATCTGCGATCAAGTAGGAATTCTATTATTATCTAATCGTTTGTTCATTTTTATTCGTCTGTCCATCTGTTTTCTAGACTATCATGTATAGTTGTGTTTTGTTGTAATGGGCTTCAGACTGTGCATTTTGTTCTTATGCATTTTTCTTTGTTGGATAGGTAACTGGAATTTGCATGAATTTTTGTTTTCCATGTTTTAAGACAAGTTTGCTGTTTCAGATATTTGGAAGGTTCGGCACCATTCCTATCTTCCTACTGGAAGCAAGAGGTCCTCAGGCACTATCGACAATAGCAATGTATGTGCTACCAGCCTCTTTAATTGGTGGTCTAATGTTTCTTTCCTTTAGCTATAATTTTCTGTTTTATTTCTACTGTTTTTGAGATTTTGCTATGTATAATTTTACTGGAAAAATCTTACAGATGTATATCTTGTTCTGTAGCTGTCACCATTTGATGTGTTTAAGAGGAATGCTTCAAGGACAACAATGAAAACGGGGAATCCAATTTCTGGACATCTATCCTTGAAGAGCTTTTCTTGGTATTTAACTGCTTTATTCACTTTCTGCTCACAACTTCTTTTTCTAATTACAAGTGACTAATTCATGCTTCTTCTTCTTTTTTTAATTCTCATTTTAGTTTACAGATGCAGACAAGGAGGGTATTTTCATCTGACTCAGGTAGGCTTTGTGCATATTTAAATAGTAGTTGATACAAATTCGGCATTGCAAAATAGGCGAAATAGCCAACATATTTTGGGAGAGTGCTTCGCTTGAGAATGACAAGAATGATAGTTGCTTTGCTTAATTGATCCACAATTAACTATTTTATGGTGTGTTGCAGGCCTCCCTCCACACCAAGAGCTTGGAATGCCATCACTTTCACCCACAATGATGGAGGAAAGTACTGTTTTGCAACTTCTTAGGATATCATTAGATGACCAATCTGCCAATGACTATTTTCCTAATTACAGGGTAATATAGGGAAGTGGTTGAAGAAGGAGGGCGACAAAATTTCTCCAGGCGAAGTCCTTTGCGAAGTTGAAACGGTGGGTAGCTCTACTGTTTGTCATCAAATCCCAACTCTGATTTACATGTAATGCTCATCAATGGAAATTAATGCTTTGTCTTGTTGTAATTTAGGATAAAGCAACTGTTGAGATGGAATGCATGGAAGAAGGTTATCTTGCAAAGATAATAAAAGGCGATGGGTCAACAGGAATTCAAGTTGGTGAGGTATGACTCCATTTGGCTTATGTAAATCTATCTCTTTCTTTCATTTTTTATTTTTTTGGGTTGCTGACTAAATAGAGGCTATGCGTCTATCTTGTGGCATAAGTTTTGGATCGGCCTTTAATTAGTGTAGTAAGATAGGAAGTTTAATTGGACATTCATGTATTTTCTGGTGGTGGATGTTGTGTCATGACATTATTTTACCCTTGTAGATCATTGCTATTACTGTTGAAGATGAGGAGGACATTGTAACATTTAAGGATTACAGTCCTTCAAAATCAGAAACTAGTTCGGCTGCACCTGAAGAGTCATCTCCTTCTACCCCAGCAACCCCATCCAAAACAGAGAAAATTGAGGAACCAGTTATTTCAAAACAATCGAAAATATCAAAGCCGGCTGAAGTGTCCTCTGGAGATCGCATTTTTGCCAGTCCTCTTGCAAGGAAATTGGCTGAAGATCATAATGTTGGAGAGTTAACCTTTTTCAGTGTGATTGCAGCTTTTGTTCTTCTACAACATCTAACTTACGTGCATTCATCTGCTTTCTCTATCATGGAATTTAGGTGCCTCTTTTAAACATCAAAGGAACAGGTCCTGATGGACACATTGTGAAGGCTGATATTGAAGATTACTTGGGTTAGATATGCTCAATTTTATTATTGCAATGAAATGAAGCTAATTTCCTGTTTTCTATGTCCCTGTGCAAGGAGATAAAGGGACTAGTCTTTCTTTGCCGGTTTCATCCCCTTGTACTTGCTTAGTAACCTTCATTTCAGAACTGACCGAAGAATTTTTCTGCACTCTGTAGCTTTGTCAGGGAAGGAGGTTTCAGCAAGAACACCTAGTGCCAAAGATACTGCAGTTACAGCCATAGATTACACTGACATACCTCATTCTCAAATAAGAAAGGTGAATTAAGAACATCTATGACAAAATCAAGCTCTAACTTACATGTTGGGGCCGGATTCTGTGCCTCATGCACAATGTTTTCCATACTTGCTATTTTATGGCTTGTCTTTATGAGAGTTTCTTCTGAAGCAAATTTCTGATATGGTTTGTACAGGTTACAGCTTCACGCTTGTTGCTGTCAAAGCAAACCATTCCTCATTATTATCTGACAGTAGATACATGTGTTGACAAACTTATGGAGTAAGTATTAGTTTCTGCTGAATCTTAGACAAAGCAAATTCTTTTAGGTTTTTGTTACAGCTACTCCATTTCTTTGTATGCAGCTTGCGGAGTCGCCTTAATTCATTACAAGAGGCCTTAGGTGGGAAACGGATATCCGTAAATGATCTCGTGATCAAGGTTCATGTCATTTTAAGCAACATTGAGGAGCACTTGTTCTTTTTCCTTGGGAATGATATTTTCATGGGCTATCAAAATTAAGTAGCGGCTCTTTTCTGGCTACTGTTTGAATGAAATCAAGTAGTCAGGGAGACTTCTTACAAAAATTACTGTTCCCATTTGAGCAGTTTTCACACCATCAACATCTTGCATTCAAAATGTTTTCTGTTATTATGTGTCTTTAGATTTGTGTTGCATGGTAACTTTAATGTCACTTTTGACTGCAGGCTGCTGCTTTGGCCCTTAAAAAAGTACCCCAGTGCAATAGTTCATGGACCAACGAGTATATCCGGCAGTAAGTATATGGGTAGCTTGCATTTTTATCATGACTGTTTCAAATCCTCATTTTCTTAATCCTTTTCTTTTAACTAGGTATAATAATGTGAATATCAATGTAGCAGTACAGACAGATAATGGGCTGTACGTTCCAGTTATCAGGGTAAGAAACATTTATATTTGATATTACTGTACTATTTTATATTATTAGTGTTTCTCGTGATGTTAGGTATATTAAATTTGCAGGATGCAGACAAGAAAGGTTTGTCCAGAATAGCCCAGGAGGTCAAGCAATTGGCCCAAAAAGCCAAGGAGAATGCCCTGAAACCAGAAGATTATGAGGTCAGGTTCATCATTCTCCAGTAGTTGGTAGCCATTTGATTATCTCATATATTGTTTATTGAATATTTAACTTTTTCCTCTTTTCAGGGAGGCACATTTACTGTGTCCAACTTGGGAGGCCCGTTTGGTATCAAGCAATTTTGTGCCATCATTAATCCTCCTCAAGCAGGCATTCTAGCAGTTGGATCTGGTATGACACCATCTGATCATAGTTCGTTGTCAATTCTCTGCCAATTCAAAATTTTCTGATAATTTGACCTTGTTCTTGGGCAGCTGTGAGGAGGGTTATCCCTGGTTCGGGTGCTGATGAATTCAAATTTGCATCCTTCATGTCAGTAACATTAAGTTGTGACCATCGTGTGATAGATGGTATGTATTCTTAGCAGCATCACCCTCGACTTTAGAATGTATTCAAAGCTTAATTCAGCTCCATTCAGTGATCTTAGAAATGATATAACATTGTTGAATCCACTGGCTCTGTTCAGGTGCAATAGGTGCTGAATGGCTAAGAGCATTCACGAGCTACATTGAGAATCCAGAGTCTATGTTGCTGTAAAACCAACTGATGGATGCTTCCATAGCCTTCTTTTGATGCTGTTCATTTTTCAATTATTCAACAAAAAATGTGGCTGTGATCCCTACATTTATGACCGGAGTTCAATTTGCGGTAACATTCTTGTATGGTTCAAGCTTATTTGTTTTTATGATTCAGGAAAGCAGCAATTTTTTTGATGGAATAAAGTAGGGCCGTTGAGGCAAATTGAACTGCAATCTCAATTTGGATATGCAGAGTTGTAACAACCCTTTTATATGGGTAATATTTTCTCATTGAATAGATTATCTTTTGTCCTGCAAAGTAACTTTGGAATGATCTCCCTTAACATATAGAGACCTCACTTACCCTCTTGTGCAACGTTGGTTCCTTAGTATGAACAATTTTTGGTCACATGGGAGTAACCTTGAAGATCCTATTAGCAGCTGGCATTGTAAATTAAGTCTAATGATTCCTGAGGCCTCAAGGCAAATGTTAATGTTAATGGGTGTTCTCTTAACCATCCATTAAGGACCATAAAAATGAATTTGTTAAAGCTGTAATGTTAAAAAAATAAAATAAAAACGTAAAATTTTCAGATTTGGTAACCAAGGACCAAAGGTCTGCTCAGGGAAATTTAGTTAATTTGTTAGCTGGTTAGCAGTGCCTGTGGTGAGCTGCGAACGATCTGATTTGATTCCTTGTATCGGATAGGATCAGTTTAGCATCAATATGTAGATGTACACGCTGACAGAGGATATGGATGAATGACACAAAATTTCTCATCTCCTTCCTTCTATCTTCCTCTGTTTATATCTGCAATTCTCTTCTTCTTCCATCCTCTCAGACAAACACTGTCAGGAGCTCGGAGACCGTTCTTTCATTTCCATTTTTTGGTGACTCATAACTCGAGACTTTAATCCTGACAGTGTTTTTTTGTGGGTTATGCCACATGGGTTACTGCAACTGGGATATGCAATCCATTGGTTCCCCTGTAGAGCCCCAACACGGCTCATGTTGGAATTGGCCTGGATTGAAGGCAGAAATTGCCTAGGGAATCGCTTACTTAAGACCCAAAATAGAGAGGGGGGGGGTGGGGGAACTGCTTACTTGTCCATAGTTCCATGCAAAAAATCAAACAAAAGCAGACGACAGGCAGAACACCTTGTTGAAAAGTGAAAACTTAAAATTGGCATCCATTGCCATTGACAACTTGTAACTGATTGCTCAACTTGGAAAGGAAGTTTACATGCACGATGAAGGTGAATTCATGAAAACTTAATGGTCTCTATCCCTTTTATTCCTTCTCAAAGTGCAACCAAATGTGGCATTACGTTGGATAATTCAACATTTTGTCAACATGGGTAGTAGGGAATTCCTGGTGCCGGATAAAATTGTGGGCTCCTACGACTCATTAAACACAGATATGTTCACCGTCTCATCAACTTTTTCCATCAGGATCTACCTTCTTTCCTGGAGTTTTCCCATGCAAACCTCCTCCTCTTCTTTTTATTCTTTTTTTTTTTTCTGCGTTTTCTGAAATAGCATCGACAGGGCCACTTCCATCCAAAAAGCAATGAACTTTATTATATGTACACGCTTAATTTGGCGCATTATAAAATCATATTTATATTTATTATAATAGTTGTCAAATAGATATTTATAATTGATAATTTTTATCATAAATTAGGATCATATATTATTGGAAGATTGAAAATATTTAAATAATAATTACAATAGTAATACGTCGTTACGAGTTTGGCACACGTTAATTGTAAAATGCAATGCACAATTTGGTTGCCTAACATTACTCACAACCTACTTTATGATATTTCATAGCATGGCGGAAAAGATAGAAATTTTCATGAACCCCATTATCATTTTTTTTTTCTTTTGATAGATATATACTCATTGTCAGTATTTTACTTTCTTAATTTGAAATTTTTTATTTTTTCTATGCATATTCATTTTTGAAACATGCAATAACAACAATAAAACTTTACTTCTAAATTTAATTAAAATCAGTCATATTAAAACATGGTTATATACACAGTAAATTAATTAGTGGATTAGGTGACTTTGTAGTTAAATTCATGTCTTTTTAATAACCAAAAAAAAAATATATATACCCACATGGTTTTCCACTCTATCACAAATCACAATTCTTTTTCCTCTCCTGAGGTTTTTATTTTTTTATTTTTTTCGCTTATTAACATCAAACAAGACCTCAGTTAAAAGGGCAAATCCTGAAACAGTACATCTATAAAAGCTCACATTTTGCTTCCTTAAGCTCTGCCTCTCGCACACACATAACACACGCAGACACAACACAAAGCAACTGTATCTCTTTGCCTTCAAACCTCGCGGCGCAGATCCTAGGAGTTTGGAACTGGCAAGCTCTTGTTTTCTCTCTCTACGACACAAAAGGTCCTCAAAGTCTCTAGCTTTCAGAACATCACTTAGCAGGTCTTTCTCTTTCTAACTGCGTTTGTGTGTGTGTTTGTTAAGCTTTCAGCCATTGGTTTTGTAGAGAGATCTTTTCTGCTGATCCATTTTGATGTTTATTGTCATACACCATCTCTTCTTTTGAGAAAACATACCCCATCTCTATTTGATTGTCTGTGGCTTTGATATTTTGATTGATTTTTTATCATCATTTTTTTCTTAAAGATTCATTTTTTTTCCATGCTTGTATCATAACTTTTCAATTTTAGCGCTTGATAGTTCTGCCTGGTAAAAGCTTGAGTGAAAATGGTTGATGATTGAGTGGCTCCGTTGATTCTGGAATTCCTTGTGCCAGTTTCATTTCTTAATGGCATACCTAAAAGCTTTTATTTTAGGTATATTTTTTCTGCTGTATAATCGTTTATCATGTAATTTGAACCTTTCGTTGCATAGAAATAGTGGTTTGGTATATTGTTTGCATTGCTGCTTTAATGCGTATACACAGGTGCATGAGTGTGCCGGTATCATGAACTAAACGCCACACTTCCTGGATAGGAAATGGGTAGATTGAATATGTTTTGCTACTTTTTTTTTTTTCACAAACGGTGTAAGAGTTTTCGACTGTAACCCCAAAGCAGGAGCTAGAATTTCCTGTATATCCATGTTTCTTCTAATCCTAGGTGGCGTTATTGTGTATTTGAGATACAGTAATTGTGCATATTTTTGTGTCTACAGCTTCATGTACTTGAGTCTGCAATCATCAGAGCACTACAGTTAATATGACATTTTGGAGGAGTGGATAAAGCAGTGTCTGTTGACAAAGGATTTACATCCTGTGTACTAGATATTTGTCTGTCTCTTGCTGTTCTTCTCCAAATGCTAAAACAGATGTTTAATGCTCATACACTGCATTTTAAATTGTTTGCAAGTTTGGCTCTTCTGTGACAATCTCTTTGCTTTCTCTGAAAATGTGTTGAAACAATATAAAAAGATATACCTCTCACACATGACAACACAACATGACAAGTCATGGATCCATTCTCAACTCTACATTTTAATTATTTGTTTTGCTATGTTTTTTGTTTGATTCTGGACACGGAGTATGCTTCTCCTTTTCAGTGTTTTAAAATACATTCTATCGGCATACTCTTCCCCTCTTAGAATTGAAATTCTGTTGTAACTCAAAGTTCTATCTGTACAGTCATGGCAGGCCTAGCACCAGAAGGTTCACAGCTTGATGCTCGACAGTTTGATGCAAAAATGAATGAGATGTACGTTTCTTGTTTGTAACCTTTTTCTACTGTAGTAATTGACAGTAGCAGGATTTTTATATGGTGGGTCTTGATGCCTACATTCAATTGTATTTTTATGACTTTGCAGACTCACAGGTGCTGTAGAATTCTTCACCCCATATGAAGATGTTCATGAGAGCTTTGATGAAATGGGTTTGAAAGAGAACCTTCTGAGGGGTATTTATGCTTATGGTATGTATAGATTGCCTATTTACCCTGTTGTGTTCTAGGTCTTGCTGAAATATGCTGATTAACATCATAAATCTCTTTCAAGGTTTTGAGAAGCCTTCTGCAATCCAGCAGAGGGGAATCGTTCCATTTTGTAAGGGACTTGATGTAATTCAGCAGGCTCAATCTGGAACTGGGAAGACAGCAACTTTCTGTTCTGGCATTCTAGAGCAACTTGATTATGATACAGTCCAATGCCAGGCATTGGTCTTGGCACCCACCAGGGAACTTGCACAACAGATTGAGAAGGTCATGCGAGCACTTGGTGATTACCTTAGTGTGAAGGTTCATGCTTGTGTGGGTGGGACAAGTGTCCGTGAAGACCAACGCATTCTTCAAGCTGGTGTTCATGTTGTTGTTGGAACTCCTGGTCGTGTGTTTGACATGTTGAGAAGGCAGTCATTACGCTCAGATTATATAAAGATGTTTGTGTTGGATGAGGCTGATGAAATGCTTTCGCGTGGTTTCAAGGATCAGGTTTTGCATCTAGTTGTACAATCTCTCTCATGCCCTTTTCTGTTTTTCTCCCCCTCTAATTCCAGTTTTCTGACTGCCAGATTTATGATATCTTCCAATTGCTGCCACCAAAAGTTCAGATTGGTGTATTTTCAGCTACCATGCCACCTGAAGCTCTTGAGATCACGAGGAAGTTCATGAACAAGCCGGTGAGGATCTTAGTTAAACGTGATGAGCTTACCCTTGAGGGTATCAAGCAGTTCTATGTGAACGTCGAGAAGGAAGAGTGGAAGCTTGAAACACTTTGTGATCTCTATGAGACCCTAGCCATTACTCAGAGTGTTATTTTTGTTAACACAAGACGCAAGGTGGACTGGCTCACTGACAAGATGCGAAGCCGTGACCATACAGTCTCAGCTACTCATGGAGATATGGATCAGAATACTCGTGATATCATTATGCGGGAATTCCGATCTGGCTCTTCTCGTGTACTCATCACCACCGATCTTTTAGCTCGTGGTATTGATGTGCAGCAAGTCTCCCTTGTCATAAACTATGATTTGCCAACTCAACCTGAAAACTACCTTCATCGAATCGGACGAGGTGGACGGTTTGGAAGAAAAGGTGTTGCGATTAACTTTGTGACAAAAGATGACGAGAGAATGCTGTTTGATATTCAGAAGTTCTATAACGTGGTCATTGAGGAGCTGCCATCAAACGTTGCAGATCTCCTGTGATAAATATTTTTGGGTGCTCATTGCAAAAGAGGTTTTTTATTTACTAGTTCTACTCTGGCCTCTTTTTAGCCCTTGCCTTTGTTGTTTGCTTGTCTTAATTTAACAGTCAGACATATTGACAGTTTAATCTCATATGGTACTCCTGAAGACACTGCCAAGCCCTTTTTTTTTTTTTTTCTGTATTCTGGACGTCTGGTCTACCATTATTTGGGGAAGTTTTGTAGCATCTTGCGGTCTTGGTACCATCTTCTTATATTTCTCCTCCAAACTGTCATGGAATTATTTACTTGTGCAAATGGTTCCTTTTATATATGTTTTTTTTTTCTTTTCTTTTCTTTTTCAATTGGTTTTGGCTAGTGCTGAGACTAGAACTCGAGATCATTAACTCTTGAGGTGACTTGAGTACTAATGAGCTATATTTGATTGGTTCATCCTACATTTGTTATTACCAAGGTTGCAACATATACTCTTCTCTTTTTTGGGGCAAACCATGCGAATCCCAGGAAGGGTGAGTTGCTCTCTCCCTTTTTGTTTCTTGCAGCCTAGTCATCTGAGTAAAACAAAATGATTTTTAATTTCTTCTTGTAAGTTTGTAATGGAGGCTTTACCATTATTAAAAGAGAATTGACAAAACCTATTGAATATGGTTCTCAACAAAATTTCATTTTTTGTGCAAGTTGAATGTAGTAGCGTAATGACACAAACTCTAGACGTTCCATTTCAAGTCGAAAGCAGAAAATTAGACCAGTTATTGGGGATTGGTTTTAATATTTGGACATGATGTAATCGTGTGCATGTATAAATGGAGTTCATAACCATTGGATCAGATGACCGTGATGTGATCGTACGATCAAATGGTCACGTATCTCGTTCACATGTGCACACGTTTGCAAATGATCGATTTCTATTGCCTGGAAGAACCTGCTTCCCCGTACAATTCTTCAAGCTTTCAATCTTCGTGCATGTTTTAGCTTTGATCAACATGGAAGATTTTAGATCTGGATGATGTAGGGATGGTAGAAAGCAGATGGAGGTTTGCTATGGAGGCAAGGCAGCACCAACAAGCATGCAAGACTTGAGGTCCTACAGTGTCAACTATCCCTCTGTTTTTTAGGGAGAAGTAATGGTGGGTTTTTTATCACAAGGGTTGCTAGCTACCAGGCCTATGCCATTGAGGGCAGCTTGAAGGGGGGATCTTTGAAGTAAGAGCTTTAGGTGGATCGCATGAGCCCAAGTGGCTTATGGACGGAGATGATCAATTGATGTATTGGTCCTTATTTCTTTTCTTCCATTCCATGTTTTCTAAGAAATTTTCATGGCTACAAGTAATTTGATGCGTTTTCCTTTTGAGTTTCTTTGACTGTTATAGTGTCAAAGTTCTAAATTCATTGACATTGAAATTGTTGGATGTGGAAGAAACTTGTTTTAAGTTTAACAGGCGAACCTAACAATGGTCAGAGGAGTGGATTCTCTTTACGAAGAAAGTCAAAATTTGAGAACATCAACAGATGTTTCGATGATGACCAACAACATATTTACATTTGCACTTCCCAAAAAAAAAAAAACAAAGAAAATCTCTTGTCGTTCACGTGCATTCTTGTGTTTATGACGCGTGGGATATAAGAATTATGGATATCAGACCATCTCATGCACGAAGTCGTGCACCCCTTTTATCAGTTTTCATCCTAATCCTCGTACATGCCAGATTGCGTTGACATGCAGGTCCAAGTTGACGGGCGATGTACCCTAAATTCCCATTTCAACCTGCCGGACCTCTTGGCACTTGCAGGTTGTAACCACTGATTTGATTGTGTATCTGATGGCTTGCAAAAAGCCGACCATGGCCAGATGACTTAACAATAGTTTACTACTAATCACATGAACGAAGAAGCGAAATTACATAATTGTTTCACAATTTTTCACAGCTAAAACCACTAAAGTCAGCTTAAATCTCCACTCATCCTCTCCCTCTTCTCTGTCGTTCACTTGAATTTGATCATCTCTTTTAATCAGAGCATCGTCAATTCAAGTTAAACATATTTAAACCAGAGCAAATATCACTCTTCTAATTTATCTCGAATCGGTGCATCCATCATTAAAATGGCCATCCCAAGAACAGAGATAGCGGCCAGTTGTTAATCCTCTTATCATAAAAACAAACACTAAGAAAAAGAATGCACGCAAACCACAACAATCAAGGTGATCCTCTGATTGTACATCCGAACTCACCCAAGGTCCTATCAAGCCTGTTGCCACTCAGAAACCATACATGGTGTATGGTTCCTGAACTGATGAACAACCATCAATATATCAAGATAAAAAGAACCAAAAAAAAATAAAAAATAAAAAATAGAGAAATCAAATCAAGTACATTGATGAAGTAATTCCAGTATATGTCTACCATTATTACTATTCTAATTTCATGAGTTTGACTGATTGAAAACAAACGTATGAGATAGATGAATATATTACATCAAGAAACTTTACCATCTTCTGGATTAGATTTTTCAGCTTGAAAAGAGATGTGATTTCCATGCGTTGCATGGTTGGGACTTGGGAACAATATAGAGACAAACAACATGCTTGATTCCATGGGCATGACAAAAGTATCTTCAAATTTACAGTGAGGAAGAATATGAGATGGTATTGGGCTAATAACGTAACCTCTCATCGTTATTGAAATGCAGGCTCTCAATTCCTCGAAGAGTTGACTCGAGGGTCTTTATGTTTGAGGTGGTGTTTCTACCTGTAGACCAGTGCCTCTGCTCTGAAGATACAACCGGGGAACTCCTTTGCCCACCAGAAATTTTGTTGATTAATGCAGGGCTGGTTTCTGAAGTGTAAGGGCGAGATGGATCAGAATCACTTCCAACAAGTGCTGGATCACGGCTGCTAGATACAGCAGGTCGCCTGGTTGATCCACTAGACCGCAGAAAATATGAGCCGGATAACTGCAAAAGTCAGCATGTGGATTGAATTCGACTAACAACTTTGAGCCCTACTGATATATCACCAGCACACAGAATGATTTCTGATTCGGGTTACGATGTAAATGGAGGATAACTGTGGTGAAAGTCATCTAGGACATTTATGGGGTGGGTCATCTATAATAACTGCAGGTGTAAAGTGGAATTCAAGTAGTACTGGCCAATGAAAGCAGATGCAAAGTACTTACTGCTGCATCTTTATTTAAAGGCAGATCATTTGCAACGGGACTTTTTTGTTTAGAGAAATTTCCAGAAGTAACAATTGGCCCAGAGTGTTTCCTTCGGGAGGGATCTCCTGAAGACCAACCAGGTCTACCTTCCTCTCCGCCTGCAATTTAAGTGAAAAAAATAATAAAAAAAGGCTTGCTACAGCAAAATGGATACTAACAGAAAGCCGTAATTCAAAAAGTAGTGCCCACCTGGCTGTCTATCGGGATTAGTGCCAGTAGGAGGCATGCCAGAACTTGGCCCAGCAGCAGGGCCCTGCTAAAGTAATAAATGAAATAATTAACTATATGGCATATGTGCAACAAGTCAAGGGGTACACAGATCATAGAAGGATTGGGAAAGACACTTCTACTTACAAGTGCACGAGTTGGAGGATTAGTAATTTGTGATTGTTGATATTTCAAAATTGTCCAGTCAAAGACATAGTCGAACTGGAAACCTGAAATACACAGGTCAGAAAAATTGTAGCAAAGTCAATATATACAGAAGCAAAGAGATAAAAAAATGAGCAAGCATTCAAACCTTCACGAATAAACAGATCACGGAAGAGTCTTTTCAGATAAGCATAGTCTGGTTTATCATCAAAGCGCAATGAACGGCAGTAATGAAAGTAGGACGCAAATTCTGTAGGATAACCCCGACATAAGGCCTAAAGAAGATGAAAGTGAGTTCATGGTCAACTCAAAAATATACATGTATACATATCTTAAAATTCTAGGACTGACACTAAGATAAGGCATTACCTCAATTGAAGTCGATACTTTTTTTTCACTGATCTTTTCATATTTTTGCTTCTTGGTTCCCGCTTTTAGCCCCTGCCAAGGAAGACTAAAAGCATATGGGGTCATGACCAAATGAACTATGCATCAAAAGTTAACTTAGATAACAGTTGTGGAATAAAATATTTACCTTCCTCTCAAAAAATACATAAAGACATAGCCAAGAGACTCCAAGTCATCCCTGCGACTTTGTTCTACAAGATAGAAAGTAATATAGTTGTAAAACATCTATCAGTTGAAGGTTACATAATGAATGCAAAAGGGAAAAGTTACAAAATGATGCAGCCATAGCAGTACCAATGCCAAGGTGAGTGTTCATGCTAGCATATCTCGCAGTTCCTGTCAAATTCTTATTTTCTCTGCAAATGGAATGAACATCTCAGGTTTAAACTAGAAGCAAAAAAATTGAAACTTGGTTCATCAATAAGGCCAACTGAACATTGAAAAGCACATTTGAAATTATCCAGTGGAGGAAACCATAACAACAAGAGATTGGCAAAATAGATAAGCAATTTTCTTGATCTTTAACAGACCCACATACGTACAAGACACATGCATAAGCATCAATCTTGTATTCTTCAAGCTATTTAAATATATGATTTGCAGGCCATCAACTAATCACACAATGAATCAGAAACAATCAACCTGCATCATTTGAGAGTTATGACCAATGAACAACTTAACAGCAGATATCCAACACTAAACAAAATCAAAGTACAACACAATTTACATGGAAATATCAGATCTAGGACACACATAATAACAACATTAGTTCAGTTGACTTCAAAATTGAATCCCAAAAACAAAGAAATTAGATAGGAAAAAATCAATCAGTAATTCAAAATGATTAACCTGTAAGGAATGTGTTGATGTGTTGAAGTGTCCCTATACTTCTTTGCCAAACCAAAGTCAATGATATAGACCTGAATGCAAATAGAACTCAAATAATGAAGTGAAGAACGAAACAAGATAAAAAAAAAAAAAGTCAATAACAAGAACAGTTTCCTGATCATGACCTGATTCGCACGCCTTCCTAAGCCCATGAGGAAGTTATCTGGCTTGATATCTCGATGCAGAAATGATTTGGAATGAACAAACTCAATTCTGTTAATCTGGAAGAAGATAAGAATTTCAAGAATATTAAACGATGCAGTACATAGGATTTCAGAAGATCATGGATGCAAGAGAGAAACCATACCATCTGATCTGCAAGCATAAGAACGGTTTTCAGGGACAATTTCCTACTGCAAAAGTTGAAGAGATCTTCGAGACTAGGCCCAAGTAAATCAATCACAAGCACATTATAATCCCCTTCAATGCCAAACCATTTCACGTGTGGAATTCCAGCTGCCACAATGAAAATCCCCGGCTGACCCATAAGGATTATTGCCATCCGAATACAAAAAAGAATGAAAAGAGAAGCCAAAGAAATGAGCAAGACAACGATATAAGGTCATTACTTCCTCCTTGAAGTATTTTGTATAACTTCGATTCATACAGCAATTGGGGATGTTTGGTCTTGACATTCTCCTATAGGAAGAAAAAGTAAATCAAAACCAATCAATTACAAAAGGACCTAATCTAGGCCACTGAACAAAAACAATAACAGCATGAGTTCAGCAGAGGGAATATATTCTTCACAAAAATTTACAAAACAACACAACCCAAGTAAAATCACATCAAAGTTTCCAACAAAACACAAAAAATAAAAAATAAACGCAAAAACATTCACACTGGTTCTTGTTGAAGTGAAAATCTTTATTTCATGCCACCAAATAACTGACCACTCACATGCTATTTCAAAAACCAACACCTACACCATCTGTCACACGAATGCAATTCAAAGCTAGTAATTACCCAATTCATAATCCCACTCAAACCCACCGAATGAATACTCCAAAAATCCACAAATTTTACCAATCTTTAAGCTAAGTTTCCAAATATGCACAGAAAAAGGAAACAGAAAACAAAAAGGAAGCCGAGTAAGAAGAAGTGAAAGAGATAAGAAAATACTCACAAGCTTAATAGCAACCTCCTCATTAGTTTGTATATTAATACCTAAAGGGAAATCCAATAAACAAAATTCCTATTTTATATGAATTATTCAAATAATTAAAAAAATTAATCAAATTTAAAAATTCAAAAAATTTTATTTAACAAAAAAAAAAAAACCAACCAAGATAAATCTCTCCAAAGGATCCACTACCGATCTTGCGGCCGAGACGAAATTTGTTCCCCACGCGAGGCTCCATAGCCAAGACCTCTCTCTCTCTCTCTCTCTCTCTCTCTCTCTCTCTCTCTCTAACTCACACTAAAAAAAAATCAAAACCCCAATTCTTCAAATTGGTGAAAATAAACGGGACAAAGAAAATAAGAAATACCCAACAAAAAAAGATACAAAATTTAACGACGAGACCCCAGAAAGCTTCGATCTTTCTTCTTTTTTTCTTTTCTTTTCCCCACTTTCTTACATGATTCCGGAGACAGCGGAGATGGAGGAGTAGTATATCAACGGCAGAGATTGAATCTTGTGCATAAGGAAGATATACGTGCGATTAAAGGAATGAACTCTCTCTCTCTCTCTCTAGAGATGATTCAAGAGAGAGAAAGTTAGAAACGGTGGAAGGAATGGAGGCATTGTTTGGTTTCTTCCACCTTTTTTTTTTTAATTTCTTTATTTTGCTTGCTTTGTTTTTTTTGTATTTTTTTATTACTTTCTTCTTCTTCAGCTTTGTCTCAACCGAGAGTGGACCTTTTCTTTCCATCTATCTAATCTAATCTAATCTTTGTTTGACCCAATCCGCTGCCCTTTTATTTTTTTTTAATATATATATATATATATATATATATTCTTGCTTGTCTTTTTTTTTTTTTGGGCAAAACAATTATTAAATTCGATTTATTATCTCTGTAGAGTGTTTCGATTTGCTCACAGCTGGTTTTTTGTTTTTTTTTTTTTTGGGTTTTTTGGACCAAGAACCAACAGTCTATAAACACACCACAAAATCAATTGGAATATGAGTCTTACAATTGATGTGTCAAATCTGATAAGAAGTCATTGAAGTTCATAACTTTTCTTCAGTGCATATATATTATCTTGATCATTAATTATATATTTGTAATTATTTAGTAAATATTGTTATTCTCACGTAAAAGAAATTAGTTATGAATCATTTAAGTCTTTTTTTTCTTGTTTTATTTTAATTCATTTGTATGCGTTTGAAGTTGTTGTTGTCTGTGTAAAAATATTAACATGTCAACATGGTCAAACAAAAAAAAAAAAAAATGGTTTTAAGCGAAAAGGCAAGAACCAGAAAAAAAACTAATATAACTAAAATTTACAAAAATTAACGTGTAACACAAGTAAAAGAAATAATTTAATATATAATTACGAGTAACAAAAAGAAAAAGAAAAAGAAAAAACTTTGAATCAAAACTATAATAAAATTTAGACACATCTGATTTGTGTTAAAAGAAACCTGCATCCATATATGATAACCCTTTTTACTTGCAGGTTGTGGGGGCTGTGTGTGGGGTAGTTGCTATGGGAAGACTTTTTGATGCAGCGGAGAAACTGATAGGATGGATGGATTATTAAGTACAGATGGTTATCAAGAGATGCATATTATCTATGCTGAAATTAGTTAAACAGTGCGTTTCTATTGTTGGATTGGACCCTCAACTGAGTTCTTTACCTTTTGCAATTCTTACCCTATTATTGGTTTTTTTTTTTTTTGGGTCCATCCAACATCTTTCATGGACTCCAAAGAATGTCATGCTAGGAAAAGTGCCTCTTCCTCTTCAGCTTTTTCATTTTTGTTAATGGTCAAGCTTAATTTATGTCCAGTTGGTGTTTATAATGGCAGTTTTGGATATTAGATGATTTGTTAGGTTTTGAGACACATGGTAAGTGTACCATATTTGGTTGGCATGGGGACACATAACCCACCAAAACTGAGGCCCCACCAAAATGATTAGTGCTCCAGACCTTAAGATTTCTTCATCCTTCATCAAGCTTTTACAGGACTAATATTGGTGGTTAAAGAAAGTGCTTATGTACCAATAACTTAGATCTGCAACTTCAGGTTATTAATAGTCACTATTCTGCCAGATGCATATGGTTGTATGAGAAGCTGGGTTGGAATCAATTATGAGCTGCCTGCCATGTAATTTTTATTGAATTAGCTTTACAGAAAAATGTTGTTCAAGCCCAAAGTTTGGTGCACTCGTAAAACCCAGGAACATAAAAGGTGAAAGTCCAAATGCAAGTTGCAGCATTCCATACAATATGGGAGGGATACTAAAGGGAGACTTTTCTATTTTATATGTGGTATGGGTTCATGGCTCGAATTGGAAAAACAACTTTTCTGTTAAAAAAGAGAAGTAATAATACTTGTATTCGACCATTTTTCAGATCCTGAAGTATAGAGGTTCCATGTAGTGGAAACACCTCTTTTCTTTTCTTTCTTTTTTTGAATTTATTGTTTGACTAGGATTATGTATATCAGTTCCTGAACATAGATTGCATAGAAAGTTTCAGTAAATGCCATTTGATTCAGCATCTCGCGTGAACCAGCAAATCAGGAGCATAATAGCAGAAGCAATTGATTGGCATGAAGCCACATCCCTTTTCTGGTCATTAGTTTGTTGACTGCCGCAGAGTCGCATCTAACCAATTTCTGGAAGTCTTAAATTCAGGTGCGACCAGTTGGAGGTAAAAAGACTTGAAGCTTGGACTTCAAAAGAAATGAATAAAAGTCAGCAATTATGTGATCAGATGGTTTATCTGCCAAAACTCGTCGTGATCAATGGGTTTGAATACGCTGTACTTATTGACTTGGTCCATTACTTGCAGACTACACCTGATGTAACTTTAGCAGCAGCTCATTCAACTTGACCTTCACCGTTTAGCACCAAGTACACGAAGTTAAAAAGTGAGATCAGTGTCCTCCCAATTATGATGGATTAAGATATAAGCAACAGCTTAACAAAGTTGTTTGGAGGAGTCAGAAAATTCCCGGATGATTTCATATAAAGAGTTAAATTTCTTGCACACAAGAACAAACAGAAACAGGAGACATGGGAAGGACAAAGATGTTAGATATCATCTATCTTCTCAAGCTACTAAAAATTCTTCACTCTTGTACATAGTGTACATAAACGAGCTCCAATGCTTTTGCCGTAATGAATGGGACTTCGAGAAACCCCACTTAATCAATGAAAAAATTAATGAGGAAAAGAAACAGGGAAAAAAAGGGGACTTCGAGCTACCCCACTTAATCAATGAAATAATTAATGAGGAAAAAAAAAGGGCCAAAAAAGATGCTACAAAGGCCAAACACTCTAAAACCTTCCCAAAAGATAAATAAAAAGCATCGAATAATGTCATGATGGAGGGGCCATACAGCTTTGAAATGTTAGGGTCGCATTTTTCTTATTCAGCTTCCCTCTCAACTGCCTAATCTTTGCATCAACTCTCGCAGTCAATCCAATCTTGGTTTCTTGTCTTGCCTTTGATCGCTCCCGTTTCCACATTTGTTGATCCTCAACGTCTTTCTTGTAGTATTTCATTTCTTGGATGATATGATGATCCATTGGATTGAAACACCTTTGGAATGAGATGTGAACCAAGTAAGGCAGGTTACAGGAAACTGTTACCAGTAGGATGGTGCACCAATATATGGGTGCTGAACCAAGGGCTTCAACTAGAATTTGGTAGGCATTCCCCGAATAAATTGGAGATATCATCCCATAAAGCAAGAGAAACAGGTACCAAGTGGCAATGCTGCCCCAGACAAAGAGGTGCTGTATCCATGTGAAGTGGCTCATTGTTAGTGCAATTTGGCAGTTAACAGCACAGATAATGCAAGAGAACATTGTGGTACCGACGACAGCCATATCTGCTGTTTGGCCTCCAGCTCGGAATGCTTGATCATATAAGATAGTGATATTCAGGAAGAAAATTATGAGAGAGGAATAGAGGCCATTGCCCATCCACCCCAATATCCTGTACCAATCGAAGAACAGATTTTTAGGCCCCTGCTGATACAGAGCTGGGAACTGCAAACAAAAAATATATCCATTAATATCATAGTATAAAACAACAATATACTACAAATAATGTAAGGTAAGGTGCTAACCTGCAAGCACACCTCAGACGACACATCTTGTTCAAAAACACCAAGTGAAATGACAGGCAGCGAGGTTAGAATGACATTGAACAGTAGCATGTACCAGTCATCATAAACTGATTGCCCAGAGAAGGCAGTGAATGCCTCGAAGTAGAACAAGGTGAGACCAAATGCTATGTTTTTGTAGAAGAAATAACAAATCTGAATGTAAAACATCACAGTGAGTAAATATAAAATTGAGATAAATTAAAAAAGTGCATGAGCATGAATGGATATGTGCAACCGTATCGTGAATAGCTACACCAAGAAAGCATCACAGTGATTATTCATGATAACTACCATCTGAGCAATCCTCTTGTAGCACCAGTGTCCATGAACTACCAGAAGTTTTTCCAAAAACCGAAACTGGGAAATGGAGAAATCACTGGCCATAACAGCCTGCAGTAGATTTACAAAACTGTAAGCTTCACTTTGCCTTTGAGAATTATGAATGTAAGCAAAAAAATTGCACTTGATCATTTTGTTAACTACCATGAAACAAAGAACATGACGTGGTGGAATGCATCTGAGATAAAATCCAATGAAAGTAATAAAGATAGAAACAGGCCTAAGAATAATAGGCTGATCTTAATTTAATGTTGAGCCAAATATGCAAACAAGAATGATGTTTTCAACTCAATTTGAACAATTGAGAATAAATCAAAAGTTGGATATTGCCAACAACAAAGCTACATGAACAATCACCCAAAAAAAGTAAATTATAATTATGGAAACCAACTCCCATGTGCAAAAACCAAAACAGCTAATATTCAGAAGGGAAAAAAGGAAGCCTAAATTATTTCATTGGTACTTTAGAACTTAGAAGGGAGAATTTGTTAGGTAGTTTCCCAACCTGCATGCCTTCAACACCACTGATTCCAATGCCAATGTCAGCTTCTTGAATCATTCCAACATCATTGGCACCGTCACCAATCGCTACAGTTGTTTTTCCTGTTCCTTCTTTTACCAGCCTTGTTACCTGATAACAGAGACATGTCCAGACAAACATAGAAATTCCAGAATATATAAGTGGATCCAGTTCTGCTACTCAAAAAAAGGGACTTTTGATAATTCAAGATCAGGTCTAAGCATTTGAAAGAGTTCAGAGAATAAAAAAGATCATACCAAAGCCTTCTGCTTGGGAGAGACACGACAGCATATTACAGACGCACAATCAACTGCTAATGCCAAGAATTGATGCTTCATATCATCCTCCAAAGCATGGGTGAGAGTCTTCCCATCAATAATTAATGCAAATGCAGCATGTGGATCTTTTTCTAGCTTGACCATTTGGGAGGCATTGGTAAGTTGCATTAAAATGTTCTCTTTCACAGCCTGTTCACAAGGAACAAGTTCAATGCTTAACAATAAAGTACTCAAATCCTGAACGCTTTTGTCAAGTACGATATACCTGTCTGGCATCCTGCACTATTGTATCTGAGTTCATTTCTGTTATACATATCTGCTTCATACCCTGTCGAAGCAAACTGCAAGCAAAACTGCATGGTGCAAGAAAGAGTAACTCAAATTCTCGAGGAAAGAAATCTGTTATAGAGAAGAAGGCATTGATGAGAGCATTATTTAATCTGCAAGAGACCCACCCTATGTTGATGGCAGTTTCCATCTTGTCCCCTGTCAAAACCCAGATCTTAAGACCAGCTTGTGCAAGTTTGTCTACACACTGGGGCACCTAGAGGGACAAAAATTGAAAATAAATAGAAGCAAGCCAAAAGGAAAAGATGTGAGTCATGAGCTGTCAAGTAACAAGCATGCATACTCCTTTTTGCAATTTGTCTTCCACAGCAGTAGCACCAACAAGAATTAATTCCTTTTCCATCACATCTGATAGTTGCTCAAGCACTGCATCTCTATCAGCCCCAATTGAAGTTTTTGCCTTCATAAACTCATTGTTCCATGCAGAATACTCAGACTGATCAAGCTTTTTGTAAGCAAGTGCCAGGGTACGCAACCCGGCTTCTCCATATTCATTCAAATGCCTAGTAGTAGCTTCCTCATACATTCTTCCATTCTTTGCAAGCCGATCAAAAATGATGCTGTATAATTAAAGCAAAGCAATAATGAATAGCTTCAAATTAGCCCCATAAAACAGGTTTTTTTCTTTTTTGATCCTTTTCCTTCAGTAGGTTCTTGTGATTGCAGCAAGTAGAACCTTTTTTTTTTTAAATCCTATTCATCTTGAGGGGATGTAGAAGTGCAAGGGGAAGATAAAATGCCAGACAGCATAAATTCTATCTAATGTAGATGAAGGTCATAAATATGATGAGCAATAAGATGAAATTGAGGCATTGAGATGTTTGATTGCTTTGAAACATAGATATAGGTTATAGAAAAAATTAAAACAAAATTGCATATCTAACCTGTCAGCACCTTTGCAAAGGAGTAGAATCTGGCCATCCTCATCTTGCACCAGTACAGACATGCGCTTCCTTTTGCTAGTAAATTCCAACAAATTGAGAATTTTGAATTCTCTGCAAGATATAAGAGACAGTCAAGATGTCAAAAAAATCAGATATTTCAGAAAGGGGTATATGTAAAGCCAAATTAGTGCACCAAATTATTTATTCAAGTTATCACCTTTCAATCACTTGGCCTGGGCATCTTTCTCGGACAAACACACTGGATTGAGTTCTTTTATTAAATTCAAAACCAAATTCTCTTGCTGCAATAAGAAAGGCCCCCTCATCAGGTGACTCTGCTTCATACATGATTCTGCCAGTCTCCACATTAGGCTCAGGAACAGCAGTCTGACAAATTGCTAGTATACGGAAAAATAACAAAATGACATCTGGATTTGGCTCTTTCAACCAATTACCATTCATGAGACGGCCATCCTCAAAACTAAACCCCTTAATTGCTGGTTTCTGATCTTTCTCATCTTTAGAAGTAACAACAGTCTCCAGTTCAATTTCTGGCAGCTCTCTCCCTTTCTCCCATGAATTGCATGCTTTATTTTTATGACTAGAACCTTTAGATATTTCTGAATCCTGCTCCTCAAGGTCCATTGCTATCTGTTTTGCAGTAGCACGTTCAACTTCGCTAGCACGTACACCATATGCAGTACCTGCAATGGAACACTTGAGAAAATCCATCTGATTGCAGGTCAAGGTGCCGGTTTTATCAGAAAGGATTGTATCTACTTGGCCTAATTCCTCATTTAAGTTTGACGTCCGTGCTTGAGCAGTATTTCCAGTCTCTTCATCATACATTTGTATGTCTTGGTCAATGAACCTTGCTTGACACACCTTCACAACCTCAATGGAAACATACAGTGAAATGGGTATCAAATACCCATAAAGAATGAGAGCAGTGACCAAATGGGCTAGCCCTGACCTGGTAGGCTTGCTAGGATCATACAAATCTTGAGGTTTCCAAGGTTGCATGTAAGTCCATTCTGGCATTTCAAGCTTTGTCTTCACAGCAAAGCCAATTGAGCTCATCAAAGAGATTATCAAAAGGATGCTGAAAAGAATATATATGATTTTGTCCATCTTCTTTTCTATTTTGCTCCTTTTTGAAGGAGACTTTGTTGAATTTTGCATGACTTTACTGTCAAAACCAGTGAATACCACAACCCCATATACAAAAGCAGTATTTCTGAGCTTTGAATCCCTGAGAAGAATCTGACTGGGATCAAGAGGATAAACTTGATGATCATGTTCAAAATTGCCAACAAATGTGTAAAGACTGGGATTTGGATCTTCACATTTTATCGTTCCACTGAAAGTCTCAAATGCATCATCATCATCATCCATCTGTGAGGTTACTTCCAAAGCTCTCTTTATCTTTAAGTTTGTCTCACCATCTAAGTTCATAGTCTCCACATAGCAAATTCCATCATCATAACTAGTTGATAGCAAAAGCAAATCAGCAGGAAAAAACTGATCCTTTTCCACTTTCACCACATCACCAACACAAATCTTTTGCCATGGCTTATAACAAAAAATACCATCTCTTACGTGAACTAGTGTTTTCCGAGCATTGACCTTCATATCTTGCATAAACCGACTCCAATCTTCCAACCCTTCTTTTGCCATACTAACACCAACAACAACAGCCAAGGGAAAAATCATGCTCACAGCAGAGAATGGAGCAACAGGTGTAAGTGAAAGAATTGCAGCCAGAAGGAAGTAGATATTGGCAACTCGCCGGAACTGTTCAAAGAGTGCCTTAGGCAAAAATGTGATTACATTATACCTAGTGGTTGATATGTAATTTGAGGAGTATTTCAATGGCTTTTTCCTGTGCATATGGGGTTGATTGCAATGAACAATTCTTGAATACCCGGGGCCTTCCATTGAATGTGGGGCCTTGCCCTCGTCCACACTTGGTCTCATACACGAGAATGGATGAAGTTGGCTTCGCCGGAGCCTTGCCCTTATCCTACCCCGGGCCATCTCTCAAAAACGTTGACCTCAAAAGGCCTCACCAGCAGCTAAAGGCACCAGAAAGAACAGCCCCAATTCACTGCTTACACAAAGCTTGTCACTCTTGCAAAATTTTCTCCTTCTAAGACCTAATTAGATAGACAAAACATTCCAGATTCACTGAAAAGAATATACATTTGACAATTTCCAAAGCAAAATAAAGTGTTCACGATTTAAAGGCGGCATAAAGAAAAGGGAATCAAACTTTATATATTAAAATTCCAAAAGATCACATTCCATACCAAGGATCATATTCAAATATACAAATTTTATAATTTTTTTTGCTCCGAGGAAACAAAAGAAAAAACTTCGAAAGAAAAGATTGTATCTTTATTCATATATAGAGAATTTACGTAAAAAAAAAAAAGAATAATCCACCATGGTGCTTTTATTTTCTTGAAAGTCCAATATTTTGCGCCAAAATCCGAAACCCAACTCCACATTCCCCTAAATACACTCTCCCTCCCTTAAACAACATCAGCAACAAGAGAGAAGACACCTTGTCACGAGAAAAAGGGATTTGAGACCATGTCCAGCTAAAAGTTTACGCCAATATGTATAAAAACACAGATTCATCATGCCAACACCATTGAGTCAAAGAAAAAGAAAAAGAGAGAGAAAGAAATGAACCCAATGAGCCATCTCAAAAGGAAGGTAGGGAGGGGAGAGAGAGAGAAAGAGAGGAGGATACCTGGAAAAGTAATGCTGGTCCATTAATAGCAAAAATTAATAAAGACCCATTTCGGCTAAGATCAAGAAACAAGAGCTGAAGAGTTTTCAGATCAAGAAAAAAGAGCGGCAAGAAAAGCAAAACAAGACTCTTGGAAAAAGAAAACCCGAAGAATGGAACTTTCTTATATGAGAATCTAGAGAGAGAGCGAGAGAGAGAACAATAAGGTTGAACTATGAAGAGAGCAACCCCCCCACCTCTCTCTCTCTCTCTCTCTATTTTCTGTCCTCTCTCTCTCTGTCCAAGCGCCGGAAGCCAGAATCACTGCCAGGAATTTCCGGGGTATTTTCCCAAGATTTATATAATTTTTTTTCTTATTTTAACTTACCATTTTGAAAAAAAAAAATTAAGGGACTTTTTTACCATTTTGGAAATAAAAGTAAATTTTTTTCTATTTTTAAAAGGCTTCTTACACGTTAAAATGAGCTGGCCAAGGGAGAATTGGAGAGCCTGTCTGTCATTCAAATTCTGGATTTACCGTGTGGACCCACTCAAATCTTACGTGGCAACTGGAAGAATTTGATAAATCTTAATTTTCCCAAAAAAATTAATTATGAAAAATAAAAATTAGAAAAGTTAAGGCAAACTAGAGTTAAACGAGAACCATAAAATCTTCCAGAAATTTAGGAGGTAATTTGTTTGCTGGGATTTTTGATTTTTTTTTTTTTTGCAACTCCCAATTTCTTACCATTAAAATTGTTGGAAATGTTACACTAACATAACATGAATACAATGAGAGACTATAAAAAATGTCGTATCCTAAAATATTTTTATTATATATTTATAAATTTTTAATGTATAATTATAAATAATAATAGACATTACAAATGTATAATTAAATAATTATAATAATATAATCTAAACAAATCTGTATTCATATAATAAAATCCTAAAATAGGTTGGCACTTGTAGTATAATCTAAAAAAGTCTTATGTTTTTTTACGCCCACATGCACAAAATCACATTGTCATAAAATAAAAATAAAATCACATCGTATACCCAACAACTGTACTCTTTCTTTCTTTCTTTCTTTTTTTCAGACAACCTGACAATTACTATGCTAATTGAAGTCATCTAACAAGAGAAATTAAAATTTTTATATCACCTTGTCCCCCCCCCCCCCAAAAAAAAATAAATAAAAAATTAAATGTTTGCAATGCAACTGGAAAAATCTATGATAATGGGACCTACATTGAGGTCTCCCACACCCACATGGCACATGGGTTGGCAAGCATTTATAGAAATAATCATTGAATTTGAACCCAGAAAGCAAACACACCCAAATTTCCTTTCTAATGGTTCCTTTCCCAGGAGGAAATACTACTGGCGAACTAGAAGCTGGTCTTCTCTACCATGCAAGCTGATTCAAACACGCAAATGCAACGCCCGCTTCTTCATCCTGTACCAATTGCCACTAAGTTTCTAATAAAAGTGGGGTGGGGGGAGTGGGCGTAAGCAAAGGTGGGTGTTTGCGGATTGTCCAACACCAACCACCAAAGTCAACAATGGCAGAAACATGTTATTCAATATCATCCATATGCAAGGACAAGTTATTCGATGAATGAAGTTCATTCACGGTATCAATATATTTTAATTTTCCTGTCAGCCCATGTATACAACGCTGTCCTCAAAGTCAAACATGACACATGAGAACCCCCTATATGGCCCCACTTCGGGCATGCTGAAAATCATTGGGAGTCGTTGATTTTGTGCATTCTTGTGAAACCCATACGCCGCTACACAAAATCAAAGGGCTCCTATGCTTTCTGGCATGCTTTAAGTTGGCAAACAAGCATTTTCCACATTAATATTATGCTCGAGTATGGCAAAGAGCCGCTAGTTTCATAAAATGAGAAATTATGCAATACACTAAGTCCAGCAAACTGCAACTTAACAAATTAAAACCAATTATTGAGTATAAGGTACTAGAAAGGCAATTCTTCACAAATACCAAGTAATAAGACCGCAAGGAACATTCTCAATATTCAATATGATCAACAAAAAGTTAAAAAAAAAAATGGAAGGAGCTCCAAAAATTATCAGAGAGATTCAATGAAACGAAGCAAATAGTAGGGTTCAAGCCGTTCCTCACTGAGCAAAGAGGAAGATCACTGGAAAAGGGTTCTCGTCAAATGCTCACGTGCTGTGGCCAATGCTTGAGTTATTGTCTGCAGCACAGCCGATGAAGGTCAGGTCAAGACTTATGAAAAGGATTCTATATGAACCTCCATACAGCATGAACAAGTTCTAACCATTGGAACAAATGACCATAATACGGTTGCCTGGTCCAATGGTCTAGAGAGCATTCTATTTGTGCAGCCATTCATACAGGGCAGATACCCAAGAAATTATAGAAGGAATAGACCCAAAGGCAGTTGCTCGAGCAAAGTGTAATTTAACAGAAAGAGGTTTCAAGGAATTTGAAATTCACTTCATTGATTTTGCATGGTGATATTTTTCATTTGTAGTACACAGAAAAGTTTCAGAAGGGATTCAAACCTGCTCAGACAAAGATGCGTTAGGATCCATGCTATTGATTGCCACCTTTCCTGCAATTACGTTGGCATCTGTTTCAAGTATCATCCTGCCAAATAATAGTAAATGGATTATTATCGGCCAAAAACATTCTTGATGATAATCAGGAATGTACCAAAAATTATGATCAGGCTATATTGCATACCAAGGGAAATCAGATGCTCTGAACAGAAAGCAGCTCAGTAGTGAACATTATGAGCATCATTTTTTACATTAAAAATCTTGTCATGCAATTTAATGATTGAACAGGGTAAAAACAAACACTTCTTCTCCTATCCTCCACTATATGCGTCTAAGTTTCACAAGATCATCATTAAAAAGTGGGTAGACAACAAATCTCAACAGCAAAACATAGGTAACACATTTCTTCCCCAGGGAAAATTGCAATGAATGAAAAACAAAAGCATACCAACTGCTCTGAGAGAGGGTGTGTGTGTGTGCAAGGCATGCACATGCCTCTCATCTTGTTGAATCACAAACAAGATTAACTAATGAATTCTTTTCAAATCTACAGAGAGTAATAAATGGACTAAAATTAAGGGATTTGAATTGCTGACCCTCGTTCCACAATCTCATCAAGACACAAAAAGATGAGGTCCAGGTTCTCTAGGGCTTCTCTTTTTTCGACATTGCTCCTACAATAAGGGCACAGTATAGTTAATGAAAAACATAAATCAAGTGGCTGTGAAACCAAAGTAAGAAAAAGAATTGTTTCATTCTACACAGCTATACCTCAAAAGAAGAGTGACTGCATCGAAGAAACCTTGTAGAACAGCCGCTAAGATGAGTTCATTTTCATCATCACCTCCGGTCACATAGAAGTGGAGGTCCTGAACAAATTTATACACGACAATGTTGTTGTCGAACAATGTGATCTCCGCTGCATACAGAAACACATCAGGAATCTCCTCCAAAGCAGCACTGCCAATTGAAAGTCAGACGACGTCCAGTCTCCTCAAATTCAAGAACTTAATAAGTATGACCCTCCACCAAACAATGATTTCCATGAAATAACAATTTGTGAGTTAATCCTGACACTGAAGCAACAGCAGGTAGTGCCAGACAGCCAAAGCATCCTCGTTTTGAAATTTCACACATTGTCAATTACAAAAATTTCTTGTCTATATAAAGTGACATATTAATAATGAAAAATTAGGCATTAAATCCCTCAGTAAGAGAACCCAGTGGCACATATGAGAAGTTTTGATTTGCTTTCCAATGTAACATATGACTAGTATAATTGAAGTGAATGAAGAATAATACACTCACCATGGATGTGAAACATTAATATATGACTTAGCATTCTGTCAACAGATTGAGCTGCCTGATTACTTTAAAAAACACAACTTTACTGTTCTACATCAGCAATTTTGTTGACCACTTGTATCACCCAGTGATACACTCATGAACACCTTTAATCTAATTCATTAATTGTCATCATACAAAATCATGCAAAACCATCCTCTGATGTCACAAAATTTCATAAATTTATGTGGCAAACCTTCTGTCCGGGCATTCGACTTCATGGTCTTCGCAAACACAGATTTTTCAAAAGCTAACTTTGCACTATTTGTTGGCCACTCATCCGAGTAGTACTTGACAGCCACACGTTTCCCTTCAGAGTCTAGCAAAAGAATGTTTTTTACTTTAGGGCACAGGTCCTGTAAAACACAAAATTCGATATTGGTCATTTACATGCAGCAAGACATGGTTGTATCTGAAATTTCATACACAGAAACAGGAAGAGAGAAAACATGAAAACAATTCTAAACAGTAAACTTATTTCACCCAATGAGTCGGCAACAGAAGAAAAACACAAAGAAACATTCATATTCCAATTCCCTAGAATATGCCATCCGGAACACAATCATCCATTGTGATTGGCAAAAGTTTATTATAACCAGCTCTCACAAAATGACATCAACAAGCACAAGCCAATCTGTTCCAACAAATAGCCTTGCACCAAATATGTGGGTCCACGATCACTCTTCCCTGAGAGGGGTAACCAAAATGACGTAACACAAAAGGGCAACTGCTGCAATTTTGTAATTCTCATCTCATACACGTCTACAGCAATCTTAGAATACCCGTAAAAACTCCAACATCTTCATGTTAGAACCAAAACCCCACTACATCAGATGTATCTCTCCCATGGAAAACTAGGGAACAAAAACACATTAAAACCAGCCTTTATATGATGACCTCAACTACCATTAGCCAATCTCTTCCAGAAAATGCTGCCCATCCGGCCATATACACAGGACTCACAACAGTTCTTCCCGAATAGCATGGACGAAACAGAATAACATACCAGAGAAAGCAACACTTGAAATTGTGCCATTTCTGCATTATATCAATCTGCAACCAGCCTAATCTATCCATAAAGACACCAACATTTGCACATTACAGCTAAAATCCTGCCACAAAATCAGTACCTCTTTACTATGGAAACCCAATCTTTGCCTTCATTCACTAACATCCACACAGATCAACAAGAACACGAACACAGATTTTGGGCTCCATGGCCAATGAAGCACTTAAAAAAGAAAAAAGAAATAAAAAAAAGGAAAAATTCACGTATAGTTCTAGTAACTAAACTAGAGACAGAAACGAACACAAATCATAGATCCAATGTATATATATAAAAAAAAAGGGTAAAATGAAATTATTAAATCATAATAAAAATGCAATAATTCGATCCAATTAAGAAAATCACTATCAGATGCAAAGGAAAACTGAGAAATTTGACGAGCAGAGCATTCGATTCCTTAATATTTGATTTTCTTTCATTCCGTTTAAACTTTCTCCGGATTTTCTCGGTAACCAAACAGAATACGTACAGTTAACACTAACAGATCGAGATCTGAGATTCACAGCCAATTTATAGACACGACGAGAGAGAGAGAGAGTTACGTAGGAAGTGGAGAGCGCCATGATCGCTGAAATCGTTCGCCGGCTTTTGCAGATCGTTTTTGCTTCGAGCTCGATTGATCAAGGGCGTTACTTCTACGTTTCTTCTCTTTCTTTGTTCTTCTTAGTTTGGGAAGGCCAATTTGGTAAAATGACCACCTTTTCATGAAATTGGAAAATAAAATTAAAAAAAACTAATACGTGCATTTTACCTTTTATATATATATATATATATATATATATATATATAATTTTCGAATATAAAAAACTTTTTCCTTTTTTTTTTAAAAAAAAGAGCCAAATATATTGAATTTTACAAGCACATTTCTTGAATTCTTATGGTTGTCTATTTTAATATTTGATTTTCTTTTAAAAAAAATAAATAAGAGATTTTCCCATTTAACCTCACATTTTTTGATTTGGATTTATGATTTTTCTTATGTGCTTATCATTTTTATTTATGACGTAAAATTTTTTAATTATATAATTTACACGTTTACACTTAAAATTTTAATATACGTCGCACAAACTTATAGTAATAATAATAAAAAAGTTTTGTTGAAAAAATGTGAAAATAAAAAAAAAGGTAGTACTCTACAATATTTTATGAAATGATAACTAAGTCTTAGTTAACAATAAGTTTATCATGTTCAAATTTATGGAATTAACTTTTGGACGGCATATATATTTGATCAATTACAATGTGTTCTAATTATTTGGGGAAATTGATAATTAATCGAATTTATTAGAGTAAACTGCAAATCATAAATAAAACTGCTTTCTAGTCCTGTAATTTAGTTGAGAAAACAGTTGCCCTGATAATTAGCATTTTGTAGCAGGTTTTCCCTAAATGCAACCTGACACATTTATAATTCTCTCATCATTTTACTCTCATTTTCCCCCACTTAATGTCCCTTTTTAACTTTTGTGGCTTTTGTTTTTTTTTTTTGGGCAAGAAAGGGAACCGGAAGAAAAATATCAGAGACAACAGACAGAGAGATTCCTTCAAGCTAAATATGAACTCTTTTTTGTTGTTGTTGTTGTTGTTGGGTGTGTGTGTGTGTGTACAAAATGGAAGACTGTTCATATTAAGCTGAAAACAGAATATAAATGAATTTAGCAGTCAAAACCCAAGAGGTGGATCCATGTCGCTATTTTTTCATGGGCTGTAAAATGAAGGGCCACATTTGCATTTCCAGCCCTCAGGCTCATAATTTGCGTAGTTGACACCCAAATGGGTGTGTTTGTTGCTGATGGTAGGCACCTGAATTGGTTCGCATGGGTAGCAACCATAGCACTTGTGTTCACAGCTTGGTGGGCTGGACCCTATTCTGCTTAATTCTTTGGAATACGCTGCTCCATCTATGTCCGCTTGTCCTTCTGCTTCTGGCATAATGTTGATATCCGTCAAATTCTGAAACTGAACATCCTGTTAACTTCTTGTCCTAGATTTGTACATAAAATATTTGAAGAGAAGGAAAAAAAAAAAAAGAGAGAGAGAGAGAAAGTGAAAGTGAGCCCACCTGGAAGCTGGACTTGAAGCCCATGGAACTATGTGCAGACTTTGGGATTTGCCCTGTTATTGATCGGACATTAGAATTATACAGGCCAAGGAGGCAATAATCATTGTACAAAATAGAATTCATTGTGCTTATGATGAAGAGGGAAGTTTAAATAAATGCTCAAAAGGGTTGGACAAGTGACAAACCTGGATGATTAACACCACCAGCAACAACATTGTCAGGTGCAAAAGGCCTGCTGGTTGCAGATACCAAACTCACCATTTGCAGTGCTAATACCAAACAGCGGAGTTTTGCCTCCATGTGTTTAGAACTACTTATGATGTTGACAATGGTGTCAATTAGTGAGAAAGAGAGACAGAAAGAAGGACGTTTTTTGGATCAACCACAAACAGTCACGCACTAGGAAGCCAAGCCACGCAAGAGTGCTGAGATATATGGAGGTGGAAAATGCTTAACAAAATGATCGCTCCCATTTCCCAAAAAGCCGGCCACTGAACCCCAAAAATTTTCTTGGTAACTCTTGGTTACCTGTTGCCTTGCATTGGTGGAGCTAGAGAGTAGAGCTGAGATATTGCTTCACAGGCAAGTGATCATGATCTTTTTTCAAATGGTGAAAATTTACTTTTGTCTTTCACTTGACAACTCACCTCTCCTCCGGCACTCTTTGATTTCTTTGCCTTTCAATACAAGCCAACCTCTCTCTTTCTCTTTTCTCTCTCCGAGTCTATCTAAAACGTCCTCTTCCATTTGCACAATATAACAACTCCCTATTCTGGGTCTGAGAAATCTGACAGGACACAATTGAATCTCAAGTGATAATAGAAAATCTTAGCCAGTCTAGAGCCCTACCACTGCGGAACCTTTTGACCTCTGATATCTTCTTTCTATAAAAGGAAGAAAACAACTCACTGGCAGTGACTTATTGACACTGAAGAAGAAAAAGGGAGATCAATTCTGTAACATTCAGTACCGCCTGAAAGTTTTAAATGAGTTAGTTAATAAATTAATGAAAAGTGTACTACAGTCAACCTTTCACAGGTTGGTACGTGGGGAGCATGCGCAGGCTGGTGCACCTGGATTCAATCTGGGCCATCCATATGGACCATCAGCCCTAATGGGATGAAGTCTTGGTGCTGGTGGTCCTCATTCTCTCGTTGCCTGTCTGGTATATCCAGATTTGCATATTCAATGAGGGAGTCAGGACAGATTCCATGACATACAATCAACCCCCCCCCCTTTTTTTTCTAACAAGGACCTAACATCACCATTTTTTTCATTCGCACAAATCTCAGCTTATTGCCACCGCCTTGGCCACGGTGACTCCAATTACAACTTAAAATATACTTAAAAAAAATTCGAACTTGCAATCCGAACTTACAACCATGCATTAATATATAGAATCTCAAGTTTGCTCTTAGTAATCATGAGTGGTTATGCCATCACCATGTCTTCTTTGAAATTTAAGAATACATGTGAAAAGGACGTTCAGTTAGTAGTCAATCCGGGGAGTGCTAAACAGCTATTGGTTGAACTACTTTTTCTCCTAAGCTGATGAGTCCAGGTGGATAGGCACTCCTGTTGCGAGACAGTTGCCACCATATTATGAGTGCGAGTGAGAAAATTTTTCTAAAAATAGAGAACTTGCCGGGAGCAGAAAAGTCATGGAAAGATCATGTAGAGATGCAAAAGGAAATTCTTTTTTTTTCTTTTAAGTGTCTTCTTTTTGATATTTGAGTTGATTTGAGTGATCTGATCATTCAATCCACTGTAGTACTACTGTACCATCACAGCCAGCATTTCTTTCCCACCTACAAAGAAAGTGAAACATATCACTGGTTAAAAGAGGCTCTTAAGCCTTTTGCCTATGGTATCTCTCCTCGTTAGACAACATTCAATTAGTCCAAGCAATGTTCCCACATGATTTAACCCACCAAGATTAATAATAGCATACAAATTCGGTGGTGTAAAGACGAGGCTATCTGTAGACCCCATGTGCATTATGGTGTTCCAGCCAAATTGAACACATAAATGTTCCCAATTCTACTTCAACTTCAATGTATCTTTGCAGACTATTAAATGATAGCACCAGCAAAGAGCCGTTGAGATTTAAGACACCATACAAAATGAAGCTGAAAAAACAGAGCAATTATATTTAAATCTCTCATCACTCATTACATCAGCATGCAAATTACAATCATTTTCTATGCCACAACATATTCATTGGATGGCTAGGATCACCTAGGCAGATGGGACCATGCTGGTTTTTCCTCTCTTATTACAGTATAGATAGACGACGAATCAACTCAGAGAACCTCATTCCTAGCTAACCACCCCATCTATCATAATCACAAAACAGCTACTTGCTTTGAAACTTGAAAGCCTAAGAACCTGGTCTGAAGCATTTCTACATACCCAACACATAAGGCCTGATCCTTGCAAAAGGAAATAGAAAAAGGACGGGGGGGGGGGAGAATGAAAAAAACCCCTCAAACAAGACAGGAGAATTCAATTAGATACTCTGCAAATGGTCCAAAATCAAAGAATCAAGATGCTTCAATTACTAGAAGTTGGCTTACTGTATCACTCTGTAATATGAATGAAACAACCTCAAGCACCAGGATGCTTTAATTGCAAACAAGAAATTTAGTGGCACCACAAGAGCCAATAGAAACGCTGGCTCTTCAATTTAATAGGCTAAAACAAGCTATAATTTCTTCCATCATAGAACTTGCAGACCAAACCAATCAAACAACTAAGAATTCAGCTACATCTGCTATGGTGTTGTTGACTCCAATGCCACACAGAATAAATCGAACCCCAGTTCATTTCCTTGCTATGGTTTTGTCGACTCCTGGCTCTTGTCCTTCTTACCATGGATTGCTTCAACAACTGCCTCAACCTCTTCCTTCACTCTTTCAAACACATCTGGTCCTTTCACTTTATCAACAGGGGTGTCCTCATCAATGTCATCGCTTGCTCCATGAGTTTCTTTACCATGGATCTTGTCCTTCTTAGGATGGATTGCTTCAACAACTGCCTCGACTTCTTCTTTCACTCTTTCAAACACATTTGGTCCTTTCACTTCATCAATAGGGGTGTCCTCATCAATGTTATCACTCGTTCCATGAGTTTCTTTACCATGGCGTGGCGATTTGCCCTTGTAAATTATTGCCTCCATCTCTTCCTTGGCTCTTTGGATAAAGTTTGGTGCTTTTGCATCTTTTTCTTTCCAATACCAAAACCACAAGAATCAAAACTCAGTCACATTCTATCTAACTTTTGCCAGAGTTTCACAAATTATTATTATTATTATTAAAAAAAAAAAACACTTGTATGATTTCATCTTTCTGCATGCAGGTCACATCAACAAGGTAAACTTACCAACTCTTCTTCGAGTACCAAAAAAACAAAAGGCACTTCCCAGGAAATGTAATTTAGAGAATGGAATTGGAAAATACAACATTAATTGAAGGATACGCACAAATTTGGCCAACATATTTTCTTCTTTCAATCCTTCCTCCCCCTCCCCTCCCAAAAAAAAAAAAAAACAGAAGTAAAAGGACAGGTTGCATAGAAAATTTAGAGCTCCTTGAGATAACCAAAAAAGCTGCAATTTTCAGCAAGGAGCTGTAACCCATATATGCATCTCCCAAGATCAATTTTTATCCAAAGACCCCTCTTCAAGATATATTTCAAGGATCAAGATAAATTAGTTCTAACTGAAAACAAAACAATCATATGGTAGACCAGAAAAATTGCAAAAACATACTTTGACACGCAGATCATCGCATATAAACACACCTGATGGAGATTTTGTTGGGCCTGAGTTTGACTCTGCCATTGCTGTTTCACTGCTCAAAAAATTGTCTTGGTGTGTTTGAATATCCCAGGGCCTGAATCTGATTCAGGATTTTAATTACTGAGTTGAATCATCTAGTCTGTGCATGTGGGGTTGATGTCATGTTGACGTGGACGCTTGAGATGACACTCCACGTTTGCACCATCAAAATTTGTGTCACAAGCGCCCAAGGGACAAAGAAGTCGGCATAGATCCAGCCCCAACCTGGGGGTTGATGTGCGGGTTTTAGTTGGGTGTGTGAGTGTGGATCCAATGCTTCTTACTAAAAACCATTGGATCCAATCCATTGTGTCTCTCGGGCTCTATTGGCCTGAGGCCGACATAGCAGGGAAAGCATATTATTGTTTTAGTTCTTGCTACTTTTATATACTTCACGTCGCATGTAATTTTATGTTCATAATTCTTTTTTTTTTCCTTTTCTTTTGCATTTCTAGTACCATATTTGTCATCCATTCAAAGTACTTTCATGGCTCATGAGTTTGAATTTTCCCTAAACGGGAGAGTGAATTAGTATCTGTTATTAACAATTATTTAACTTATGTAGTTAAATTCTTTTTTAATAGGATTGTTGACACTCTCATTTTTTAATTTTTTAAATAAAAAATAATTAAAAAATATATCTATCATAAAATTCCAAACATCTAATTATATTTATCAAAATTGCTAACATATTTATAGTCATAATACTCTTTACTAATTAAAAGAAATTTTAAAAATTTTAAAATAATAATAATAATATTCACTTAACAATATGATAAAATATTTATTATATAGATATTTATAAATTTAATTAAAATTCTTGTCCCTCTTTGTGTCTGTTATTAATACTTTAAAAATTGTTGAATAATTGTATTTCATTTCATGTTAAGTTCTTGGCTAATCAATCTCACAATTTAATTTGTCTTAAAATCACAAAGTTACAATTTTATTCCAAATTTTTGAATATATATTACTTTTTACGAGATTATTACAATTTTTCAAAAACCAAGCATTTATCCCTTTTCTTATTTGATGTAAAATTTCGTCACAATATGTTAACTTTGAGCTTGATGCAGCTGCAGCACAAATATTCAACTAATATTCAACTAAATATGCTAACGTTAATTGTGACGACTAGGATGTGCCTGGTGGCCCCAAATTGCAGACTGTGATTCAAATGATAAAGCAAGAAGCATGCTGTTCACCGATTTGGTCATCGTTGTATTGCCTTTTTACAGGTCCCAATTTAGTAAGAAATTCATGGATGAATTGATGATGGTATTACACACACCACCTTATACTTCTTTGATTGATTGTAGGGCTGAGCTTTGATAGGTAAAAGAATTTTTCTTTTTCTTTTATTTTTTTTTATCTTTTTGTTCATTAAGAACCAAAATCTAAAATCATGAACGCACAACAACTTTACCATTAGACCATGAAATTAATAAAAAAATATTTTTGAAAGAAAATTATTTTCAAACACAATCTATCAGCAATATAAAAGAAAACTTCATGGTTGCGTGGAAGGAAGCTTCTAAAATCACACAATTAAAGTCAATTTACTAAAAGACGAATCAACCATTACCTACCAATAAAAAAACAAAAGTCAACATGACCGTTACCTCTCTGTGTCTGTCTGTCTCTCTCTCTCTCTCTCTCTCAAATTCAAAGTTTCAAAATTTAAACTTCTCTGTCTGTCGTAGTAACATCCATTAACTCCAAAGTCCAAACTCGAAAAACTCCATTTCACATTCTGTTTTGCTGAAAGATACAAACTTTCCACCTTGAAGAATCACCAAAGTGTGTTTGTTGCTCTATTTCAGAGTTTCCACTCAACATTCAGCTGTATGGCTTCAATGGGTACTTCAGGAAATTGGCTCAAAGCACTCATCCCTCTGAAGAAGCCCTCAACAACCCACCATGTAATCTCCAAAAGCCACAACAAACTTGCACACACAAATCACAAACAATGCAAGAATCACTTATTCTGTTTCTCTTTGTTTCTGTTTTTCTTTTTTTTTTTTTGTGGAAAAAATGTATGTTCATTTGCTCTGCTTTTGGTTTTGGTAATAGGAGAAACAGAGTGGGGCTAAGTGTAAGAAGAAATGGAGGCTGTGGAGGAGCTCATCTGAGGGTTTTGCTTCATCCCTATCAAAGGGATTGAAAAGGGTCCACGTGGAAGGGTCTGAGCAGTCGGATTCGTCCTTCTCGGCTGTTGATGATTCGTTTGCTGCGGCTATGGCCACTGTTTCCAGAGCTGCACCCAGAGATTTCATGGCGGTCAAGCGGGAGTGGGCTGCCATCCGGATCCAAACTGCTTTTCGAAGATTACTGGTAAAATGGGATTTCTTCATTCTGGCTGGCCTTTGATGCTATATGGCTAAGTGATGTTCATAGTTTGATTTTGCATAGGGTCGGTTGCAATTTTCCAACTTAAGTAAAAGTTTTCTTTTTAGTTGCTTGAGAACTAGTGATGGGTAATTGATGACCCATTTCAATGTGTAGAATCTCCAAATTCCTAATATGAAAAGTAGCTTGCAACTCTGTTGTTAATCTTTTTTCTTCTCTTGTATCTTTTTGAATGTCTGTCTACAAGTGGGTTTGGTTTACTGCTAGTCATTTTTCTTTCCCATTGTTTCTTTTCCTTTGGCTGTTTTTTTCTTTTCTTTTGATTCTATGTAGCAATTGATGTCTATAGTTTTGGTTGCATGGAGTTGCAATTTTCAATTTGATTTGAGGCTTTTTTTTTTTTAAAAGCTAATTTAAGGGTGGTTGGTGAAAGGAACTAAAAACATTCAATGTCTAAACTCTAAATCTGTTGCTCATTTCTTTTGAAGCCTGTTTTTAAGTGGGGTTTACAGGTAAAATGCACTTTATTATTCTACTTTCTGGCCGTTTTTTGATGCTACATGAGAAGGGATGTACGTAGGTTGGTTTCATAGAGGTGCACCTTTCCAATTTTGGCTGGGGCTTCCCTTATGGTTATTCAAAGGGCTAGCTTTTGGGCAGTTAGTAAGAGGAAATAATAGCATTTTCCTTAGATTTCCAAGTTTTCCTTTGGTTTTTTTTTTTTAAACTTTGTAGAAAGTGCTTCACAATTTTGTAGTGTTAATGGAATCATTGCAGGCAAGAAGGGCTTTCAGAGCCTTGAAAGCAGTGGTGAGGATTCAAGCTATATTTCGTGGTAGGCAGGTCCGAAAGCAAGCTGCTGTGACCCTGAGGTGTATGCAAGCTCTTGTCCGGGTGCAGGCTAGAGCAAGGGCACAAAATGTGAGGATTTCTGCGGAAGGTCGGGCTATGGAGAGATTCATAGATGAATGCCGAAACCAGGATGATCCCACCAGGCAAGCTGAGGTTAGTTATACCCCACAAATCCCAAAATTTTGTGTGCTTTTGATTCCAAATGACAAACTATGTGTATGTTCAATAAGAAGCTAATGCTTGTTTCAATGATTTTGTTTTCCAAAATCCTTAGAAAGGATGGATTGATAGTCCTGGAACAGTGGATGAAGTTAGAGCAAAGCTACAAATGAGGCAAAGAGGAGCCATCAAGAGGGAGAGAGCAATTGCATACTCCTTATCTCAACAGGTAATTTAACTTGGAAAAAGCCCCATGTACTCAGTAGCTAGTTTTTCTGTCTTTTTGGCTAAGAATTTAATGGACGTACAAATTAGTATAGATTAAGTTACATACTAAGGAATGATAGTGTAGCTACCTCAATTTGTTAATGTATTAAGTTGAATTTTCATGGTTACAGCCATCGAGATCATCTGCCAGCCCAAGTAGAAGAACAAACAAGTTAGCATTCTCACTCAAGCATCAAAAGGCCGGTAACATGAGCCCTGCATGGAGCTGGCTAGACCGATGGATGGCAGCCAAGCCATGGGATGGTAGGCTGATGGAGGAAATTCATACTGAAAAATCTGAAGCTCTATTCTGCAGGAAAAGTACAGATAACATTACTGGCTTCTGTTCTTGTCCATGTAAATGTGAGCAAGTAAAAGTGAGCAAAAACAATATTACAAAGAGAATCCTTGCCAAACCTTCCTCGGTTAGTCAAGTTGGTCAGTTGTCTTCCACCCCAAGTTCTGAATCCATTTATGATGGGAGCTCCGAGTCAACCTCATCTACATCCCGGATTCCAATGTCAAGTAACACGATAGTGGTGGATGAAGAAGAAGAGAGTTGCAATCATAAACCAAACTACATGAACCTGACTGAGTCAACTAAGGCTAAGCAAAAGGGTTGCAGGCATTGTTCTTATGCCATTCAGAGGTATATGGTTGAGGATCATTTTCATTCAATGTCGACGACACCTTCTAGTGGTGATACCAAGAGCAGTGCAGGTTCCAATCCTTCATTTAACTTGTGCAGGGAACTTCACCCACCAGTGACACTGAGCAGACAGGATGAAATTAAACGCAGGTGGAATTGACAAAAAAGGGTTCGATTTATGAGTTCAACTGCTGGTTGTTCTTTAATCTGAAGCCATTGAAGTCAGATATCCAACATCAAAGGATGCACAACTGAAAAACAAAAACAAAGTTTGGAATTGGTTGATACGTATGCTTATATCCTATAGCAAATACATGGAATGTCAGAAAACACTGAGAGCCTTGGAATTTGAATTTCCCATCATCATTTGTGTTTGTATTGTAGTAGTAGTTGTTCAATCAAGAGTGAAGAGTGAAGTTTGGTCTCTAACATCAAAGATTGTTGTTATTCTTGAGGTTGTTTATTGTTGATAGTTTTGCTTATCCTATTACCATCAGCTGCTTCCTTCCAAATGCTACAAGTTGAATGTGTGAGCTTAAATCAGGACTCTATACACTTTATACTGATTTCCTACAGCAAAGGATTTATCCTTATGAACTGACATGTGTCAGGACAAGCAATATTCCAATTCTACTGTATAAACCATCTAAAGTACCCATAGATTGGTTGCTTAAGCTAAAACTGACACTGTAGTTTATTAAGTCAGGTCGTGTGGTGGATACAGTCCATAGAAGCGGTGCTTTTGTTGCACAACTCTTTGCTACATTCTTATGAAATATGAAGAATTCAAAGAGTGGGTGATCGGAAAGGTTTCAAGATTGTTCATTAACTCTTAAGATCGGGTTAATAGTTACTTGTATTGTGATTATCAATAATTAAACCTTTAGTGAGTGGCCTCTTGTGACCCTATTTCAGCAACAAGAATAGCCATAAGCCTAAAAAAGGAACTATCATTAACCCGAAAGTGGTAGGATAAATCTATAAACTTGTTTAGTTTGAACAAAATGAGATGACTGTCAACTTGTTTTCTAACTTCAGTACCTCATCCAGTACTTTAAATTGCCGCCTGCAAGTGCAATTGGAATCATAAATGTTGTGGAAACAATGATTAGCACAAGACGCTATTAATACTTGTGACTGCACTAGTCACAGTTATTTCTTTATGAAGGGCTTTATGACATGGACGGGTCAACTTGACACATTATAGACGCAGACACTTTCGTATGCACATTTGTTCACTCTCGTTTGGAAGATGTCCAATTTGTTGCCCCCATTAACTTTTATGCTTTACAAATTAACCACAATGACACCAATTAACTGCAATCAGTGTGCTACCTTGCAACACAAAGTTTAAGACTTTGACTACATCTTATGGTCCCATCATTTATGCTCAAGTGAAGGACCACAAATGTATCACCATCAATCTTACATGACGTATTGTGAATCACTTAATCATTCTATATCTTTTAAGCAAGAATAAGAAAAGGGAAAGAGCGAAAAAAAGAAAAGGAAAGATAATGTAGTAAAAGCAATTTTACAGTTTTGAGATAGACCACACAATGGAACAGTTTCATAGGTCAGTTTCAAAATGTAGTAAAGTAATTTTACAGTTTTGAGATAGACCACAAAGTGGAACAGTTCATAGGTCAGTTTCAAAACAAACATATTTTTAGAAGGTTTAGACAGAATCTCTGATCCGTTAAGCTCTCCGGCGGAAGGCCGTGACCGGTTAACAAACTTCCCACGTAGGAACAGGCTCTAACAATGGCAAGAAATCCGGGTGGTCCTGCCAGAAGTTGTGTAAATTAAAGCTTTCTTAAAGTTATGGAAAGAAAAGGGCATGTAAAGCTTTCGTTGAATTGCGTAAAGAATTGGACTTTCTTTCATGGGGTTTTGCCATGAAGAGAAGGAAGAGCAGTGTGGGTCAAGTGCGGACATATGGGGTGGCTTTTTTTCTTGAATAATTGTCTTTCTTTGAATGCGGGTTAATTGTCTTTCATTAACCTTTCACGTTAAAATTTTTATCTCCCAAATTTTAGTAGTAATTAGGTCACTATGACTCTCAGATAATTGAATTAATGATGACATTAATCTGGTTTTGTGTCAATTTATAAGCTTGAAATTTCAACTTTACTGCTATCAGTCAAAAATGCGTTTAGAAACTGTCGGGTGGACTGAAACAAGCCTAGTAATATCTTGACATATTAATTCAGAACGAGGGTCAGAAGTGAACAAATAAAAAAAAAATGTTATGTTGCACAATGTTAGCATAGCATTTTGAAACATAATCACAACTAACGGTAAAAGCTACGAATATATAATGAACATTCATAATAGTGTCATCCCACTTTCATTTGACTGGTGTAAGATGACCCACGTCCATGAAAACCTTCACGAATATGAAGTGATATTTTACTCATCATCGCTGCGAAGAAGCACAGTTTTTAAGTCATAATAGTTAATTTTCACGATTTCTGAGTTAATGTACCTGTAGGGTGTGTAGCTGTAGATTTCAAATCCAATTCCTGTGTAAGTCCAATATGAGTTTGGTTATTAAACTAATTACCTTGTTGTAGATGAATTACGTCAAAGTAATTGAACAATCAAATTTACCACATCTCAAGTGAGATGTTCCTGATTTGATTCAAAAGGGTCATTCTTTTATTTTTTTTTGGTAATTTTTTGGGCCTTTGGGCATTATGTTGTTTGAATAAAGGAGATAAGCCTGTTTAATGAAAGGTAAGAAAGCAACCAATATTCATGGTTTATTCCATTCAAAAACTTGATTGAAAGTGACCCATACCAAAACCAATCTTCACTAAAGAAAAGACAAAGAGTTACTCAGCCATTCTTGCATGTACTGCCATTACATTGATACCTCATTGTAAGCTGAGAAAAAAAAGCAAAGATCAGCGACAGCTACAGCGTCCTGTGATGTCTCACCTAATAAAGGAAAACAGTCTGGTGCTATTAATTGTTGCATGTGCAACAATAAATCAAAGAATCTTGTTCGGTCCTATTTCTTCCATCACAAGCATTGAAAACTCTTTACTTTTACATCCACAAGCAAAAATGAAAAAAATAAATCCAGGTCCTTAGCAACCTTCTTCACCACAAGCCCTTCTCTTTTTCCGTTTGGCTTTGATTCTACTTTTACGTGTAGATGAAAATTGCAAGGGCGGGGGAGGATCTCTAATTTATTTAAGGATGTCCATTGTTGAGTGGTGGCCTCCCATAAATGGATGTATTGATGATTTCTTTCATAAAGCAGTTTATGTCCTGATTTTGTGGAAACTAGTAACACAGGGGGGACATGATTGAGAAGTGAGTCGAATGCCTCATTGCAGGAAATTTCAATAAAATAAAAAAAATAATGATAATATTACTATTATAATTTAAAAGTTATATGTTTGAGTTCTAGAAATAGTTCTTTTGTGAAAATAAGATTAAATTTTCATATATTTAATTATTTTTCATACGTCACAGTGTAAAAATTTTGTATATTAAGACAATTTCTTTAATTGCTCCTCAGCCAATTGAAGTTATTGCCTCACAGAATTTGTACTCCTAATGCTTTTCGATTGAATTAAAGAACCTAAACCTTGTGACGTAAAGCTTGAGCATTCACATCAATGCTGACATCACATATAATTACTATTGACAATCTATGTTAATTTCCAAAATGAAATATCCGGAAACTTTGATATCATGGGGTATTATATGAACCCCCTTTTGAAATTTTGATATCCAACTCATAATTCTCAACTGTTAATTGCAAGATAATGTGGTTGGCTTGATTTAAATTCGACCATTTCAAGCAAATTCCAAGAAGCTTGAAAGTTTACTGTCTTCGCTTACAAATTGTACAAATAGAAGGAGGAAGAGAGAAGTCAGTCCAGAAGAGGTTGCTTAGCACAAGTTCTCATTTTCGGCTCCATTTTGGAAGGTTTAACTCTTTATAGTTATGGAAATTTACTTACCAAACTTGAGAGCTATTAATTGCTTGGGATGGAGATCCTAAAAAAAGATATTGTAGTTTGTTTTACCATGAAATAAAGATAATGTACGACATCCCTAAGTTTAATCCATGTTTGAAACTTAATTAATTATCTTGTCTAACTTTTAAATTACTTTCAATCAAATATATATATATATATATATATATTATAATGAGAAATGTCTCTCGGACAATACTCAAATAACTAATATAACTTCCATTGCAATAGCTCTTACTTTTAACGTGAAATGCATCTAAAGCAAGTGATTACGAGTTCATCTTTACAATTAGTCGAATATTATTTAACAAATTCCAGTCGGGGGTGCATATTTCTTGCGAGATTGGCCATGATGAGTTTGCCAACTAACTACGATATCGAATCAATCGTCCTTGTTGGTTCAAAGGGAAAAATATGGTCAATTATGTTATAATTGCTCAACTTGTTTTGTATATGATAATATGTCAAGTACTTTCATTTGCAAGAAGACAACAGCATTTACTCAGAGAAACACACCAAGTCGAAGACACATTTTCGAGGGTTGGTTAAAACTTCCTTTTAGAGGAAACCATAGCAATGCATATTAATGGAAGTAAATGCATGGAGGAACAATGAGGATGCAGCAAAAACTAAAGAAATGGATCCCCCTATGGCATCCAAGGCTTGTTGAAGAGAAAAGGATGTTGGCATTGTTTAATTATTCCAACATTGGGCTTTCATATACTACTTGTACCAAAAAGGCTAGGCAAAGGTGTTCAGTATTTTCTGCTTGCCCGCTCATCATTAATGGAATGCTTCAGCTAACAAAATCATCTTTACCTCCATTCTCTTTTCAGGAGTTAGCTTAATGATCATATTACTGAGTGGAAAAGAAGAAAAATCCAATTCATGGTCACAGTTGCTGTATACAGAGTCGCTGAAGAAGGAAAAGATATATATATATATTATTAAGGGGGTATTTGGTTCAGTTGTTGGAGAATGAAAGGATATTATGCAATGTCATTATCTAATTTTACTAACTGATATTCATTTTAATAGTTAGTCCTCACTAATCAGACACAGATTACTAATGATTATCAGCTGTAATACAAACTAAACTGATACCAACCTCTAATCTATTTAGTTTCTGGTATTGATGTTGCTCAGATAGCAAAACCATATAGGAATATAAGATTGACAAATAGTTCCAAAGATGCACATACATTTTTTTTTTTGTTTTTACCAAATTTAAAAGTGAAAAACAAAAAAGAAAATTGGTCTAAAGTGACAAGGTTGCCTATATATTATCCTTCCACACACTTTATTGTATGTAAGTCTTGTGTACTGAAATTTCTTTTTCAAATTTTATAGCAAGTAAAAAAAGATTGAAACCATTTTTGAAATATTCTTCATTTTCATGCAAGAATATCTCATATATATAAATGGGAAGGTAAGGGTGGTATTATGTAATTCTGCTAGTGAGGGTTGTATCATAACATTACACAGTAAATTGACTTAGGAGTTGAATTAACGGAAGAACATATTTCATAGTACCTAAAACAAGAATTCAGCTACTCTCACTCTAGATTGTCATACATATTGATCATAATTAACTTGATAGAAGTTAAGTAAAGCAAAGAGGGTGGTCCAGTGCATAATTTGCAAGGAGTCAACTCACCACCGTCATGTAGCAGAAACTTATCAATGTTCAGAGGAAGAATTGTTAATGGGCAGTTCTTCCTAAAATTCAGATCAATTAAAGAAATTCAACGATGATCTGTATAGGCTAAACCCAGGAAAAATCTAGCAAGAGAAAGCATATGTTGACTTTGGTAATGACTCACCTCTTTAATAGGCTGATATGACAAACCCATATGATCATTTTGCTTTTTTTTTTTTTTTTAACTTTTGATTTCGGTATTGCCAGGTGCTATCTTGAATTTTGATTAAATGACTCTATTACTGTCGAGGTACAGTTCATTAGTAATATGAAAAAGAGTTTAATGCATATAATTTTGAGTACATTTTTAAAGGGATGTGTATAATTAAACCTAAAACTATCTTTAAAGAGGAAAATAAGGAAAAATGCAGCATGTGAAAGGAATTGCAGCTGCAATAGGTCCATAATTGAACATCAAAATGCAATTTATGGTTGGTAGATTTTGCACTTCCCTGGCTTGGGTGTGTAGTACTTTTTGTGTTTTGGGGGTTTCAATTTTTCCCTTGTGCTTCAATCACCACACAACAACATTTAATTACATGTTCTGGGAGAAGGAAAAACCATTTAATTATATATACCAACATATGATTGGATTAGGGAACAAGATTTAAAAGGGAATTTCTAAAAGAAAAAAAGGGAAATAGGAAAATTTTGTGGATTGGTTGGTAAAAAGAGGATCAATATCTAATGCCTTTGCTAAATTTTTCTTTTTTTTTTTGTCATTTACAGCGATATGGATATCATCTCTAATAGGATTCAGATTAACTTTCACGTATTTCAGACTGATCTACAGAAAAATTGCATGCACCACATCATTTGTAGTTATCCACATTACTTTTTGAATTCCTATAGTTTGTATTGAGATTTGGCAAAATTTAATTTGATGGGTTCAAATGCCCCAATGGCACTTCTTGATGTGTATTAATTGTTGTTTTTAGATTCTTTGCCTTAAAAAAAATACATTTAAATTCCTACTGCTCATTAATACACAGAGAGAGAGAGAGAGAACATTGGAGAAATGAAGACATGCAAATGCTCATAAAACCAGGCTGAGTTTCGATGAGTCCGAGGTGGGACCCGTCAAAGCACGGGACCCACCATGCTGCATGGATGACACGTGCGCAGCCCATTCACAGTTTGACAAAGCGGAGTCCACGTTACTTAACTACAAGTATAAATTACGTATCTCTGTAGATTATACCTGTGCCTAATTTTTTTTTTTTTTTATCTAAATGTACAATGAAATGATGCTCCCTCCTCCCCACTTCTCCCCATTATAAGCCATACAGCACTTCAAGGATGATTCTGCAGCTTTTAGCCTTTTGCCCATAAACCCTAACTGGGCCACCATGGTCCAGCTCCCCCACATTTAATTCATCCTCACTCGTTGTACAACTCTGCTGCACTATTTCTCTCTCTCTCTCTCTTCTCCTTAATATGATCATGTAGCAGAGGATAGCATCACTCCCACATTTATACTCTTCTCCTTTCTCCAATAATATTTTTAACCTCTACGTGTAACTTTTGTTTGTTGACAAAGCTCTCCAGGGCCACCATTGTGGTTGACAGTAATCTGTACTTCTTTGTCTCTCTGGCTGTTTTTGACTTCAAATAACAATACCCCAGTAACTGATTTTGGCCTGTCATTGGCCTACAATACTGCTTTGAGAGAGAGAGAGAGAGAGAGAGAGAGGCAGAGAGATATGGGGCATCACTCGTGCTGCAACAAACAGAAAGTGAAGAGAGGGCTATGGTCACCAGAAGAAGATGAGAAGCTCATCAACTACATTTCCACCTATGGCCATGGCTGCTGGAGCTCAGTTCCAAAACTTGCAGGTAGTGCACATACACGTGCACAATATTTCTGTTTCTTTGAGAATGGTCCACTCTATTTCACATACTTTACAATTCATACATTTTTTGTTAGCTCTTGAGACTTAAATTCCACAAGATTTATTATTATTTTTTTCTTGTTCTTGTTTTTCTCTGCCTTTTATTCTTCTTCTCCGCAGGTCTCCAGAGATGTGGAAAGAGCTGCAGATTAAGATGGATAAACTATCTCAGACCAGACCTAAAGCGTGGAAGCTTCTCTCCTCAAGAAGCCGCCCTCATCATTGAACTTCATAGCATTCTAGGCAACAGGTAAAGCTTGATTGGTGTTATTCAATGTCTCATTCTCTAGCCCATGTATATGTTATTAGTATTGGAATCATACTTTTTATTTTGAACATTTTCTTCAATATTGGGATCATCTTTGATTGTTATTTTTCCCATATTTGTGCAATTATAAGGTTGTGTCTTTCTTGAAAGTACAGATGGGCACAGATAGCCAGGCACTTGCCAGGAAGAACAGACAATGAAGTGAAGAACTTTTGGAATTCAAGCATAAAGAAGAAGCTCATCTCTCATGATCATCATGTTTCTACTCTAGCCACCTTCATTGATTTACACAACACCAATGGTGGTTCTGAGGAAGCATTGTTCTCCTTGAATGCAAACCCTAGTCTCCTTCTAAGAGCACATCAACAAGACCAGCTCTATCATACCCCCCCAAATTCAATGTTACAAAGTTTGGGTCATGGAGACTTCAAGTTCAACAGAATTTCCCACAATTTCAATGCTGATTTGGGTCATTTTCCGCCCACTTTAATCCCACAAACACAGCCAGCTCCATCAAATAACCCATCTTCATTGGAACCAATAAGGTCCTTGCCTTATTTCCCTCAACACCTCGATTCAAATCTAGATGACTATTTTTTGAGCAATATGGCAGCAGGTCCCCACTACCTTGGAGACGAAGTCACTGACCAAAGTTTTGCAGCAGCAATGCCTAGTGACAATCAAGCTATGTTGCCCATGATGCTAAAACTTTGTGAGAACATGGAGTTTAATGCCAGTGGAATTCCATCTTCATCTTCTACACAAGAGGCAGCAGCACTTGACCCACTTGCTAGACTTCCATGCTTTCCATCTCTGCCTTGCTCACATGACTCGCACGTGCCAAGCATCCAGATGGGCTGCATTGATGCTATCATGTCATCACTGCCATCATCATCCCCACCATCCTCATCACTTTCAGCATATTCAAGTGGTCAATTTGTCGCAAACCCTATTCTTCCCCTCTAGCTGTGATGGCTAAGCATTGGTGGATATACACTTAAGAGGAATTGTGGATGGATTCATTTTGACATACAACGCATTTATTCCAACAAATATGCATAAGATGTTGAGTGCAGCTATTATGGGAAATCCTAAATGTTACTAGTTCAGGTTCTTCAGTAAGTAATGTTTGCTGAGGTTCCGTAAATGTGTGCAAGGCTATTTTTATTTTCTCGTTAGATTATATATACTATATCAATATGTGACTATCATGTAATTTTTACTGCGTTGCTACTGAATTTTTCCCTTACAAAATATGCGGGGAAAAGAGGAATCATAGACTAAAACCACAGATTGGTTAACAATTAATTCCACTGTGGTGACATCCATAAGGTTGAAAGTTACTCATCACTCTTTCTTTCTCCCCTTCCGACTCTTTCACCCTTTCATGAAAAAAAACAAAAAAAAGAAATTCTACAATCTACAGCCAGAACTTCAATTGGTGACGTATAATGTCCAATTTTCTGTCACTAAACTTTCTAGGTAATCTTCACCACCGCTCCTTGCAGTTTAACACAGTCAAGTAAATTTTTTTTTTTGGGGGGGGGGGGGGCTCATAACTCCCATTGCGTATCATAAAATTTTTTGTTTATGAGTTTAGTGTAGTAATTTTAGTCTATTATATGGTATGACTTCATCACAATTCTTCTTGATAAAACCGTGGGGCATTATCTCTCTCTCTCTCTCTCTCTGTGTTTTTTTTTTTTTCATTTCCTTTTCAAGAAAAAAAATAAAAATATAATAAAAACCTTTTCAAACCTTTGATTATATCACACGGTGTTGAAACTTTGAATGTGGCTGCAATAATTATAAGCAATGCATACCTCATTACTACCCTTACCCAACTGATGAGCTTTGACTAATGGATATTGATGTTATTTTAAGCAGACGAAGTCTTGAAATTGATTATCAGTCGAAGTCAATTAATATATAATAATGATAATAATAATCAAAAAGCTATATAGCAACGATTGACTTATCAAAAGGGAAAAAATAAAAAATAAAATCGACAACAATTATAGTCGACAACCATTATTTTAAAACTTCATATAGAGGTAGTAAACTAGCCTTCGTTTGTCATAGAATCCATCATGGTCATGTAAGGCTTAACCTAAATTTTTCATGTAACGCTTAACCTAAATTTTTCTTACTTTTCCCTTAATTTTGTTTTTTTTTTTCTTCTCATTTTCATGTAGTCTTCTAAACAAGATATTAAACTTTACCTTTTTCTCGTATTTTTCTTTCTCTTCACGTTTCTTTCTACGTATCAGAAAAAAATAAAAAAGATGTGTCACACCAGTTGAGTCGATTGATAGTGAGAGAATGGAAAATGAAAATGAAACCAATAATTTATTTATTCATTCATTGGGGCCAATTTTAGAAACCAAACAGACACCCTCTCTCTTTCTCTAAGAAGCTTTCATCAGCGATCGTGAAAGAAACCATGGCTTCAATGCCATTTTAGACAAACTAATAATAATAATAATAATAATAATAAATCCAGTGAATATATATCTATACATGTTGTGGCAGAGGAGGGTGGACTAAAATGTCAGACAAGGCATTGGATGATTTCTACAATGAAATTATGCAGTTGCAAATTAAACGGCGGAATTGATGCTTCTAAATGTCAAAAACACAGTAACATTCATCATCTGTTGCTCAGACCGCACCAAATTGTCAAAACCATAGGCACATTTCCATCACTACAACATTAGCAATGAAGCAAAGTTACCCATTGGTAATGTTAGACAAAGTTCTTCCTTTTCGAGACGCCATTGACGGCTGAGCATCAGATCCACATGTATAACAGTCCAGATGAAAATGAATCTGAAACCGATACAATCTTTAACTAAACCAGTTAATACATAAACACTTGGAAGATGCTGAATTTCACAAGAATTCCAGAAAAGGACAATCCATAATGTAACAAAATGAAGTTCTGACTTTGGAATAAGCCGACAACCAATGAAGAGATCAGGCTTTTCAGTATATACTTGCAGAGTCCATGGACAAAGAAAGCTTTGAAATCTCATCTTTGATTCCAACAATATGTTAATGAAGAGCTAAGCTGTAATTCTGGAGCGCCCCTTCGCTATTCTCCGAGCAATGACCCTACGGCCACCCTTGGTTGCCTTGCTGCTCACGTGCAAAGTTGTATTAATCATGAAAGTCTTATGTACTTCAGAAAGGATACTGTTTGTTATGCAAAAAAATTGACAGCAGAATTCTTGTAAAAGCCAAATGTTGTCATGCAAATTTGTGTAGCTGGCAATACTCTGAGTAGCTTGTTCAGAGCAATAAAACTTCAGAAAAAAAAAAGAAGACTAGCAACTATGCTGAGCCATTTGTCACTCTAGAACAGACAAAGGGTAGAGACAGAGCAATACCGTGCAAAAAATCCATGATTTCTCTTTCGCCTAATGAGGCTAGGTTGGAATGTCCGTTTAGGAAATAAAAGCATCGGCTCACTGGATGAATCTCCTGCAAAACACAACTTGAACCAGTGACACCAAAAATGGGAACACAAAGCAAACAGTGTAAATGAATTCATCACCAACTTCTTGGACACCATTCATTCAAACCATCAAACACAAGCTAACATGCTTAAATTATTACACTAAGGAAATTGCAATGGCCCAACCTGATAAACATAGAATCAAGTTCAGCCCGCCAATATGAACAAGCACAATAATAGTCCAGGAAATGAAGGGATTTCATTTTATATCCCCAAACAATTATGACTGCCAAAATGCCCCCAACAATTTCTCGACTTTAAACTGTGATCGACACACAAAAAATTTATCCCAATAACCTCAATTCAATCAATCACTAACCACACACAAGCAGCCCCCAGAAAGTTGACTTCACATACACAGTAAACATCAAACAGTAATGACAATAAAAAAAAATTGAATCCAACAATCTCAATTCAGTAAATAACTAACCCAATTTTAAATAAATCTATTCCCAAATGCATAGTTTAAACACACCCACACACACATGCACGCACGCGCAAAATGCTCCAAGAAAGTTACGAACTTCAAAAAAACAAAAAAAAAAAAACACAACAGTCTCAATTCAATCAATCACTGACCCAATTTCAAATGAATCAACCCCTAAATGTAGTGTTTACACACCCAAACACACAATGCCCAAAGAAATTCACATACTTTAAACATCAATCAGTAATAACAGAATAACAATAAAAAAAAAGGCTCCAACAACCTCAATTCAAGCAATCAATGATCCAATTTCAAATTAAACTAATTGTAGTGTTTCCACATAGAGTCACACAGAGCGTACCATCAGGCAAGAAGAAGCGGAGAGAAGGGAGGCCACAGGGAGGCAAGAACCCAGGATTGGAAGCAGCTGTTTTAGCGGAATCGGCGTCGTTCAGGGGGAAATGGAGAAAAGTTTCCATCTTGGAGAAAGAAGGGAATAGCTGGGGAGTGATTTGAAAGCTCTGAAACACAGTTTGAGTGTTGGACTTAGTGTTTCTGTGGAAATTCGGTTTTGATAGAACCATCCTGTTCATAATTGAAGCCCCAGCTCCAACTAGAGCTTTGATGGTCGCCATTTTTTTCTGGGAGAAATTTGGGTTTTTCTTTTCTTTTTTTTTTTTTCCTTCTGTCTAAAACCCTAATCAAGAAAATTTATATTTATATATATATATAGAAAAGGTACTCTTGAAGAAGCAGGCAAAAGGGGCTTTGATGGACAACTGAGATTGGGATGCATATGTGGAAATATGGCCCAATTAGATTTCTAGCTCAAAAACAAAGGCCTCTTTTACCAAAGGGATGGGTTAAGAAATTTTAATATTATGAAATCTAAAAGACATCCTGATTTATGAGATTGGTATGCTGAAATCTAAACCATAATCTGAAGTATATGAATTTATTTGTTTGAATAAAAGAGAATATAATTCGAGTGTACAACCTCCAATACATGGGGAAGTAACTTCTGTTTTTCGAGAATACTTGTGTAATTGCTGTAAGGAGAGTAAGCTTTGTCAATAATCATTTTTCGTAACAATACAGCTTACAATGAGTTCATGTCGTTTACAGAAAAATTGTGTATCATACAACGTTGTGCAAATTCAAGCAAGTTTGAACCGGTTGACGTTAAATAAGAAAAGCCAAAAAGTATGGCAAAGTATCATTCGTGCCATTCCCTTAATATCACTGTTTACAAGAGTTGTGTAAAAAGGCTAAACATACCTAACCGTATCCTTCTTAGTATCACCATTGGTATCATTGATAATGCCTTTGAATTGAATGGAAGACACAAATGCAGAGAACATATATAACAATTAGAAGAAAAGGCAAATGTCATGTGAACAAAGACGATGTTCTTCGTTACAACTTTATCAACACTACAGCATACAAAACAACTCAGCCATCCAAGTCCACCAAAGAGTTGAAACAAGAAAAAAAAATTCAAAAAAAAAAGAAACAAAAAGAAAAGTGCAAATCAATTGATGACTAATTAATTCAATTGCTGACCAAAAAAGATTAAAAAAAAGGGGGGGGGGTGCACTGATTAGGGGAACGAAGTGTTGTGTCTATTGGTCCGAGTCAAGTGCAGAAGAGATCCAATCTGAAGCTGCTTCATGAATGTCTGAGTCAATATGTGGCGACAGCGATAGAGGAGTCATCGCAACCTGACATTTCAAATGACAATAAAGATAATTATATCTACCACTGATCGAGTTGAAGGTATGGGGGACCGAGAAAATGACAGTAGCACTTGGAAAACAAAATTGCAATGGAAATTCTTCCAGTTTTAACAGTGGAAATTTGATGAATATGGCATCTGAAATCAAGTTCATCAGATGTTCACTGCTTTTCAGGAAGATCTTAATCAGTCGGTATCCCATGTTGATGCTCCTGTGACTACTTGTATAGAAAATATTTACTGGGTAAGTCAATCACCAATGGTTTGCGTAGTGGTAAGGGCAGACTTTGGATTATATGGGTTAGCCATACAGTCTCTCAAGTTTGAATCCTCCTAGGTGTATTCCATATTTTTAAGTGAGAGCTGCTGCAGTGTAGGTCATGATAGCAACTTGGGGTTTGGGTGAGGGGTTCTTCGTCATCAAAAAGATATCTACTTGGTAAGTCCTTGCCTAGGAACAAGCGGACAACAATGGGGCAAAAGTGATATGGATGATCCTGAACAAAAGCTAAAAATACTAGGCTGACCCACTTACAACTGTTGTGATAATAGCGCCCAATACACAGCCCTCACAGATGGTCCCAACTCTTTAAAATTCAAATGGCATGCATAACACGAGGAATAATCATAGATCAATGGGTGGGTCAGTCATCCAATAAATGAGCCTGGTTAACATCCAAACTGATTACAACTTTGTGAAGCCTACATGAAAAACCAGGATATTCAGTGTTTTAAACTTACAAATCCGTTTTCAAGTGCCTTGAAGTCCAGATCCTCATCTGTGTCTTCATGCTCCTTGTCCAAGAACTGAGTCATCATTTCAACACTTCATCATTTTACAGAACGATTGAAGGTGCTAATCAGATAGAATCCCCATGTGTATGTGTGTGTGCATGCGTGAACTTAGGCAGAGGGGAGAACCAACATTATGCAGGCATGTGGAGAAGTAGGATAATCATTGAATATTACTAAATTCCTTCATAATAAATATTCTTATTCTTTGCCCCTCATCATGTAGCACAAAGATCATGGCCATAATTGTAACTTCTAGTTCCATGTGAGATATATTCTATAGAACTAGATTTCATATAATACCCAGAAACTTTATCTTCCAGAGGATTTCCAAAAGATACAAGCAGCAGAAGCTTCAAACAAAAAGGTTCATACGATTAAAAGAGATTCCAAAAGCTTTAGGGCCCACAAACAGCTCCATATTTAAATTTATTTTAGAATTCCACAGATTCCAAATGTAAAAAATCCAATGGAAACAAGTGCAACCACATTCAACACTCAAAACCTATTTTAGAGCTCTTCTGAAATGGAGTGTCGGCAGTTATTATTCCTATCAATTATTTTTACCTCTAAGCGAAAATACTTTTTCACCCGGTTGGCATCAGATTTTCCAGCAGCCCCAACCGAATCGATCTCCACATTTTTCCTTTGTGTGGTCAAGCGACGAGCTGCACCCTATAAACAATGCATGATGATATCATATTTTCAAAATCAGTAGCAATGAAAAAGAAATGATATAGCTCATGTCTGGTGAGAATTACTCACAGCAGCAGAGGCATCTCGACTAAGCTGAGCAAGTTGCAATCCAAGGCTTTGCTGATTAGACATGAAATGGCCAGCATGAGGATGCCTGTTAGCTGAAATTGCTAGCCAGCTAGGCAGGGCTCTCCACATACTTTGCTTGGTCAGCTTGAAGCCCTGCCAAGTTGGACTTAGTGTACATATTGTTCAGCTCCCCCAACTCAGAAGTTAAACAAGGCACGAACTAAAAGGAACTAAGGAACAAAGGCACAATCACTTCTTCTTTAATGCCCACCTCTTTAGTTTCACTACAATCTTAGTTACCCCCAGATTTTAGGCATGAAACTCATGCATCACAGCCTCTATGATTCACAAAACAACAATTTTCACTTGGTTGCGTGTCAGCAACATATCATCAGCAACACTCAATATACCAGAAAATGGTATGAAAATCACTACCTTGTTTGTAGAGGGAGAAGAGGGGATTTCTATATTAAGTGAGCAACTCTTTGGAAAAATGCCCTTCTCTATATCTCTGATAGCGGCCTTTATTATTGGTAAAGAGACAGTGACTGCATCCTTAAAATCACTTTCTTGGCTTTCTTCCTTCTTCCTATAATAGATTATAACTCCAATAAATTACCAAAGAACAATAAGAAGGAGACAGCAGTCAGCAAGAGATCATCAACTCACCAGTTCAGTGATATTGATATAGATGGGACCCCACAAATGAGTGCCTCCCTGGCTCCAGCAACAACACCTGAGTAGAACCTGGTGAATTTTCAAGTAAAATTCACATTCAACCATTGTCACTAAAAGAGCAAATTTTGCATTTGAGGAATGAGCTCAATGATGATCCTAATTCCTGATTCAGAAGTAATTTGGTATTGAGAATGTGAAAAAGGTGCCACTTGAACAATGGATAAGCATGGACAGAGCACTTACATTTGTTGACCACAGCTTGATCCCCGGTTAATTCCACTAATTACCTGAATTAAATCAATCCGTGAGTAAGTTCTCAAGAAACAACTCAATAACATAGTTACACATGTCTCATATTTGACAACATATAAATGCTAACCAGCAAAGGCTTTGACCAAGAAAACAGTGCTCCAGACAATGCTAATGAGACACAATCTGCAGGAGTCCCTGAGTGACAAATTCCATTTCAAAGGACTTAGTATTGGCAAACAGGCAATGCATTACATCATAAGTTTGGGAAGCAGCATATCTAGAAAACAATATGAAGAAAAAAAACCCTCAAGTTAATAACCAATATGCAATTATGATTGTAGCCCAGTAAGCAAAATTTGGCTAGCTCACATCATATCCATGAATATTTTGAAATTATAAGTGTATGTGTATGTATTAAGACACTTTAGATCCTGAAGATGTTCAACAAAAAGATGATAGCAAGATCCAATCAAGCAAAACAATTCACAGTTTGGATTAATAGTATAACATGCGTAGAAATTAAATGTGTTTCTACCCGTAATTTCATAAGCTTTAGCACCATTAATATCAGCAGAAGTTGCAGCAACCGTTTCTCGTAGAGTTAAGGAGTGGCTAGCTACTGATTTGTCCCTACACAAACCAATTCACAGACCAAGGAAATCACAAGATGTACTCATAAATCAGAAACTGAAATAAGGGAAAAAAAATGCTGATAGGAATATCAAACCAAAGAGAGCACACATATCCATACTTGAAAGTTTAACGCACAACACAACAAAGCAACATGATTAACCCAAAAATTCAAGAAAACAAAACTTACCCAGATAAGGAAACACAATCAAGAACACAAAATCTATATCACAATGATATTCAAAACCAGAAACAATCCAGATGGTATCATTAAGGAATAAAAATACCAGTTACCCGAATAAGGTGATGAACACAAGAAACCAAATAAAATAATAAAAATAACACAGAGTGGAAGGAGAAGGGAAAAACCCACAATTGAGGAGCACAAACATGGACATTGTAAAGCCCTTCAAGGACCAATGCTTCAACTAGAGAAACAAGACCAGGGGACTCAATCCCATCACCATTGGTGACCAAAAGAATAGGCTTTGAATGATCTTCTTCTTCTTCTGGTGGGTCCAATGAGTTTTCCTTGGAAGTAGAAGAAGTAGATGGTTCTTTTGATTCATCATTTGTGTCACCTTCTCTGTCTCCTTTCTTACTAAGCAACACTTCTTGGAGATTGGACACCAGACCTGGTGGCAATAAGTTGTTCTTCTTCTTCACAGAAGTCATTTCCAAATAACCAAAGATTGCACCTTTACACACAAATACACGGACAGATAGGAAGATTATTCTTTTCCTGTAGAAGAACCAAAACCCCAGAAAGAGAGAGAGAGAGAGAGAGAGAGGGGAAAAAGGAGGCTAATAAAGAGCTGAGCTGAGAATGAAAAGGGAAATTGATGGATAGACCGGTTCTAACGGGGTTACTTGTGTGTGCGTTAGAGAGAGAGAGAGAGAGAGAGAGAGAGAGAGAGAGATAGAGAAGGAAAGAGGAGGGAGAGATTTTCAATTAAGGAAAAGTTGACTATGTAACAAGATGGGTTGATACAATATAACAATAGATTTTAATATTAAAATTTAATTATATTGTTTAAAATAATTATTTAATTAATAATTTAGTGTATTTTTTTTTATTATGTTAAGTTTAAACTTTTGTATAAATATTTACCAGACAAGCTTGAAAATTTAGACATTAAACATAAAAGAACTTTTAACACCTGATACTTGATAATTAACATATTTATAAGATAATTTTCTTCTTGTTTAAAAAAATTACGTTTTATTATAAGTTGAATTTGGTGAGAGATGCGATTCCAAGTCTTTTTTCTTCTTCTTCTTCTTCTTCTTTTTTTGTCTTCTTCTCTGTTATTGAGAGGACGTTTGTCCTTTCAAAAACGATGACAAATTCATCTATAATGCAATTATAAGTTAATTTACATCGTATTTTCTCTCTCTCTCTCTCTCTTTCTCCTTCTTTTAATTTGTGTAATGTTCTTACTTTTAATTTGGTGGTTTCTAAAATGGTCACAAATTTATCTGAACATTTATGAACATGTTTGTTTTTTTTTCAAAGGTAATATGACTAATTGTGATGATTATTAATGGGGGAATTGGAAGGGAAGACAGGGTAACATGAAAAGAACAGTAATTGCTTGTTAAGGAAAGTTGTCTTTGCACCTTTCTTGACTTCAGATTGAAAATCGACATGCAGGACAGTTTTCTTTTTTTTTTTTATGTCTCTGCACCTTTTTTTGTGATAATATTAACAAAGTAGAAAAATATGAATTTTAAAATCAAGAAATTCAAAATCAGTCATCATCTATTTAAACGTTTTGCATGGTATGCTGCTAATTTAGATTTTAGACTTTCCACTCTCTTTGTTTTTTTTTTTTTTTCTCTTTCGTCCTATAATGGCCTTTTCCATTAGACTATCTTGTTTGGGTAAAAAAAGAAAAAAAAAATCAAAGATGGTCTTCTCCATTAGACTAAATTAAAGTTGCTCACACCCCACCTTATTGATGTAACTCCATGCTACTGTTTCTTATAAAAAGCAGAAAGTAATTATGTTAGAAGCATGGACCCAGAAAAAAAAAAAAAAAAAAAAAGAACTCTTACCAGAGCCTATGGCAACTAACCACAAAATTTCTCCTCTCTCTCTCTCTCTTTTTTGATTTTTATCAGTATCTAGATTTAATTTCTAATCATTAGAATTAAGAGTTGACAAACTTCAATTTTTTTTTTAAAGTACAAATATAATTGCACACCTATCAATTAATAAAAGATTGGTCAAGTTCATTATAGGCTGGAAAAAACATCTACCATATCCACCAGCATTTGCAGAAGTTTGTTTGATAGTGAATGATGTTATCTTGGAATTTCTTTTGTCTCCCCCAGATCAAACAAATTGGTCAGCAACTTATAATTCAATATTACTCTCCTAGACTACTTGTAAATAATTGTACCAAGCAATATATAAAAGTTTAGATTGAGGACAAAAGGCACCACTCTCGATCTGTCACTGTGTCCTTTCTTTATATACAATAATGGAGCACCCCAAAGATTATTAGATTTTAAGAAATGTAGAAGCCTCATTGTGATTAATCGAGCTAACCTAGTCAATTTAAAACATGAATTTGAAGCTGTTACACGATAGATTCTAAGGAATCAAGTTACTTAAAGTGGCAACTTCTCAGTTGATTAAAATCAAGTGCATGTTATAGTTTGATATCCACCACTACATGTCATGTATTAACACTAAAGCTAATTATTATTCTGTGTATAAGATAATATGCCTTCCCATTTCGAATATGAAAGATTTTTTTATGCTCAATCTTTATATTTTATATGTATGAACTTTTATAGTTATTCAAAATGGCATTCTCTCTCTCTCTCCCCCTTTCCTATTACTTTTTAACTTTACAAGCTAACGGGCACTTACCTACGAATCACTCATCACATGGACAAGCAATAGCATGATTGAAAATCAACTGTACCTCAACCAATAAGGCATTCAAGGAATCATGCATGTTGAGTAGACACAACTTTTACTCCTTCAATAAACTTGGCAAAAGCCTTGAATTAAACAGCTCAGCCAAGAAATATACACTCGGCAGTTGTTGGTTCCGAGTTGGAGAATCTTCCGCATAAACCTTATGGTCAGAAATTTCCAGAGAGATGCTGGCCCAGTTGACAGCTAAAAGTTTGGCTCTCAGGTCTTTCTAAGGAAAGCATCAAAAGTAGTGGGTATTCACTCATTGACTTATAATTATGAGCTTGCCAAGGAACTTATGTCAAGTTAAGCCTGTGTTTGCTCTTGAATGACAGTTGCTCGTTGGCTACCATAATGGACTTTGAACAGCCCATTAAACATATTATGTCCGTCAGGGCATTTCCTTGGTTAAAGCACCATTCACCTAAACAGCCTTAAAAATGCAGAAATATGGCTTTCGGTTAAGTTTTACATAATTAATTGATAGAGAACTGTTCTCCCAAATTGGTACTGAAAAAATGTGATAAAAAAAATGGAAGGATTGAGGTACAGGACTTCCTAATCTGCCAGTAATAACTTTTACATATTCTAGATGAAATGTTGTGATGCAATTAATTTCAGCACCAATTATACCTCTTTCAGCTTTCGTTTCTTGGCACTTCTTGTTGGCAGCTTATCCTTTGGACATGCAAGAGGATTCTTCAAGCTCTTGGTCAGTGTATTTTTTATATTCGCAATGATCTCCTTGTTTGCAGGAGACATGTCATCTCTTGATAGAGTCTGTGCTAGCTCCAGCATCTTTGTCATGCCGGCAACCTGTGAAATGAGACAGGTTGATATGTTCAAGCATCTGATATGTATGAGAACTCAAGTCCAAGGAAAGACATGATATCAAAGAGGCTTACCGTCTGCCGAAACAGAGACTCCAAAGATGTATGGCGTCCAACATATTTTCTTGTGATCTTGGAGTACCACTCTTTGTATTTGCTGTCATCTAAGCTGTCATCACATGCAACTATATTTTCTTGACGCTTCTGCCATTCCATACAACTTGAATCAGCATATCCTGCTGACTCTGTCTTCACGTTAACTCGCTGTAATTCCTGTGGGATTGGTTGACACATGCCAAATTGCCTCAAGCACCGATCTGGAAGGTGTTTCTCTTCCTTATCAATGCAAACCAATGTTGTTTTTGATCTGCCTAGAATTAAATTGCTTTTGATATCTTCTGGTATAATGTTGTCTGCATTCAGGTAAGGTAACCAGTCAACCTGTATGACCACAGGAAGTAATCACATCATCATTTGCATGAGCTAGGACATAGGAATTGTTCAGATTCCACAACATTTTAGAAACTTACATCGCATGGTTGGAGAGAATCCAATGCCTTGCGGTACTGAACAAGATTGCATTTTGCTCGCTGACCAATTTGTTTTTGCTTCCATCGGAGTGCCAGGGGAAAGACATCATTTGTTGAGTCTTGATTGAGTCTTGGGCGACCAATGTTTAAGTGAGAGTAACTCCAACACTGGAATAAATCCCAAAATGAGTTTTTCAACTGGAAGCCAAGAATTTAGCAGGATACATGCAACTTTGCATTGTTTATATTGCGACCCAATTTCCCCCAAAACACGACCACAGCCCCCATAAAAAACCAAATCCGTAGGACAAAAGGCCAAAAAAAAAAGAAAAGAAAAGAAAAGAAAATTAGAAGAATGGAAAAAGACTGCGGGCAACCTGCAACAACGTTAAACATCCACTGATTGTGCTTTGAGATTTACTGGTGGCATTTCCAAGAGCTCTATACAAAAATGCCAATGCTGCTGCACCCCAAGCATACTTCCCTGCTTTGTCAAAATCTTCAAACAATGGCAGATACATAACAGGAACAGTGTTCCCGCCGGTGGTAGAAAACATGGTACTGCCAACTAAATACAGAAGATAAGCTCGCGTATATTTCTCAACATCTTCAATGGAAGCATTTTCTGGACACTGTGAAAAGGATTCTTTCAACCAAGACAGCTTCACAGACCCACCTCTTCGATCATTAGATGATGGGGTCTTCCCTAAAAGCCTCTCACAGGTGAGGTCAGTGGAAGAATCTTTTACTGCTACACCTAAAACAGGCTCTCCATCAATTGGTAGCCCTAAGATGATCCCAACCTCGTCCAAAGTTATTGTCAGCTCCCCAACGGGCAGGTGAAATGTGTTGGTCTCTTTCCTCCATCTTTCAACTAGCGCAGAAATCAGTTGGTTATCTAAACTAAATGCTCCTATCTTTATAAAGTGCCTAAACCCAGCTTTCTTAACCAACTCATTTTGTTTTGTTGTCAACTTCCACTCATCTAGCTTTGAGGTGTGCTCGTGACATCTAAGTGCACCACGCTCCTATAGAAATTATTCCACATAAATTATTCAACTTCTTAGCAGCATTGATCATAAAAACCAAAAAGAGAAATTAAAGAGTTGTCTCACATTAATCACTACCTGTCCTTCCCAGATAGCTGAAGATACATGCTCCTTCTGATCATAGAGTACAGAAGCATCAATTGGCCCAGGGTCATCACAGAGACGACCTCCATAAGCATCAACTAGTGACTCCTCAGCAACAGAGTCTTGAGCAGAGTCTGTCATTGCTAAACGAGCCCCAGAACAACACAAGGTCAATAAGGCAGGAAAGACATAGGGTTCTCACGAGTAAACTAAAGAACAGTCTCTTTTCACCCCACATTGTGATTGTACAAAACTGTGCTAAATTTAGGCCAAAAGATGGGCTATAGAAACAAAAAGGCTCCCAGCCATGCACTAAAAAAATCAAAAACTTTCACTAAAAACAACCATAAATCTCAAATTTCTTTTCCAGTTTCAAGAACCACTTAATTGAGAGCTTAAAAAATTGAACTTTTGAATTCTGTCTGAACAAGGATTAAGATTTATTAATATTCAAAAACCCATAAGACCCTTCTCTAATCATTTTCTAATGCATTTTGATCGAAGAATGAATACAAAAATGATGAACTGAGCTAAATTTAGGCCAAAAGATTGGCTATTAATTTTTTTTTTAACAAAAAGCTACAAGCCATGCACTAAAACAAGATCCAAACTTTCACTGCAAACAAGAATAAATCTCTATCTGCTTTTTTTTTTTTTGGTCCGGTTTCTACAATCACTCAACTGAAAGCTCAAAGACTTGAACTTGTGATATTCTCTCTGAACAAGGATAAACTTTTCCTAACAAGCAAAACCCCACAAATCCATAAGACCCTTTTCGAATGCATTTTGACTGAAAAAAGAATACAAAAAAGGTTTTAACAAAACCAAACCATGTCACCAAAAATATCAAATTTTTCAGTGAGGCATTTCATCAAACAATTGCTTGAATTGTTCGACACCCATTTGAATTCTAGCCCCACCCAAAAAAAAAAAAAGAAAAACAGTAAATAAATAAATAAAACACCCTTTTGCTTCTATACCCATAATCAATTTATCCCTTCATTGAAATCCAAAAAAAAAAAGCAATAAAGTGAAATCAAATGAGAGAAAAAAAAAAAAGTCAAAAGAAGAGCAAATGATTTCTACAAGGGTTTCGGTTAGATGTGAAATTTGGTAATTCTAAGAAGAAAGGCAGACACGACTCGTCGTTTTTGTCTTGATTGCTTACCGGAAAAGCGGGTTTTGGATGTAATCTGGAGACGGAGCCGGAGCCGGAAGAGGAAGACGGAGTATTTGGCTGTCGGCAGGTCAGGACGACATGCCGTTTGATCAGCTAGACGCGTCGGCTGCAGACAACCGACCGACGGATACCCCCACACTTTTGGAGATGACTGACCGACGGTTGTATCGTGTACACTGTTACTTTTGGAGAGGACCGACCGACGGTTTGTGTTGACTAAATGTCCTCACTTCCAGCGAGCAAAGGAGACGGACGACTTGTCTTTTGGGAGCGAGGGCCAAAATGTAAATAAATAAATAAAAAAGGATAATTGAGTGATATAATAAATTAATAAATAAATATTTTCACTATTTTTTTTTTTTATAATTTTTCTTATTAACTAAAAATAACACTCATGGCTTCTAATATAACATCTTACTACCAACTTATGAAAAGTTTAAAAAAAAAAAAAAAAAAAACAATGAAATTCCCACCTGCGCAAGTTTCCATCTCACCATCATTTTGCTCATTTCTCTCTCATCATCACCAATTGATCCGACGTGTCGGCCGACTGGGATATCTCGTCCAACCGACGGTCGTCATCCGTCGGGCACCTGTTTTTCTGGTTCGTTTCCTTTTATTTTCGGTTCGTTGCCGCCGCGTCTGTATGTCCATAGAAATCAATGGAAATAGAAGGCGGAGACGGGTCAAGAATCGAACTTGAAGGAGAATCGGAGGCCGTGTTTGGCAGATGCAACGGTTTCAACACCAAAGACAGGACCGTCTCCCGCCAGCACCTTCAGTTTCAACTTCAACAAGCGGGACCCCAAACAGACCCCACCGCTTTATTTGAGGTCATCGGCAAGAACCCCATTTGGGTGCGACGAGTCGGTGGCGAAACGGGGGACGGGGTTGAGGTCTTCAGGAAGCTTGAGAGAGGTGAGGTGGCAGCCGGTGATTGGTTCTGCGTTTCGAGTCGGACCCCTGTTTGGTTCAAGGTGGAGAAGAAGAGCATCCGAGGCTCGGGAGCGAGATTGGAACCGGAAGGCGAAGGAGCAAGTGAAGTGAGCGGAGGCTTGGAAAACGTCGACGTTTCGACACTTGATCCTGTTAAAGGTTTCGACACATAATCATTTCTCATTCCGGGATGTCCCATTTTTGCATGTCTTAATTTGAAAGAAATAGCATTGTTGTAGGTCTAACGAGGATGTTATTTTTGTGTGTGGTTGAGATGCAGAGTTCGGATTTCTTGTAAGTGGGCATGAATTTGACTGCTATCCTAAGCAAAGAATCCGGGACGCGAAGAATTGGGATTGGTTCTTGGGGGAATCCGAGGGAGAAGGTGGTGGGGATGTCGGGAGTGAAAGCAGGAGGAGAAAGAGAAAGAAAAAGAGAGGCGGAGGTAATGAGGACGACCAGGATTGGACCGATGAGAGCAAAGATGATCAAAATATTGCCCCGAAAACAGCAAGGATCGATGGCCCCAAGTACTTGACACGATCAAAGGATAGTAAAAATGGTCGTCAAGATTCGTCCGGGAAGAAAGACGCTGCCATTACCAGGAAAGTTATCAGCCATCCCCAAGAAGACGACGAAGATGATGACGATGATGATGATGGTGACGAGACGCTAGGAGGGTTTATTGTGGATGATGATGATGATGATGATGATGATAGTGAGAGTGAGGATGTTGCAGAAAAAAGTGAGGAGGAGGAGGAAGAATATATGGATGGTGTGGACGATGAGGATGAAGAGGATTGATGGCAGCTTTCCATTTCAATGAATGCAATCTCTAGCTACTTGGTGTTGGAAATGGTGGGTACTAAAAGAATGATATGTTTGGTAATTTCAGGAATAAATTGTCCAAACTAATTTGAGTGCCTTTTTGTTGGTAACAAATATAATTTAATTTCTATTGTAAATATTTTAACTGGACAACATTTAGTTATGTTAGAGATAACCATGTCTTTCTTTGTTTGTTTGTTTTGTTTTTTTTTTTTGTTTAATTTTTATTTTTATAATGGATAATTCCAATTAAGTCATTCTTTCATTGAGTATACTCAAGGTAAAGTTAACTTAATTGCTATCTCAAGGTCACATGTATGGTGTACATAGATTTACTTTGGATAGAATGGAATCCAAAAAGATTGTGAATAAGATGGATATTAATTAAAAATATTCTAGTTCACCAAGATATTAAACCCAAAAAAAAAAAGAGAAAGAAAGAAAATTGCAAAATTTATATTAACAATCATCTAAAGAATTCAACTTTTCTTTTTCTTTTTTTTGGGGTTAAAAGAAAAAAGAAAATATAGAAAGGATGAGCTCAAACAATGAAATTGACAAGGAGACATGAATTTCATATTCATGCTTTTGAAGTGGGCATGGCAAAAGCAAAAGCCAAAAATCCCCCACTCATTACAAACAAAATAATAAAATTATCATGTCACATTTTTATGATATATTCATATTTTGTTACATGCATGATTATAATTAATAAATATATTAAATATAAAATTAATGATTAAAATGGTGTTTTTTTTTTCTCCTTTTTTGGAAGAATCATGATCAAAATGGTGTTAATTTACTTTGTGTTCATCCATTGGAAGGCAGCCTGTGTTTGCGTCATTATCTTTTTCTTTTTCTTTTTTTTTTCCCTAAAAAACCCTTTTCTTTTTTTGTTTTATTTATTATTATTTGTTAAAAAAATTTCCTCCTCAAGCATCTGGCTTTGATATAAAGCCATCGGCAGCAGCTGGAGAAGAGAATTCAGGTTGTACCCTTCCATTAACTCCCCAGTCAACTAAAACTCCTTTTTCTTTCCCCAAAACAGCCAATTATTGTAACCCAACGTTGAAAAAAAAAAAAAAACCCAATCTTTTGCAATGAGATTTGAATTTGAGGATCAGCCGTTCGAAGAAGATGAAACTCTAGCCTTTAATGGGCTAGAAGAAGAAGAAGAAGAAGAAGAAGAAGAAGAAGGAGAAGAAGAAGAAGAGGAAGTTGCTGGTGATTTCTGTGAAGAGCTTCAAGACGTGGAGGTGATGGTTGGCACTGCCGATGACAGAAAGCAATCGCCCAATGTTCATAATTCTCCGTCTCCTTCTTCTTCTTTTTCTGGGTTAGTTTGTTTTTGTTTGCATATGCAAAAAGACGGGGGCCTTTTGTTGGGTTTATTGTTAATGGTGGTTTTGGGTTTAGTGGAAGAATAATTCTTTTTTTGTTTTTTGGTTTTTTTTTTCTTTTGGGTTTATGGTTACTGTTGTTGTTGTTGTTATTGTTGGTAGGAAACTCTTCGTTGGTGGTCTCTCGTGGGATACTACTAAAGGTGTGCTAAGTTCTCAATTTCATGATTTTGAACTGCCTTTCTTACTTTTTCTGATGAAAAGTTGTATTTTTTACTATTAACTTTGCGCTGTAATTCTGTGGTTTTTATGGGTTTGGGTTCATGTCAAAATTTTTGGTATTTGGTATATTTTCTTTCTTGATTTGAGTTGCTTTTGGGTTGTGGTTCTCCCAAGGTTCATATCAGTTTCTCTCAGCTTGCACACGTAGTAGCACAGTTCAATCTTTCTCATTTTGTCCCTCATGTTGGCTTTTTTCTTCGAGTTGAAATCTAGGCCAAGAATAGACAGGGTTCTAACTCGCTAGACTGCATAACGAGGAGTGTTCTCCTGTGACAACCTGTATACCTATGATTGGTTCAACTAGTATTGAGCTGGCTTGTATCCTTTGTTTCTTTCCTTATGCAATTTTCTTGTTATTTGTCTCTTGTTCAAACTCTTTGTTCTTAATAGATTTGATTTCAATTTGGTTTCAGAAACATTTGCTGATTACTTCAGCCAGTATGGAGAAGTTCAGGACTCTGTAATAATGAGAGAGAGATATTCTGGGCGGCCACGGGGGTTTGGTTTTGTAACATTCGCTGACCCAGCAGTTACTGATGTGGTTTTGGAGTTGGACCATGTTATAGATGGGCGAGTGGTAGATTGCAGATATTTCTGAAGTTTTAAATAGTTTTTTTCACCTTGGTTATCTTATTTTTAGATGATTAAAATTATGATCTTCTGTTTTATTGTGGTGCATTTTAATGTCAGGTGGAAGTTAAGAGGACAGTCCCAAGGGAAGAATTGGGGGTTGGTGGGGTAGTAAGATCAAAGAAAATTTTTGTTGGCGGATTGCCCCCATATTTGACCGAAGGTTATAATTAGTTCATCCTCAGAACATTCTATGTTCTTCCTTTTCTATATTATCCCCGCTCATTCTCTGTTTGGACCATGCATTTTGATTACAGATGAGCTACAGGAATACTTCTCTGTTTACGGCGTCATTGTTGGCCACCAGATTATGTTAGATCATAGAACAGGCAGGTCGAGGGGCTTTGGATTTGTCACTTTTGACAGTGAAGATGCTGTTAAACGAGTCTTTTCAGAGGGCAGGACGCATGTAATTGGAGGCAAACAGGTATACATTGCAAGTCTCTTTGATATTTGTTAGTGCTGTTTGTGTTGGTGCAAAATGCTTGGAACTTGAGCTTTCTAATATTATGTTTAGGTTGAAATCAAGGTGGCTGTGCCAAGAAGCGGTGGTGATTATGGCAGAGCTGCCAAGTCTTCTGTTAGAATTGACAGTGGCCCAGGTGGGCATGGCACTTGTCATGGGTCAGAAGGTGGTTACAATGGAAAGGCTTGTAGGGGATATGGTGATTATGGCAGCTATTGTGGATATCCTACTTACGGGATTTATGGGGGTTGCTATGTTGGAAGTGCTGTTGGACTCTATGGTGCCTACGGCATGTATGGTTTTGGATCTGGGGTTGTTGGGCCACTCATGGTGTATGCTGGTGGTGGATATGGAGGCAATGGCTTTCCTATGCTGAGTGCCTATGGTGGTGCTGCTGTGTATTCCAGTGATAATGGGAATTTTGGCAGTGGCAATGGTGTTGCTGTTAGTGGCAACCATGGCAATGACAAAGAACATGGAGGTACTCCCCATGGCGGCAGCGAAAGGTATCATCCTTATCGGAAGTAGAAGATGTTGCTTCCTGTTAGAAGTGGGTTGATACGAAAGATTTACTTTACATGTTGAATAGGATCAGGTGGTTGCCCCAAGTCTTATGATATTAGTACTATAGAACTGGTGATAGAATGGTATTGCGATTCTAACAGTAAAGTTTATGATTTACCTGTCTTTCTTTTTAGTGTTCAAGACATTCACTACTTGGGCCCCGTGTCTTTTTTACCTCGACTTCTTTGGGATATACATATATACTACGAAGAAGAACATTACTTTTTTTTTTTTTTTTGATGAATGATCACTTTTAGGTAGACTTGGATTATTAGCATGACTTTCATCATTGCAACTCTTACTTGTTTCATGGGATGTATTGAAGGACATTTGACCTTAAAATTGTGCATTTGATTTATATAATTTCAAGTTTGTCTCTACTAATATGTCAACATTGCTTGTAAATTGGCGAGTTTCTTGCCATAATGCTCCGTGGTTGGTTTGGATGATTTGACTACTCTTACCAAGCCGTCTCTAGCACAAAGAAGAGGATTGAGTTTTATATTGAAAGAAAAAGAGGGACAAGTCGAGAAGAGAAGGAAATGAGGAGGGCAATAGGGAAAAGACAGAAATGTAACCAAGGAACCATAAGTTGGGGAGGATGGAATGGTACAGAAGAAAAGGGAAAGCAAGCAGGCGAGAGAGAGAGAGACAGTGACAATTATGCAGGGATAAAAAATGTTAGAGAAAAGGGGTAATTCAAAATTTTCTCTTGGATCACAAATTGCATTTCATTGTTACTAATTTTGTAAAAACTTGAAGAAGAGTTACACAGATTTAAAACCCCTGGTTTTTGTTCACCAAATCAAAATCGAAAATTGAAATGAAAGGGCATTGATTGAAATTCCATCAAGACTTCACCTAACAATAAAAGAGATTAAAAAAAAAAAAATCTTGTTATTTCATGACGTAATAAATATAATGTATTTACGTTATATTATTATAATCGTATATAATTACAATCTTATCACAATTGCAATTATGTAAAATTAAAAACATAAAATTAATAATGATTCTGTGAACTCACTAGGGGGAATTCAATTGCGCCTGCCAAATATTTTCTAAATAAAAGGAACACATGATATACAAGGATGTGCAGTTAGTTCTTGGTTGGTAGAATCTGCAGTTCGGTTTTATCTCCGTCTTTATCCATTAACTGACAAAACATTGGATAGAAACGCGAGCTCTGGCTACAAATTCCACAGGCAAAAGAAAGGGTCATGACTTTGTTGCTAGTCAAGACCAGTCACCAACTGCCATCTTCAACTGCCATGGCAACTCGATCCAGCTTTTGTCCTCTCTTTCCAAACGTCAACTTTAGAGCATTTCCCATTTCTTCTTTTCCCACAAAACAGCCCTTTTCTGTTTCTTTCAAGGCTTTGTCTGCAAGAGCATCCAGTGGTCCGGCTAAAGGTGTCAGCTTTATCTAATCTTGATGGCACTCTTCGTTGCCTTGTTTTTTCGTTTTGGCCATGTATCAACTTGATTACACTCACTTCAGCAACTCCAAGTTAGAAGATTCATGGGTTGTAGGTATTATAGCTTTATCATGCCAAATACCTTAATAACTATTGGCATATAGTGTTTTGATGGTACGGAAAATTACCATTAGTACTGAGGACTCATCTGGTAGAAGCTTTTTGGTTGTATTGCATTTGCCCCCTTGGGGCTTCTGGTGGTGGTGCTGATGGTAATGGAAATTGGCAGCAATTATTAATTTTTTTTTTTTTTTGCGTGTTTGGTATACAACACCACTCAGCTTAATCTTGTTTTGAAATTTGCAGCGGATGAGCAGTCTTTGAGTATTGGATTTCTGGGAATTGGAATTATGGGTTTTCCCATGGCGCAGAATCTCATAAAGGCTGGGTATCTTCTGGTTTCCTATTTGCATACTTTTACTGTATCAAAACTGTGGCTATACTTTATAGCATAATCAAGCATAATTGGCTACTAAAATGCGAGATAAATTGAAAGTTTTTGCTGGCATTTAATCAACACTTTGGCATCTTGCAGGTGTGATGTGACTGTCTGGAACAGGACCAAGAGCAAGTGTGATCCTCTTATGAGCTTGGGTGCAAAGTAAGTATTTAAGCTCGTGGAATGGATTTTTTGGGAACTTTTACATCATTACAGAACTCACTTGAATATGAAAGACTGGCAAAAAAAATGTGGATGAGATGAGGGACTCAAAAACTCAAGGACATCTACTTGACACTAATGTGATTAGCAGAAAAGTGGTAGTTTGTGGTAAAAAAGAAACTTTGTAGCTGTAAGGGTGATACAAGTTGATATACTGACATGTCTGCTTGTACACTTGTCTCCTTTGCTCATCTTTGACAACTTTGTTGGACTGTACGGTGAGCTTGCTGGTGAGGTAGAAGAATGATTTTTTGTAACCCCACAAATGAAACAAAAGCATTCATAATGGGGTTGGAGAGTAATTGGTTGTGAATATGCTTATGCTCCTTAATTAGTGTTATTTGTGCTCAAGAAATGGTATTTCACATGACTATCTTTACATCGATAGGTATATAGCAAGGTCTGCACATGCATACATATATTTGTTTATTGCTCCTAGTGCTCTCATCTCCTTCTCTTTGAATCTATTTACTGTAAGTCCAATCTCAAAAGGAGGCATTTTATGCTTATGGCCACTGTTTATGCAGGTATAGACCCTCTCCTGAGGAAGTAGCTGCCGCCTGTGATGTCACATTTGCCATGCTTGCTGATCCTGAAAGTGCAGTGCGTATGTTTTCCACTTCAGTTGCCTGCTTATAATGCTATTTATGTGGCACGACTTATGGGTAGCTTCTCTCAGGTGGAGGTTGCATGTGGCAATCAAGGAGCCACAGGTGGCATGAGTCCAGGAAAAGGGTAACATATCTATGTTCTCCTTATGATTAGCAGTTTCTTTTTCTTCACTCATCAGTGCTCTCACCATACTTGAAGCCTTTTGTGAAAATATGTGATTACTTTTGTTGTTGATTCCTTTTTTATTCTCTATTTCAGCATGGTACCTTACTTTTACAGGTTGTTTTCCTGTGTTACTCATCTGAATATACCTTTCAGTTATGTGGATGCTTCAACAGTTGATGGGGGCACTTCAAAATTGATCAGTGGACGTATTAAAGCTACTGGGGCATCATTTTTGGAGGTGAGAATTTCTGCTTTTTGCAATGACCATGCTTCCTAGAGTCACCTAATGAGACCACTTGAAATAACTATCACCAGATCTTAATGTTTTCTTGTAGGCTCCTGTTTCTGGCTCTAAAAAGCCTGCAGAAGATGGGCAACTTATATTCCTTACAGCAGGTGAGAAAGGCAAGCCTTGGTGTAATGAAAAGATTACTCCATTGTGACTTTGTGTTCATGGGTTTGAGTCCTAAAAACAGCCTCTTTGTGAAAAACAAAAGGAAGGTTGCATATATTTGACCCTTTTTCAGACCCTACAACAAATGTCGGAGTCTTGTACATTGGGATGCCCCCCAATATGTTTTAGCATTATCAGCTCTGTGAAGTTCTTGATTATGTTAGTGTTTTGACTTTGGAATTTCAATCTGATGAAATCCCAATAAGAGAACCATCAGTTAAGCATTTCTGAAATTTGGTTTTTATGATACCGTGGTGTTTCATGAACAGCCAATGACCAGATAGAATCTGAAACATAGACTGCAATTTTCAGGTGACAATTCTCTATACAAAACAGTGTCTCCCTTCCTAGATGTCATGGGAAAGGTACAATTTTCCTTCTCTTATATGCAAGGGACTAAGTACAAATTTGATTTTCACGCTGATTTGTGATTTTTGAATCCAGTCAAGATTCTACCTTGGGGAAGTTGGAAATGGGGCTGCCATGAAACTAGTTGTCAACATGGTCATGGGAAGGTCCTATATTGCTACTCTCCTGTTATTTGGTTTTTCGTTTTATTCTTGTGCTGATTGAAGTTTTAGCATTGCTGTTTCCAACAATCTGCAGTATGATGGCAACATTTTCCGAAGGTTTGCTTCTCAGTGAGAAAGTAGGACTGGACCCTAACATACTGGTTGAGGTACTCTTAAAGTCAAAACATTTCTTGTTGCATTGTATCTTTTTGTGGCTACTTTTGGATTTTTGTTCTTATTGTACTTACTAAATAATGACACTAGGAAATTGCCAATGAGCTTGGAACTGAATAACATGTAGTTTATGCTCATTTTGCCTGCTTACGTTGGCTTCTTAAAATAGATGCATGGTAATAAATGTCGCTGCGAGGGACCATAACCAATTTGTGGATAGGTGTAATTGCTGTGTGCTGAAACTGTCAAGAACTATATATGTTTCTGCGAGAGTTATAGGACAATGTCACTCTTGGCGAGTACCAGTTGCGAAGGTTACATGAAATTCTCTCATTCTGGCAGGCGGTGTCACAGGGTGCCATCAGTGCACCAATGTACTCTCTAAAAGGTCCTTCAATGATAAAGTCTCAGTACCCTACTGCTTTCCCTTTAAAGCATCAGCAGAAGGTTTGCAATGATCTTGCATCCCCAGCACCATTGAAATGAATGTTCTAATATAATTTTTAGCCAACAGGTGACCATTGTTTCAGGACTTGAGACTTGCTCTGGGATTAGCCGAATCAGTGTCGCAACCCACGCCAATTGCAGCTGCTGCAAATGAACTATATAAGGTAGCAAAAGGTTACGGTCTCAGTGATGATGATTTTTCTGCAGTGATCGAAGCATTGAAATCAAAATTGCAGTCCTGAAACAAGCGGAGCTACTTTTCTTTGTGAGATTGCCTCCTTCAAAATGAACTGTACAATGCTTGAGCTTCTTCCCTGCAATGCAACCCTCTAATTGTCATCAATCACTGTTGCTTAAAAGCTTAGACTAGGCACTCCTTGATCCTTATAGAACAGAGATTCATTTATCTATGTGCAAATTGACTTCCTTTTCATATACTTGTGACATTAATAAATCTGATAAGATTGCCGTTAGAAACATGACATTGCGTTCAACTTGTACCTGAAATCAGGTACTCTAGTTACCCCAGTAATTTCTCAAGGATTATAGTTAAATTAATTTCTTTAACTTCGCTATGCCTAGTAAGAAAAATTTAATGAAACTAAGATTGAAAGGTTAATAAAATTGAGAAAATGATAATCCCATGTTATTTATATTGGGCCTAATGGGCCAACAATTAAGAGCCTCATCATCTATGTGCATCATTAGTGTCTGCCTTCTGTCATTTCCTGTTTGCTTTCCTCATTTTCAAATGTGTAGTTTGGGTTTCCCATCATTGCAACATTGTTCCCAATTCTATCTGTTGCCAGCATACAAGTTTTTATATTCCTTTCTTTAATGATATCAACCAAATTATTGTTCCTATAACTCAAATTTGCAGTCTTTATTACAATAAAATAATTCTGTCGTTATACTAAATCTTAAATTTCATATTCCTGTAAGTGGGGCACATGCCCTGATAATTAATTAGCTAAAATCTAAGATATAAAATCCAGAGGTTCTGAAATCTTCAGTACTTGGAAGGACTGAAAAAGAAAAATGGTGTAGAATGTGGACGAGTCATATGTGTGGTTCCAATGCTTCCTCTAAGCCACAACACATCCAGAGATGGAGCCAAGTGTACGAGAATCTAATCTCAAAGATTTTCCTTTTCCTACCAAGCCAACTTGGTATAGCATAACCAACCACAAAATATCTTTAGCCTTCTTGTCTTTAGGAAATTAGAATTAAAAAAATGGTAAAATTGATCAAGTAATCTTAAAAGGCTATAAATCAAAATAATTATTACGAGACTTTGATGTCAATAACTTTCCATTAAATTGATACTGTTTCTGAAACCCTACCACAAACCTCATGAACTCATCACTTCACATTTATGGTCATTGCCAATATTCCTGTCTTACCAAATGGGGGTCACAATTTTATTATCTAAGGCTACCCACCATCAACATGGGTGCATGTACTTTCATGGCCCTTTCAACCCTACCAAATTCAAACCTAAGTCCTATCCAGAAACATCTCAAGTTCATTAGGAGACATTGATGATATTTCTTGCATTGTAGGAGTGGAAACAAGGGAGCCTTGTGTGGTTGCGCAACTGATTTTTGGTACACCTGCTGAAGCAAATCAAGTTCAACTACTTTATGCTGTTTCCTTTATTTCATTGCAACTTGTATTGAATTTGAACTATCGGATAGGGGATAAGCCTCTCTCTTCTGGTGATTCTCTATCACAGATAGCCTTATTGTGTGGAGTTTTGAGATTCCGTGCCTCCAAAAATCCTGTGGGAATCCCCTTTCACTCCCTAATGACATGAAAAAAACAAAGTTCACAACTGAATTGGCTCTAAGCATACTTCTTCTGAGGGATCCATTAGGAAATATATTTCATCCATTACATCCTTGTTGGGTATCATACCCTACCAAAACTCAACTTTCTTCATTTTTTTCAGTTGATATGAGCTTTCTTCATGCTCCAAGCATCTAGTCTTGTGATCGTAACACTTTGAGTTCCATTGTTGAAAGCATACAAGCGAGCACCATCATCTATAGCTAATGTGGGATAAACTCGTGCTGTGATGCAACTCTTTCCTTTCCCAGCAAAGCTCTCCACTATGGAATGATCAATCTATGAAAGAAAATCAATCTCAAGCACTTCAAGAGAAAGTAAATTATAGAAAATTGTTTAAAGAATCTTCAATAGATGATCGGGATGAAAAGGATGCCCAATACACGGGGCTCCCACACTATAGGTGTGGAGAAAGTCAATGTATAGTCTTACTCATATTTTTATAGACACGGTTACCGTGACCTGGAAAAACTTACCATTACAAGTAGGCTTGCCTCTCAATGGGAGATCAAGACAAAAATAAGCAAAAAGAAACCAAGTGTACTGATAAAAAGCTCTTCAACTCCTTAGTGTATATAAGCAGATAAGAAGTTTCAAAAGCCACTGTTGAACCGTCAAAGTTAAGGAAATTTAAAGTGATAAACCCTCCATAATTTTCTGTCCTGAACAAAATGTACGATGTTGAAGGCAGATCAACATGGTTGGAAATGGGGATCAAAACCAACGGGCAAAATTTCTTCTGCAATGGATGTTTGAAGATTTTGCTGGAACAATCATGGTGAGCTACACTATAAAAGATCATATCTTATCCAACCATGGTTGACAGTTGACCTTAAATGAATATTATTCTATTCTCCTCTGTACATTATATACTCATGTCTTATTATACTTTATGTCAACTTACCAAGCTTCTAAGCGACAGCTTTTCATGGACTGGGTCCAGATCCACAAAGGTCCCATAAGTAGCCTTGTCGTTATCTTGGTTCATTGAGGACCTACAAGTCAAGAAAAGCCATTGAAGACTATAATTTACCAACTTACTAGTGAACCTCTGCTAAGAACAATGGCTTCAATATCCAGGGACCAAGAGATAGAGGGGGGAGACCTGCTTTGGTCACTGCACATGAGTACCGCATATTTATCCTTCCTTTGGAATATTCTGAAGAACACTGCTGTGTACTCTTCCAAGCCTTTTGATGCTAAAACTAGCAACCCAAAAGGACCTAAACTGCCTCTAACTGATGCACCCTTTTGGCTGCATAGCAATTGTGGGTTGGTCCAACTTGGGTCCAGTTTTTCTGCCTTGTCAAGCTGTGAGATCTCAAAAGAAATCTCTACATCTGCCTGTTAATAAATAGAAAATCAATGTAGCAGGAACTGAAGATTGCCCTTTTTAGCGGAATTAATGATCAGACCAGTGTTACTCAGATATGTTAAAGCAGACCTGTGCTGCTGTGACCTGTACTTTAAGCAGTGATCCTCCCTTGAATATAAGTTTGCTTTGCAAATGGATTGGATGCACTCGAAGGGTTTCTATCTCCTTAATGGGCCATTGTATTAGTTGTTTTCCAGATTTGTCAAGCCAAATGGTTCTTGGAATTGCCTACAGGTTCACAAAAGAAAGGTTAACCCGGGTCTTTGAGATATGTCACCTTTAACACTAAAAAGCTTAAACATTCCCCATCAAATGAAGAGTGAGTTTTGGTGGTAACAGTTAAAATTCAAGTTGCAAAAACAAACTCTATGTTAAAGAGGAACAATGCTGTATACTTGTAAATGATCAATAATTAGGCATGAGTTAAATAACTACGCAAGTGCAAACGATCCCTCCTTTAGTATATGGATATTGTTTCAACTTTGTAAAATTGACCTTATCGTTAATGAATATTAAAGGTTTCCATTAGAGTTTAACAGCCACATCAAATAACATTACCTGAACTCCAGACCAACCCTTCTTAATATCATCATAAACACTTGAAGATTCGTTAATCCATGCCCACAAGACTCGGCGATTCTTATCGTCATCAAAGAAAGATTTTGAGGCATAAAATTTCCCATAATCATACCTTAGTCCAGCATCACCTTCCACAGATCCATAATCTGGAATATAAACATCTTGCACATGGAAATATGTGCCAATAGTGTACATATCAAGTTTAGTGTCAAACAAGCTCGTCTTGAGCACATGTTTGACGTTTGAACCTATTGCTGATGTGTCTAAACCAACCGGCTGGCCATCTCTTGAAACCGGAAAAAAATCTGGGCACTCCCACATGCCGGTGCCACTAGCTGAGTGTAATGGATGCTTGGACATGGTCCAATGTAAAAAATCTTGGCTTTTGTACAAGATTGCTAGTCCAGTGCCATTTTTGTTGCTACCAATGGCTACTCTCCAACTTCCATCAGGATCTAGCCAACCAGTGGTTGGGTCTCTAAATGAGTTTGAGTCAATTTGGTTCTCTGGAGTGGGTGCCATTACTGGATTGCTGGTGGCTGCCTTGGTCCAGTCTATAAGGTATGGATCAGATGCGTTTTTGGGCACAGCCAGATTTTGAACTTGATGGCTTAGTTCGTCAATTCCGGTGTAGAGGATAGCCGGTTGGCCATTTTGCAGGATTGTTGCTGAACCGGACCACACACCATTTATATCGGATGGCTGTGAAGGGTACATGGCTATTGGTTGTGGGGTCCAATTGACTAGATCGGTTGACGTTGAATGCGCCCACACAATGCCGGTCACCCACTCTGCACCTTCTGGACTGTATTGGTAGAACAGATGGTAAATTCCCTTGTAAATCATAGGTCCTGTGGGCGACAAGATTTACCCCATTACGATGGTTCTCTATAACTTGAATCCCAAAAACTTGGAACCAACAATGGCATGGCACTGTAAATTTTGTTTCAATTTGCATAAACAAGGGGTAAAGACAGCATCTCTGTAAGAACAAAGGTAAATGCATACATCTTACCCTTACCCAGATCTCACATGGGAGCTTCGTGCACCATGATGCCCTTGCTAATTCATGAACCAGTCGACTCCCAAGTCAAAACTCAGATGGTTAAACATATATGATATGACCAAGTTAATCTTTCAGTTCATCTTTTTTATCCAATGAACAAACCTATAGGTAACTAAACCAGAGCTAGCTTTTATTAGCTCACTTTTGACAGCTCCTAGCTGCACTGGATAGACATTACTCAAGATTGAAAAGTGATGTAAAAACCAGAACTAGAATAGAAAGAGAACTCACCATTGGGATCTGTTGAGTGAAACGTTGATCAGGATTCAAGAACAGCCCATCAGAAGAAAATTGGAAGAGAAAAGAGATCAGCCAGAATATATAGAACAGAACAATTTTCATGTATACCCAAAAAAGGATAGAATATATAAATACCATTCATCCAATTCCTGGGAGGCTGAAAATGATAGCCGGTTCTGTAGGGTTGACTTGCTGAAGAGACTACAGATTCAAGATAATTCAACCCCTCGTTTACAAGATGTGAAGCTGGAAGCTCAGAGGCACCACGGCCAAGTAACAAAAGACCAAAGAACAATAACAGCTTTAGAGAAGAGATAGCCATGGCTTGTGATGGAGTCCGAGCTCACAAGTCAACGAGGGCCGAACGTGTGGAAAGGTGTAAACATTCCTAAGATTAAATGCTTGGTTTATTGTCCTTCTCTCTTGTACGAGGAAGGCAAATGCGATGGAAACTACAGTTCTCGTCGTTGTTGTTCCCGTGGTTGTTGTTTCTCAATTTGAACAAGAACCTTCCTCGGAGAGAGACAACGTGTCTGACTTGATTTTACAACTCGTACTTTCATGCCACTAAATTAATGCTTGAGATAATAACAATAATTATTATTAATCTTAATTTAAACGCTATTGACGAATAATCACAATGATAAAAACATACAAATTATTGACGTATTTATGAACTTACCCAATTAATAACATTATATAGATAGATAGATAGATAGATAGATAGACAGACTGTAAGAATATTAATAGACTGTGGTAAATTCGTTTGATGTTGCTGGCTGAAGGACCCTCCAAGATTGCTTTCCCATAATGGGGCTACGGTAGACTTGTGCCAGCGGCCCAACA